>JALIZH010017164.1:0-227172 GCA_030522465.1 Rhipicephalus appendiculatus | reverse complement strand
CAGTTCCCAGCACTATCTCCGGGACGCTACGTTGTCGCGGGGCGGAGCGTCAGCGACACTAAGCTAAAAGTGTCTAATGTCAAGGCTTGCGCTAGCAAGTCAGAAGCATCATTTTACATAAAGAACCGAACATGTTAGTGCTGGTGCTTTTGAAACAAATCAAAAGCGTACCTTCGAATCACGCAGAGAACGCATATCGATGTCATCCCGACGAACGGCACGATCTCATTTCGCTTTCTGGTCGTCCTTGGGGAATGAAAACACTTGGACCTCCGGTACAAAGCTGTGACAGTTTGGCCTGCAGCACTGCCCCATTGGGAAAGATTGCAGGTGTACACTACGTGAACATTCAGTGAACGAAACACATCATATCATCACGCAGCACTTCACAGACGCAGAAAAACACGGTCATCTTCGTGCAGTCGCCAAAAGAAACACCAGCACACCACGACAGGCTTAGCAATCCTGCTCTCTCGAACGACGGGAGCATGCATGCGCACGTCTACTCGGCAGCAGACAAGGGGCAAAACTGAGTGACGTCAGAGGCAATGCCCGGAGCAGTGAGCAGGCCTGAATTATTTTTCTAGGTGGCATTGGGTCAGCGCGGCGAAACAAACGGCTGATATCCTCTGCGAACATGGCAACGGTCTCGTTCGGCTTTTGCACACGGGCTTCAATGAGTTGTTGTGCGTCATCCCGCCGGTCTGCGCTCAAGAACGTCTCGAGAAGCTTTTAGCGGTAATTCTCCCAAGTTCGGAAAGTAGCCTCCCTGTTCTCATAATATGTGCGAGCGCTATTTTCCAGCGCGAAGTTCCCGAAAAACACGGGAAAAGGACCACACCTGCAGCATTGCGACGCAAGATGCGAAGCACCAGATTTAATTCAGCGACTTGTTATAATCCTTTGAAGGCACATTTAAACATCTGTTGGTTTCCCCACGCAAG
Source organism: Rhipicephalus appendiculatus (assembly GCA_030522465.1). Taxonomy (NCBI): domain Eukaryota; kingdom Metazoa; phylum Arthropoda; class Arachnida; order Ixodida; family Ixodidae; genus Rhipicephalus; species Rhipicephalus appendiculatus. The sequence goes on along the minus strand of JALIZH010017164.1, from coordinate 226,228 downwards.
AATTCTCACAAGTAAGAGGGTTGTGGTAGACGACCTCGAACCTATACGCCACATATATAGCCTTTACATGGTTCGTTTGACAATCGTCACTTAAAACGCCATCCGACTCTATATTTCTCCTAACGTGAGGACAGCTTACAAAAAAAAAAAACATTATTAGGATCAAAGAACACTGTCTTGACCCCGTACCTATTGCCTACATTACTCAAGCCACGGCCTTTCTTGTGTATATAAGGCAATACCGTTACCTTTTCGTATCTATGCTTATTGTGACTTCTGGAAAGAATCCTGACCCTTTGCCCACCTTGATAGTCTCTTACTGCAACCAGTTATCAGCGAGTTCGGGCAACCCGCTTGTCAAACTCTGTGTATGTGTGTTAAGAATGTACGCTCTATGTCATATTCACAAAACTTTGCCAGAGCCGACTTCAGGGTGGAATAGGCTATTCCATGCTTTATCACTTTCCGTTTTCGGGTCGAAAACGGAATGAGTGGTTTGTGCGATGGCAATAAATATGACCCTCCTCGAAAGAAAGACACACATCTGAAAACTACAGTTTCGTGTTCTTGACCAGCTTAACCATAAACCTAAATCCATAGCTGCATTCACGGAAAGCTTTAAAGATGTCTTCTGCCCTTCTACTCTAGTTAATGGAACGTCTAGTGTAGTTAATGCAAAATTGCCCTTCTTGCTTTTGCACGCGTTTTCCTTTTTTTTCTTTGTTCTTGTTTTTTTTATGTTCTTTTCAATAATTTTTTCAGTTGCGAGTCAGACCTCGTCCTATGTGTTTTGTCCCTTCTTAGTCTCTCTATAAGCGCTTCTTCTAGAATAATATTTACCAGCGAGTTTTGGGAATGTAGTTCGTATAGCCACATCGAAAGAACTGACCATTCACGACACAACATGACATTAGTATTTGTCTGATAATCAAGATCAACCTACTCTTGAAATCATTCCTTTTATGCGGACTCGTACCGCATGTCACCGGCAGCACTTAAAGCCTATCCACGCGCTATCCACACAGCCGCACCGAACACCTCGCCCCGCGCGAACGGACGACAGCGGAGGGCGAAAGAGTGGTATGGCGCCGAATTGTCGCCCACGTGGTACCTACATAAGCGGCTCGGAAGTGCATTTTGTTTGAACGACGCGAAGACTGTTGTGGCTCGCAACCGTTCCGCGGAGCTACAGTTTTCGGAGAGGGCAACCATCACCAGCAGCATACGATGCTGGCATGTTCTTGAACATGACAGTTTCAAGCCGCCACGTTTGCGACGCAAAAGAAGCTTTTAGATTCTCAAATCGAGTTTTTCGGTCGGATGTGTTGTGTCGCCGCTGTCATCTTTGTTCGAGAAATAGTACGCGCGCCATTTTATGTTGTTGTTATTGTTGTTACCGCATACAACCCAATCGCTCGGTTGCATTCGGCGAGACACCGACACCATCAGTGACAGTCGAGCCAGCAGCCCACTGAAAAAACTACCCTCCCCCCCCTCAATACGGACCCCTACAGGACAAGCCAAAAGCCACGGCGACGACGACAACAGCCAAGGTGACGGCCGCAGTGAACCCGGGAATGAGTGATGCAGGCGCCAAGGGAGCCGCTGACGTTCCGTGGTTCACCATCTGAACACCCCGAAACCTGGCTGGAGACGATTGAAAGGGTTACAACATTCAACAACTGGAACTCCGAGCACAAATCGCGCCACGTGTACTTCTACCTGGAAGAAGCAGCAAAACATAGCATGTGAACCGGGAGTCCACCCTTCGAACCTGGCAGCTATTTCACACCACTTTCTTGGACACGTTCAGGAGCGTCGTCAGACAGGAAAGGGCCGCCGCCCTGCTGGAGACACGGGTGGAACTCCCCAACAAAAATGCGACCATCTTCATCGAAGAAGTGACCCGGCTGTTCCCCCACACTGACCCAGAGATGCCTGAAGAGAAGAAAGTTCGTTTTCTTATTCGAGGAGTCAAACAGGAGCTCTTCGCGGGATCGATGAGAAACCCGCCAAAGACCATTCAAGAATTCCTCTCGGAAGCGACTACGATCGAAAATACGCTGGAAATTTACAAAGGAAAATTTAATCATCGGTCCACGCCAGGCTACGCAGGCATTCAATCGCTATGCTCAGACGGCCTGCGCGAGACCATAAGTCTTTAGAAGGGTAAAAACATGAGCTTGATGGCATGGCTTCATCGTAAAAACAGCGCGCGCACACGGGACCAGGCAGACCGACAGGTCTTTGCGCTGCGGACACATACAGGGCAGCGCAAAGTCCTGTCTGTCTCTCTGGTCTCGTGTGCCCGCGTTGTTTTTTAGGATGAATCATGAGAGTGGTGGTGCGACAAGAACTTCGCCTAATGATCCCGTCGTGCCAGCCCTAAGTCGCCTCGATTGCCGACATCGTTCGTGAAGAAATCCAGCAGTCACTTCTATAGACGGCTGTCCAGTGTCCCGAAGGAATTGAAGAAGCTGGGTGAATTGAATTAAAGAACCTGGGTGTGGGGGTAGAAAGGGGACAGGAGGTCTCTCTGTGTAGCCGCGGGAAGGTGGATAACGAATTCAAAACCATGGAGAGCTGTCAGGGGAAAGGAGAGCGTGAATCAAAAGAAAAAAATTGGCCGCGTATCTGCGTGCTTCGCTGCAAATGTCGAAAGACGATAGTCTTGTGCCGACTGCACTGCATGAGCGGCATGAGTACCACAATTTAATAGCTGGGCTAGCCGCTGGGCTCGTTTTTCGGACGTTTTCCGGGCACGCTTAGACGGACGCCGGCGTGGGTCGTATTTCATCAAGCGGCCATATATGTTTTGCCTTGCCTGAGACAGCGCTCTTCTACGATGAATCAGCCGCATCTGGCTGGCATTGATAAAACAGAAGAGGACGCCATCTACAGCGCTACCGGGGAACATCGGCTTGTGTTGAACTATGCTGCTGCCAGGTGGCAGCACCACAGCATCGAACTTAAATCACTGGGCGGAGACTTGTTTTGTACACAGCGGCGCATTTTCAGCGCCGCGTAATAAACACTAGGATCTTTATGATTACGTATCTATAGATTTTGTTTTAAAGGAACACTGTGAATAGTACTAAGGTATTGATGTTGTGCCTCAGGTATGCGTAATATTTGATTTTTAATTGACCACGCTCACCCGTATCAACACATTTTCCTCGGTCAAGATTGGAGGTCGTAAGGCAGGGGGTTAAACTTTGGCCAGCGAGCTGAATCGTGCGACGTGCCAACGAACAGAGAAACAGACAGACGGCCAGACAGACAGGCAGACCAACATTTCTCCGTTTAGGTATCCCAAGAAAGACTATCGTCTTTAAAAATGTGATGTGCACGCGGCTTTTGTTTTGTTTGTAATTTACTTCTTAAAGGGCCCCTCACACCAGGTCTACCTGAACTTGTGATACAACACTTGTGCACATATGAACCTATCTGAACTCTCATGTAATGTTCGGTTGTGCTGTATTTTTCCATCGTGTGTTCTACTGTACTGTATTTTGTGCCCTTATTATTTTTTCTTAGTACATATTTTGTCTGCTAAGCGAGAAGGAGTAGCCGGTGCCACTATAATGGCACCAACCTCTCCTATTTCACCATTTCAATAAAAAAAGAAATTGTAATTATACACTGGAAGCTGTTGCATACCCAATGAACAGCGTTGTACCACGATAATTTTTCGGATTTGTTAGTAATGAGCCACGAAACCGTGATGCGAGGAGGCAAGATTATTACCCTTACTACTCGCCCCGTGTAGCCATGGCAAGCATAATTCCTTCCCTGCCCTCTTCGGTATCGGAGCCGGAAAATAACATGACGCATGCGCTTCAACACGTCATGCGCACACGAGGTCACGTGCGCATGACGTGCCCGAGCCTGCTCGTGCACGTATGCCATCAATGTTGTGTCTTTTCGGCGTTGTCGGTAGTGTATTGTCTGTTTCTTTGGGATGAATCTCTGAGTGCGCGTACGTTTGAAGAGGCTGGCACAGATCATGTATCTTTTGCGCTATACACCGCGTCGCACCACTGAAACTACCGTCAGAGATGATGCACCAAAAACACGCCAACCCTTGTAAGGGCTGGCACCGGCACGACGTGGGAACGGCGCGAAGACAAACGCAAGCGAAGCGGAGGCCGATTAGTGTATAGCATCTCGCTGCGATTCGAAATAACAAAAAATAAAAACGCGCTCACACTCCCGTTTGGGTGTTTTATTATATCGTTCAGCCTTCAGTCATCTGTTCAACAGCAGATTACACAAATTACACATGTGGCCTCGAAGAATTTTCGCAATGTCGCGTGCTGCGCTCTCAATCAGGTTCCGCTTATAGTGCGTAATATAGCCAGGAAACAGGATATTTTTCGTCAGATTTTCTTGATATAGCCTGTATTTAACCAGGACTTGATTAACAGTGATACCGTGAGCGACGCCAGAGCAACATTGTCTGTGTAAATGAGCGGCGTGAGAGCAGGACTATTCCTCGTTGCACGTCATCCCGTCCATCTTGGAGCGCGCCCGCGAGAATAAAGAAAAGTGGCGTTGAGTTTGAAATTTCATGTCCGTCCGCGATGCTTAGCGTTGCAAATTTTCGCAGATATCATCATGAGCACCCAGGGCATACATTAATTGAACTTGTCAGCTGAAAATGCTCAAACCTGCTGAGGGGCCCTTTAAAGTGTGCACCAACAGGAAAGAGGGTGGCCCCACACGATTATACCCGTCTAATACGAGGTATCCTCCCTTCTGCTCTTTTAGCAGTCTGGATATCTGCTCCTGCACTGCCTTTCTAAGCCGTGCCGAAAAAAAGAGACCCGGGAGTGTGTTGATTTGACGGTGGACACTTGACTGGCCATGCAGGACAATAAAAAAGAAAGACCGGGTTCTGCGAACCGTGCGGGAAATGCATGACCATGTTGGACCATTCGCACCTTTGTGCAACCATAAACAGTAACATTTACTTGCTTCCTGTCGTAGATACAGGTCGCGAACGTATTTGTTTGAAATTATTGGAATTTATGTAGAAATTTATTGAGACTACATTTACGAATTTGGAGGCCTAAAACGGTGTTTTACCTGCCTATTTTTGGGGCCTAAAACACGCTTTTAGTGCCTAAAAATCCGGCCTCCAATCATCAGCACCTACTTCTAAACCGTCAGATTGGCGTCGCAAGATGCATATCCCAGCTGCGTGACGGCAAAGCAAAGGTAGTGCCGACAAACTTCAGCCAAGAATACACGCACCTCAACCTTGGTACGAGGGTCGCCCTACATCGACGAATGCATGGACGCCAGGAATACTTTCGCCCTCTTCGATGCTGCCGAAGCTGCTTCGATGAATGGAGGTCCAGAACCAGATTTCGACGTCAACGCGAGCCTTCCAAAATGCAAGGAAGACCAGCTCAAGGCCTGCCCCTGCAATTCAATGAGTGGTTCTCGTCGTCGTGAAAAATTGGACAAACCCCAGTCACAAAACGTCGCATCATAACAGAAGAAAGTGTCCGACCAATTCGACAAAGCCCGTACATAGACTCGACGCCGAACACGAGGCATTGAAGAAACAAGTCGACAAAATGCTACGCGACGACGTCGTTCAGCCGTCCAAGAGTCCGTGGGCGTCACCTGTGTGTTAGCGAAGAAGGACGGAACCCTACGTTTTTGCGTCGGCCTCATAACCGGCTATAGGCAAATTGAAGTGCACGAGAGAGACACCGTGAGAAGACCACCTTTATAACACCAGACGGCCTCATTGAGTTCAAGGTCAAGCCCTTTGGCCTTTGCTTGGCACCCGCAACATTTGAACGTCTCATTTATACAGTACTGGCCGGTAAAAAGTGGCATACTTGCCTCGTTTACTTGGACGACGTGTTGCGTTTGCCTCAACCTTCGACAAGCAGCTCCGGCGCCTTGAAGCTGTTCCTCATGTAATGAAGGCTTCGGGACTCACCCTGAAGCTAGAAAAGTGAAGCTTGTCATACGAGGAGATCTTTTTCTTGGGCCACGTGATTAGCATGACTGGAGTTCGTTCCAAACCACGGAAAACAGCAGTCATCCCTTCGTTCCTGCCACCCACTGCCAAAAAAGTCGTAAGGCAATTTCTCGGCCTCAGCGCTTAATGCAGACGTTTCGTCAAGGAATTTTCTGGAATTGCCGAGCCACTGACATATCTCACGGAAAGCGACGTGCACTTTAGGTGGGAAATGGTACAAGTCGAAGCATTCCGAGAAATGGAACAAAGCCTGCAGACGCCGCCGATACTCGTGCACTTCGGCGAATACGCCGACACGGAAATCCTTACCGACGGAAGCAGCGTGACGCTCGCAGCCGTCCTAGTGTAGATAACTAACGGACTTGAAAAGGTCATCAGTTATGCTACCCGGTCGCTATCGAAGGCAGAAGTGAACTATACCACAACAGAATAGGAGTACATTGCCAGGATCTAGGTTACATAGAAGTTTCGCCCCTACCTCTACGGCAGGCCTTTCAATGTTGGCAACAAGCTCGCCGCTTGCCAGTTTATCTACGGCCGACACTCTGTTCTGTGCTGTGATCATACAATGTGTTTCGAGGCTGTTTAGTTTCTATTTTCCTGGCCACAAGTTCGGCCAAAGAGCAGTTTCATATTGGACACGCCGTCTCTGCCTTCGTAAAAGTCACGACCACGTGACATTATGATACATGTTATCTCAGCTTAATATCAATCTGAAGCACGCCCTGTGATTGCTAGTTAACTTGAAGGACCCTTCAGGTCGGCTCACACGGTGGAGCCTCTGATTTCGAAAATTCGACATTACCGTCGTGTACAAGTCCGGAAGGAAACACTCCGACGCCGACTGCCTGGCTGGTGTGCCCGTCGACCCACCGCCGCAGGACGACCAGGATGATGAATGCTTCTTGGAACCATAACGACCGAGGCCTTCGCCGTATGACAGCGAGCCGACCCGGGAGGAAGGGGCAGAGTGGAATACCTCGAGGGCCGGACTGCCGTCGTCCCAAAAGTATTCAGGTGAGGACTGGAGTCATTTTTCTTGAAAATAAACGTCCTCGTAAGGAACCTCTCCGGCCCAAGCTTGCCGGCTTATCCTTTTACCTTCGGCACTGCGACCAGAAGTCCTGCACGCCCTGCACGACGAACCAAGGGCTGGCCACGTCGGTTTTTCCCCTCGAGGATACAAGAAAAGTACTACTGGCCACACCTTACCGCTGACGTCTCTCGTTACGTGAGGGCATGCTGGGACTGGCAGCGGCGCAAGACGCCGCCAACAAAGCCAGCGGGACATCTGGAGCCTACGAACCACCTCGCCCGTCGTCCCAGCAAATATGTATAGTCTTACTGGGACCATTCCCAACGTTGACTGTCGGAAACAAGTGGATCGTCGCGGCGACTTACCACCTCACCCGCTATGCCGCAAGAAGGGCCCTGCCCAAAGCAACCTGCCGAGGTTTCAAAGTTTTAAAGACGATAGTCTTTCTTGGGATAATTTAACGCAAAAATTTTGGTGTGGCTGTTTGTCTGTCCGTAACCCGATTCAGCTACTCAGCCAAAGTTTAACCACTTTCTGAACGTCCAGCCATCTTGAAGTGGTGTTTGCGTTCATACTTCTGAACATATTCGTTCAAAAAGCAAATACTTGAGGTACAGCCAGACAAGCCACTACCGGACCACCGCCTACCACCCACCGACCAATGGCTTCACCGAGCGTCTAAACAAGACCATCGCCGACATGCTGGTCATGTGCGTCGACGTTAAGCACAAGACGTGGGATGCAATGCTTCCGTACATGACCTTGGCGTACAATACGGTTGTCCAAGAAACGACGCTAATGACTCCACACAAGAGGGTTTTCGAAAGAGCTCGGCAGCAACGCTCGACGCAATGTTACCCAATGTCACCGACGAAGAAAAACTCGACATGACTGTCTACCTCAAGCGCGTCGAAGAAACCCGATGACTTGCCCGCCTACGCATCAATAATCAGGAAACGACCAACAGCCGCTGTTACAACCTTCGAAGACGCTTCGTAGAATACCAGCCTGGTGACCGTGTTTGGGTGTGAACACCGATACGCCGACGTGGACTAAGTGAAAAAAAAATTCCCAATCTCTCGGTAAAGGGAACCATGTGTGGATGCGAAGCGGCGGGGAGATAATTAGCTTGAGCGGGAGGAACGTCGCCGCTCTCATTTCACGGCAGTGGTCCGGGCGCTCATCGCGGCGCTGCACAACAGAGAGAATGAGGCGCACGTGCTCCGTCATTTTCATACCGCGTAACTACCGTAGCGCCCCCAGCGGAGTATGCAGCTGTCACAGTGGTGTGCGCGCCGCTTCGTAGAGGATTCCTCGAGGAAAGGACGGGGGGGGGGGGACCGTAAGAGAGGAGAGAGAGGGGACGTGCATGCGCTGTAGGAGTTTTGGGCCGCGGGAGCCGCTCCGTAGAGTAAAGGATTTCTAGAGGAGAGAGAGGGAGAGGACGCGCATGCGCTGTGGGGATGTGGGACGCGGGCGCCACTCCGTAGAGTAGAGGATTCCTGGAGGAGAGAGGGGGGAGAGGACGCGCATGCGCTGTGGGACGCGGGCGCCTCTATTCCTAGAGTAGAGGAAGGGGGGTGAGCGTAGGAGAGCATAGAGGGGACGCAGCAGTGCCGGCGCATTCACGAAATGCACACATCTTGTAGTGACGAACAAAAAGCATCGGCTGGAAGACGAACAACACACGCATCCAACTTAATCCACTGACGAGTAGTAAAAGGGAAAAAAAATTACCAAGGACGCCAGTTTTATTTATTTTATATCAAGGGGAGGGTCAACATGCGGAACATCTCCATACACTTGGATTTATTATGGATAATGGATGACAAATTGCAGCTGTTTCTGATCCCTCACGCCCCCCCCCCCCCCCCCCTGAGTTATTGCTAGGAGCAAATCTTCCGTTTGGCAGTGTTCACAACACAGTATGGAAGGCATGTTGCGAATATATTTCCTTTTTTTGACCCCGATCCATGAATATTCGTTAAACCGTTTTTGTGCTGCATCCAAGGGATCACTTTTTCAATATCACTTTACTCGCAAGGCCCATAGACTGTCGTGCTACCAAGTGGAATTCAGGAGCATCCTCTCAATGGTGCTTAATAGACGACACAGTGGCAGCTCTATGCAGTCGCAACCGGGCCCTCCGTGACACGATAAATCTGATTCACTGTGCCGAGACGCGAAGTAAATACGTGGCAACTCGCACTTTCAGTGATAACCAGCAGCGTACACATATCAGCATCGCTAGGTTTTTTCTGTAGCCACGTAGGTTATTCAGAATTTAATCGTCTGACCTTTCCAGTTGAAGCTCACCTCGTTTTCCTTGCATATAGCATTCGTCAGTTCTTTAGGAGTGCATGAATCCCATAACATTGTACGCGGGATGTCGCCCACGCTCGCGAGCAATCTCAAATTGCCCAGCGCTGCACCGCTTGTTTTTGTATGTTTGTTGATAGGTGGCAGTGGCAGCACACAGCAGGCGATTTGCTTGTTGACCGGTCTGAGAGCAAAATGTTCTCCATGCCCAGTTAACGTGGTGACGCCATTGTAGGTGGTCTCTGGTGAGGCGGAGTGGTCCAAGTCATTCGGCAGAAGACATACTACAGATTTTTAAAGACGATAGTCTTTCTTGGGATACTTAAATGGAAAAATTTTGGTTTGTTTCTCTGTTTGTCGGCACGTCACACGATTCAGCTACTCGGCCAAAGTTTAACCACTTTCTGAACGCCCAGCCATCTTGAACAATCGTTTTCGTGCATACTTGTGAACATTGTCGATCAAAAAGCAAATATTACGCATATCTGAGGCGCAACAACAATACGGAAGTATTAAGTGGTGTGTTCTTGTATATAAAATACATAGATACTTAATTCTAAAGACCCTAGTGTTTCTTAGGCTGCGCTGAAAAGGCGAGCTGCCTCGCAAAAGCGAAGAGCCGTCGTCTATCTCCGAGGTCGCGCGAAGTGCCGCGTGTTTCATCCGACGCACGATAGCTGGGGCAGTCTGCCCTCGTCGCCGCAAACAAGAGAATCTCTTTTCGTGGTCGCTCTGCGCGACTTCTCAGATTTTTACACGGTGCCAAAAACACCGCGCTTGCGGCGAGAAGACGCTTGGTCATGCCAGGACGGAAATAGTCGAGAACAGCATCACAGGTGGCCGCGGATGAGACCAGGACTCATATAGTACGACCGGCAGAAGACTATCGTCTTTCCATGCCATTTGCAGCGAAGCACGCAGATACGCGGCCAATTTTTTTTCATGAGGGATGTTGAAAGAAATCACCATGACGAGGATTTTTCTCTGCACCTAGAAGGGTGTGAAAGCACCGAGAGTGTCAGGGACGATGAACGATAAGCTGCTAACTCACGACGATTGAGTTGCACTTCACGTCCCCCTCATGCTTTAATGTTTTTTCACGCTCGTAAGTCACATTGATTGTTAATGTGTCATAAACTTCAGCGAGATCAAAATAAACGCATAGTTTCAGGGGCGAAGCTCCTTAAGGTCGACGCTTGTCCATCACTCCGCCGGCGTCAGTCGGTGTAGCAGGGAATGCGGTATAGCCACGCTGGTGCGATGACGATGAAGCTGCCATCGCGGCACAGCATATGCAAGGTAACCAGTATACGCCATGACGATGACGCTGATGACGATGAACAATAAGCGCGTTCCAGAGCACATTCTCTTTTAGGGGTGAAGCTCCTTAAGGTCGAGGCTCGTACATCACTCCGCCGGTGTAGCCACTCTAGTGCTGGCCTCTACCGCTAGAGGCGCAGCTGTGCTCTCATTTGATTTTCATGGCGCCCACTAGATGGCTCTGCGGCGCTTGCTCCACTCTCGGGCGCGCTTGCTCCACGACGCACTTCCTGTCTCTTTCGACGGTCGTCGCTCAGTGCGCTTCGATATTACTACTACCTACTACTGCTTTGAACAACGAAGAAAACAAGGCAGTGGCGGAGCGCAGGGCTCGCAAAGCGGCTGCAGCGCGGGCTGTCCAATTGTGCGAGAGAGAAGTAGGCGCCCCGACGCACACAGGCGGATCCAGATTTGCGGGCTCGTGAAGCTGCAGTGACATGGCAACGTCGGCAAGCTGATCCAGAGGCGACGAGGGGCTCGCGCAGCTGCACCGGCATGGCAGCGCCGCAAGCCGATCCAGAGGCGGCGAGGGCTCGCGTCACGACGTGTCATGTGTTTGTATGATCCAGTGGGAAATGTACGGGGAGATTCATGGTTACCCGAATGATCCCCTGCAACTTCGCAAAGTCATGATCGTTCACTTTGTGGATATGGTGTTATTTGTGCTTGCATGTAGCTCGATTACAGTGAATGGAGCGCCACATGCCGCGAACACGCTCGAGCTCGAACAGCGAAGCGAAATGTTTAGAGTGATGAAACGTGCAGTCACGGGCAAATTATACGCCTCTCGTGTACTTCACCGGCAGTTCCCGTGTTCTTCACCGGCACCTTCCGAACGGCATTGTGCGTTGTACTACGAATGTTAGCAACGTGGAAGAATTCGACATGGCGAAAAGCATACGTGTGTATTATTTTCGATATTCATGTTTTGCTCCAGCCTGCAACATCCGAGTGCAGTGAATGCGCTCGGCTGGAGTCTGAGCATAGCTGTGACACATGTTTGACGGAATGGGATGTGTAATGCCTGCGTTGCCTTGAAGAAGCAACTCCCTGTTCCTTACTGCGCGAGTAATGACGATTGCGTAATATGTTTGCAAACCATCACGACGTTAAACACTCCGTCCCGTGTAGCAGCGATATGACGCTACTCGCTAGCGGCCTCCTACTGCTGGAAATCCGCCAAGCAGGCTTGGTATCTAATACCTTCGAGTGCCGTTCATTTCATACGTCAATTCGAGTTCGTGCAGTTTTCCGTAGCACACACAGGATTTCGCAAATCATCGTTCACGCACGGTAATGGAGGTGAAATATAACCTTTGACTCCGCGGAAAATCGGTAGGTGGCGAGCTTCCGTAGTTTTCGAAAGTATTTTGGTCTCATACATTTCAGTGCAGCTCATGACTTCATATGCTAACAAAGGGGTTGACCCTCCTCCGGGCGCGATCTTGAATCGTATAGCGCGCCACCTATAGTTCGCAGGCATTGGGAATACATTGGTCTCTTCAGGGGAGCCTTGACAGACACGCCTGTGCTCAAATAACAACCTGCTAGCTGACATGGACTAGTGCCATATGCAATAAAATACGGTCTGTATTTTAGGATTACCTCTATGATCTGTTGTGAAACACATTTTCAGCTAGCAATGTATTTAGGGCATAATCGTATCAGTAAGTTCAAATCATTGCTCACTGTTCAAAATTGATGAATTCTATAGGTTTCTGTAACGAAGCCTGGCTGGAAATGTAATTGAGCTGAAATCTAAAGGGCTTTCGAAGTTACAAAATCTGTTCATTACTCAGTGGCCAGATGGAACACTTCCGTTCACCTCAACTCCAGCTACATCAACGAGACCCGGCAACATAGTGTGATACACTGGACAGGACCCTTCTATTGGCCCAAGGCATTACCTTGGGTTTCACTAGATGACACTTATGACAACTTGTGACACAATATGTGACGTCTTTCTTGGCTGCCAAGGTAATCAACAAGTGGTGCGGCAGTGGCTTGTCTGGCTATATCCCAAGATCGCTTTAGTTAAATCAGCAGTAAAGGTAGGGGCGAATCTTTGATGTAGCCCAGATGATGGCAAGGCACTCCTTTTCTGTTGGGGAATAGTTGGCCTCTGCCTTTGATACCGACCGGCGAGCATAACTAATGACAAGAGGCGTAAATTCATAAAGACCACAAGGGGGGGGGGGGGGGGGGGGGGCACACACACACCTTGCAATATGCTTGTATATATGCTTTATTTTTAATCATATAAAAATTATGCATTACCATATAATAATAATAATAATAATAATAATAATAATAATAATAATAATAATAATAATAATAATAAAAGCATGAGCATCGGCACCTGGCCAGAAAAAATAGTACTGAGTATCCCACAGTAAGCGACATCTCATGGCGAATATGTTTCTAATAGCAACTCGTTGGCAGGCGCTGGAATTTTTGCAGCTGCGTCATTCGGGTTAAATTATGCTATGAAAATTGTACCACTTTTTGTGTTAACGCATGAAGGTATTCCCCATCGTGTGTGCCGGCTAGAAGTACTGTTCCAAGAATGTGCTTCAGATTTCAGTGTTGGTTTAACGGAGAGGGCGTTGTCCTTGACTGTCAAGAAATTCAAATATGACATTTGGAAGATAAATCTCGACGGGGAACACTCGCCTGGGGTGTCCCTCCCAGCCTGAACACAGGGGCGGTCAGGACCCCCCTGACACCCCCCCCCCCATGATTTACGCCACTGCTAACAACCCTTTCCAGTCCGTCAGTCCTCTGCACAAGAATGGCGCCGAGTCCTACACTGCTTGCGTCGGTGTTTACGTCTGTTTCGGCGTATTCGTCGAAAGGCGCAATTAACCAAGGCGTCTGCAGGCGTCGTTTTAGTTCCTGAAACGCTTCCTCCTGCGACGTTTCCCACTTGAACTCGGCATCGGTCCAGGTAAGGTTAGTGAGAGACTCGGTGATGCGGGAGAAGTTTTTAACGAACTGCCTGTAATAGGGCACACAGGCCGAGAAATTGACGAACGGCCTTCTTGTCGGTGGGTGGGGGGAAAGTAGCGATGGCACTTGTCTTTCGCGGGTCGCGGCGTACTCCAGATTTTCCTATCACGTGGCCCATGAACAAAAGTTCGTACGCGAAGCGGCACTTCTCTGGCTTGAGGATGAGTCCGGAGGTCTTGATTGCTTGAAGTAAGGCTTCAAGACGCCGTAGGTGTTCGTCGAAGTTTGAGGAAAACAAAATGATGTCGTCCAAGTACACAAGACAAGTTTGCCACTTCAAGCCGGCCAGTACGGTATCCATAACGCTTTGGAAGGTCGCGGGGGGCTGAGCAAAGACCAAACAACATGACCTTGAACTCGAACAGGCCGTCCGTAGTTATAAAAGCAGTTTTAATCGGTCTCTCTCGTCGATTTCGCTTTGCCTGTAGCCTCTCTTGAGGTCCATCGACGAAAAGTACTTACGTCGAGGTCACTGGTTTGTCGTCATGCGTTGCGGTTGGGTGTCGGCGTTGGATCACGGCTGTGTCGATTTGTTGCACTGCTTCCACGTTGCGTCGTCACGTCTTCGTCGGTCCACAACGTTTCGTCGGCAGGGCCTCGTATGCTTCGTATCGTGTTCTGCAGGTTTCATCGCGTTGTCGTAGTCGGTGGCCGCGGAGGATCTTCGGCATTTAGTCGGACAGCAACCGCACCTCCATCATTTGCTGCCCTTAGTTTGCCGGGATAAGGGCTAGGCGACCGGCCCCAGTTTGGGCCAGTGTACTGCCGGCGGTGCGGTGACATGTAGCGGCCGAGCGACGGCGAGCGGGAAGGTCGTCAGTGTGTCCACTGATCTCCTGCAAGGTAGTCGGAGATGTATTGTGGTCGTTCACCTCGCTGCGGACGAGGCGCGTTGACGGCGAAACCACGTTGTAACATCGCACGGTATCGGCAGTGGCGGTACGTGTGTCCGGCTTCTCCGCAGTGGTAGCATAGTGGGTGGTGGTCAGGGGCGCGCCAAACGTTGGTCTTCCTTGGAGCGTAGCGCCGGCTGGCAGGTGGGTGATATGGCGTCGGTGGCGGTGGCTGTGGCGTCTGGCGATGGAAATGCGGCGGTGCGGCCTCTAGACGTGATTTTGAAGGCGGTGCATCACGTCGGGCAACAGCGGCGTAGATCATGGCTTGCGGCTCAAGTTGCGGCGGTTCAGCGGTTCCCAGCGACTGCTGGAATTCTTCTCGAACGACGTCGGTGATCGAGGCAACTTCAGGCTGGCGCGACGGCATCATTCGGCGAAGTTCCTCACCCACCACGGCTCCTATGCTCTCGCGCAGGTCGTCTGCGCGTTCCGATTGAATGTCTCCGTAGCCTGGCGTCGACGGGCGAATGAATTGCCGTATACGCATCTCCAGCGGCTTTTTGATCGTAGCCGCTTCCGCGAGGAATTCCTGAACGGTCTTCGGCGGGTTTCTCATCAATCCTTCGAAAAGCTCCTGTTGGACCCCCTCCCATGAGGAAACGAACTTTCTTCTCCTCAGGCATGTCCAAGTCGGTGTGGCTGAATAGCCGGGTCACTTTTTTCGACGAAGATCGTCACTGTCACATTTGGTAGTTGTACCCGTGTCTCCAACAAAGAAGTGGCTCTTTCCTTGCAGGCGACGCTCGTGAACGTGTCCAGGAATGCGCCGCGGAAGAGATCCCAGCTTTGAAGTGCAGACTCCCGGTTCTCAAACCACGTTTTTGCCGCGTCTTCCAAGTAGAAGTAGACGCGACGTAGTTTCTTACCGATTTCCAGTGGTTGAGGCTAGCCACTCGGCCGTACGTCGCCAGCCAGGTCTCCGGGTCTTCAAACGATGATACACGGAAAGTCGGTGACTCGCTTGGCTGCTGCATCACGACCGTGCCGGGAGTTGGTACACCGGCTGTCATAGTTGCCGCAGTAGTGGTCGTGGCCTTGGTCTTTCGAGTCTTATCCGGTAGGGGTCCGAACTCTGGAGGTAGCCCTCGTTGCCTGTGGCTAGCTCGCTGATCTAGGTTGGCGTCGTCGTCTCCTTCACGACGGGGGGCTGGGTTCACGGCTTGACGGGGGCGTCTGGAACATGAACGCAGAGCACCTCTACCAGATGTTACGTGGTCGTGACGTGGACGGATCCAGCAGTAGGCTTCTTGAAGGTGAAGCTCTTTATTTGGCCCAACTTGTGACCGCGCAACGGGAACTCAAATTACAGCAGGCAAGGCACGCTGTACACTGATATCTGCGCACAGGGCGTCGGTCGTCGATACTCTGATTATCGCTGGAATATTTCTTTCTGTCTCATATCGTTTACCACTGCACAGACCACAGGCAGAGCCAAAGGCTAGGCTGCAAGCACCTCCAAAATTATTCCGTTTGTATCTGTGTGACCACGCACACAAACACTCCAGACGTAAAAACAGACTGATTATACTGCCCTTTCACCCCTCATTTCTTCAAAATAAAATTCCAGGTACGCCCCAGGCGCAAGCTTTTAAGTGACTTAGCCCGAGAAATCACACTTCTCATGACTTATAGCGCTGAAAGCAACCTTGAGTAGGTCTTCATTGTTCGTTGAGATGACTCTGTGCACAGCATGCTCGTATTTAAGAGTAAACATGTTGCAAGCTACGTTCTTCACAACTTTTTAAATGCGAAGCATTTCTTAGCGAACTTCGGCGACTTTGAGCGTATCTATCTATCTATCTATCTATCTATCTATCTATCTATCTATCTATCTATCTATCTATCTATCTATCTATCTATCTATCTATCTATCTATCTATCTAGCCACCTACGACTTTGTGCTCTCCTGGCCGTATCGTTAATGGGATTTATACCAAAATTGATATGGGATAACATGACTGAAAAACATGAATAATTGGTCATATCATCAAATCATGAATAAGTTATCATAAAAAGTATGATTTACACACCATGGCCATAGTGTTCCTGAGGCCGTTTTCTTAACCCATTAAGGACCACTGTACTTTAAAAAGTACACTTCCTTTTTCGGGCGTAGGAAATACAAAACAGAATATTCTGATCTTGCTCATTACAATTTCTGATGCCAAGGGTTGCAGCAAGAAAATCCTCATTTGGAATATGGACTCGGTTATGTTTTTTCTGTTTTATGAGCCGTCAAACTTTAGGAAAATGAGAGCCTGTTAGACGCACGTGGTCAGTACTACTTTTTCTAAATTAATTTCAAGTTTTACATTTTATATGCTGAAAAAAACGGACTGCTTCTGCTTCAGCAAGAGCACTTCAATCCCTGCAAAGCGCAAGAAGCCTACAGAGTGCATACTTTTGCTGTGAGGAGTAATCAAATGTTGCTGTACTTTATTTAGTACACTGGGACTTCGTGGGAGCATACATGTAACTCTTCTTGTGCGTTGTATCATAGATTCAACAGGCTTTTCTTTGGTATGAATGCCGTTTTTTCGGTTATCTAAGACTCACGAGGCTGCGAAAGATGTCGCTGTGAATATACGAGAGCCTCTTGATGTTTTAATTGGTGGTTCTGACCCTAACTTGGGAACTTGGGAGGAGGAGAGGAATGACGACGGTATGAATGGATGCTCTCTGCTAACGATAAAAAAACATATAACGAAAGGAACGTGGGTAAGATAACTTCTGTTTTGACTCAGGAAAGCAGCTTCGTTTGAAAAATGGCGAAGACAACACCATAATTGCTATGCTGACGAAAAACTGTACAGTTGTGTCACTATGCTCTGTATCGTGGTGGCCCTTCACTGAAAAGAAAAAAAACGCAGTGCCACTGTCCTCCTTCTTCATCCGCAGTACCAATGTCATGAGGGGGTTTGAGCTTTACGATCAAGCTGCGAATGACTAGATAATTTTCATCCCTGAGAAAAAGTGGTACCAGTCCCTATTTACCCAGATGATCGAAATAGCCGAAGACAACGCATAAAGGGTCTGCTACCACATTGGAGGTTTTAGCAGACCCTCTAGGCGTTGACTATTGTCCTTCAGTCGCATAACAGCAAAACACTGACTGCGCCTTGTTGTACCCAAGAGAAGTATCAAAGCTCTCCAGGTTCCACTGTGCTTGCTATTACCCTCTATCCATACGGACATTTTCACAAGAAGCCGGCGAGACAGTTGAGTTCTGCCAAAACACATCGAAAAGATGTGGCGAAAATTGTGACGTTACGCTTTCCCTAAAGCACTGGTTCTTGATTAAGTTGCGTGGGCCAAGATAACTTCGTTATTCGTTTCGCAAGTGCCCAGCGTACTTGCCATTCTTGCATTAAGTCACCTTGCCCGTTGCTATCTCGAAGGCCCAGCGTACTTTTTATAGTACAGTATCATAACTCCTGAACAAACACGCGCAACTCTATGAAAATTTGCACGTGCGGTTATCTGTTGTGGTTAATTAAATGAGCAAAATGTCAATAAAATCGGACCAGTAGTTCTTTCGTGGTCCTTAATGGGTTAACTTGATATATCCAAAAATTGGTACGATGAGACATTTCTGCACGACAAACATAAATGACTGGTGGTAATATGACAATCATGACCTGCAGGTCATGTACAACATAATTTACATGCCACGCTCATGGTGCGCTGACGGCCGTTTTGCTAGTGTGGTATACACCAAATTTGGTATTGAGTGACGTGACTGTATGGCGAGCATAAATGACAAGTGGTAATATGGAAATCATGACATGTCATGTGCAACATGACTTGCATGCCACGCTCATGGTACTCCCGTGGCCGTTTTGCTAGCTTGATATACACCAAATTTGGTATTGAGCGAGGTGATAGTATGACGAACATATATGACCAGTGGTAATATAAAAATTATGACATGTCATGTGCAACATGACTTGCATGCCACGCTCATGAAACTATCGTGGCCATTTCGCTAACTTGATATACACCAAATTTTTAAGGCGAAAGTCTTTAACGCCTCATGCTCACGTCCGTCCGTCCGTCCGTCCGTCCAGACGTGCCTTGGCACGGTGCCAGGTGGGCGCCGGGGCGCGCAAACGGACGCCGGTCGCGTTGGACTCTACAGCGCTCGCGCTTTGCTCGCGCAGCGTCGCTGTGCCCGGTGTCTCTAATCATGCAAGGAGGGAGACTCGCGCATCACCTTCCATTCTGGCCGACCCCGTCTCAGTGGGCACAGGCGTTCGAGGAGCGCACTTTGGAATTGACAAAGTGTCCGTGAATTTAAACGCTGGAACGCGGATGGCGTCTGCACGATGCATAATGCGTGAGAATACGAACGCATGCGAAACGGAGGCAGATCGGTCTCGCTTCTCGCTGCGATTCGCGGTAAAAAATTAAGCGAACATAAGTGGCAGGTGGTAACATGAAAATGTTGTCATGCATGTCATCTACAATGCCATTTACATGCCACGCTCATGGTGCGCTTGCGTCCAGTTCGCTAGCTTGATATAAACCAAAATTTGTATTGGGCCGTGACTGTATGATGAACACAAATGACAGGTCCTAACATGTAAATATTGACATGCATATTATGTACAGCATGATGTAATTCTTGCTAGCTGCTTCGCATTACATCGATTCCCACAGTGCGTGGGATCTGTCGGTTTTTTTTTGCTCATGCAATGTGTGCCGCAGCCCGGGTGTGTCGCACCAAACTCCAACAAAAAAAACTGTCCTCAAACTGTAATTATCAGCTAGACTGAACGAAAACAGTTTTCTCGATACACACCTGAACTGAAACGACGAAAATTCCCGTTATCGTTCAAGAGAAAACTGTTTGAATGTAGCATATGAAACGAAACCTTTACCAGAACTGAACACATAACCGAAAATATGTTCTTTGAAGCCAATCTGCAACCACATCGTAAATTACAATACCGCTTATGAGTTTAGAACAAAGCGGTTCAATATAAGTGTAAGTAACAGCATATGTTGCCGCTTACATGGAGACGTTGACCTACCAATTCTGGCGCGCTGCCGTTGTCGCATAGACAACTGCCTTCCAGAAAAACGCACAAATGAGGTCAATAATGGCAAACAGTTACCTGCCATTCAGGAAGTGCCCCTCGTTTTTCTTGCTGCCTATCACTTTGCTCTCAGATGATACGGAAAACAATTATTTCACAAACGCCAACATGTATGCGTCCCTTCAAAATCTAGCATGATGCTGCAGCGTTCAAAGGGGCACTGTGACCCAAATCATGTATGATGCTTTTATAGTGTTTGCCAGTAAATGTAGCAAAATAAAAGCGGTTTCATCTCAATAATTTCTGGCAACAAATGCGAAGCATGAACTTGCCAGTGGTCATTGGCCTAGAACAAAGAATGTACTGCGCATTCTCGCGATGTGCTTTTTATCATACCTTTAAGATAGAAGCATGCTTTATGCTTGCCAGCGGAACGAGAAAGACGCACATTCACGCATAACGGTTTCTTTTTGTGCGCAACCAACACAAGTAGTGCAGCCCAACGTCCTACACAAACTACAGCCTTTCATTGCATTTCTGCATTAGGACAAAACTATTCATTTTCTTATGGGTACTACCAGCCTAACTGTAGTACCTGCTATGTCACTGTAGTGCTCCGCGGACAGCGTTACGGCCCATGCGATTATCGTAACCCACAATGATTCAATGAAAAAGTGTTATGGTTGTTTTAAAGTAAGCTTCAGTATGACATTATGTAAGGTACATTTTGGCTGGAAGGACAGAACTGCTATGCTATGTGAATGAAACGTGAAAACGTATGTCAGTAAGTGTTCTCTGCTTTCATTTAGACTCTGTATGTTTGTTCACAATACTCTGCTAGCAGCACTGCGTCTTCTCGTCTCTTGAGGAGACTGCTGTGAGGAGACTGCTGACGCCGCTATGCCAACTAGTGAGTATATTAAGCTCTAGTCAAGGATTGTTCAGTTCAGCGACCTAGGGAACCACAAGCTTTCAAGGCCGTCACTACTTTTTGTCATCTTTGTCTCGGATTCCCCAAACAAAGGCACCAACTTTGATTCGAACAGCCTTGAGCGCATGACAATATAGATTGCCAGCTGACGATTCCTCGGGTGAGCAGCTAGCGCTCCACTGCTATAGCAGAACCATGATATTCAGTGCTTGAATACCTGAAGAAATACGTGACCGCCATCTAAAAGGGTTGACCGACAGGTCAGTCGAAGTAGAGCATGGAGCGAACCCTGCAGCGCTCATACCTCAGTCGTTTAAGGTGTCCAGGAGTGAGTGACTTGAGTGCATCATTTAATTGACAGTAAATCATAACATAGTGACTGAGGCAGCCCTAAAGAGTGTAGATAGAGTCTTGCAGGGAGCAACAAGTTGTGTTACGGTAGGGTAGCAAGCCTCCTCTGCAAATGTTATGAAGGGAGTGGTCTTGGCGAAGTGAACACAATGATCTATGCACTTCTCAAAGAACTGCATAGCATGATAATTACTGAAGTAGGTCTTCATAGAATGTTTCAGTGGGTTCCGTCACATTGATGTCGCATAGATTCAGTCTTTTAGCGGGCAATGAAGTGACTGACAGGCTTGCTTAGAACTGCTGGCATCAACGAAAACAAGGGTGTAGACATGGGGGGAGGGGGTGTTCAGGCGCCTCAAATTCCCCCCGAAATTTTTCGCTCACCCCCCCCCCCCCCACTCCCCGGCACTTAGCCACCTTTTTTTTTTCGTCGCTTCGCTCTGACATGATTGAAGACAATAATTTGGGTTGGTATTTGAATCGGTACTTGAGGTCAATTATTTCTGCTTGCAGAAAAACGTGTCACACTGTTAGTTAAGGCTTTGACACTGCAGTCGATCACTAATCTATTTTTCGCTAGGCTGAGGTACGTTTTAATTGTAAAAGCCGGACACAATTCAAAGGTCTGATAAGCCACGTTCAAGCATTTTACAGTGCAACTGTACGTACGTGTACTTATATATATTCAAGACGCAGATTCTAACATTTCTATTGAACCATACCACGTTCTGCTAAAAGCGAAACACACATACACACGCAGACGCACACACAGCCGCACATACACACACACACACAGACGCACGCAGACACAGACATCACACAGAAACACGCACTCAATTTTTTTTTCAATAAGCGCGAATAAATTCACCATGTTTGGTATCGCACGCATTTGACATTTCCAATATAAATTGCGGCAGAACCCAGTGCATGCGGCCTTGAAGAAAATTACCAGACGACAGAATGTACGACTCTTCCACTGAACTATGCGGGTGTGCAATATATTGATGGAAATATTTATGATACCCTCATGGTTAAAGGCATCCCCAAGTGTTGTGTAGTGAGGAAAGTGCAACAGGCAAACGTGCAGGGCAATCATGTCCTCAGGAAGGTCTACGAAAAATACTCATCAGGGAACTTTATCTGATACATAAAAAGATAGTGGTATAAATATAAAGCTGCGTAAAAAGAAATGGAATGAGGGAAGCTGTAGCGAGCTGAGTTTTATTGTTCAGCAGTGTGGCAAACAGTGCAATAAGCAACATAAAGCTGAGAAAATAAACGACAAATTACAACCAAATATGAATTCGGTCTGTGTGTTTCTCCCTTTATATTGGCATGACTAGAAGGGCAGACCGAGTGATTTCTGCAACTAGCGAGATAACGCGCAGCATCAAATGCAAAGAATGAACAAACGGGCGTGAACATGTTAGTGTGTAAAATTAGAAACCATACACATACTAACCATATTTTTTAAAAGAAATGAAAAAAAAATTCCCATCTCCCGCTAAAGGGACCATGTGTGGATGCGAAGCAGCCGGGAGATAATTAGCTTCAGCGGGAGGAACGTCGCCGCTCTCATTTCACGGCAGTGGTCCGGGCGCTCATCGCGGCGCTGCGCAGGAGAGACAATGAGGCGCGCGCGCTCTGTCATTTTCATACCGCGGAACTACCGTGGCACCCCCCCCGCGGGAGTATGCAGCTGTCACACCACATGTCGTTCGCGCCGCTCCGTAGAGGAAAGGACGGGAGGGGACCGTAGGAGAGGAGAGAGAGAGGGGGGAGGGGACGTGCATGCGCTGTGGGGGGTGTGGGACGCGTGAGCCGCTCCGTTGAGTAGATGATTCCAAGAGGAGAGAGGGGGGAGAGGACGCCGGAGCCGCTCCGTAGAGTAGAGCATTGCTACAGGAGAGAGGGGGAGAGGACGCGCATGCGGCGCGCCGTAGAGTAGATGATTCCTAGAGTAGATGAAGGGGGGTGAGCGTAGGAGAGAGGGGGCAGAGGACGCGCATGCGCTGTGGGGGGTGCGAGACGCCGGGGCCGCTCCGTAGAGTAGACGATTCCCTAGAGGAGAGAAAGGGGGTGAGCTTAGGAGAGAGAGGGGGGAGGGGACGCGCATGCGCTGTGGTGGTGTGGGACGCGGGAAGGAGGGACGGACTAAGCCCCCTCCAAACACATGCAAGCAAGATTAAGGAATGGTGTCAACCTAGGCGACAGACACCACCTGCCTAGCCATTGCTAAGCAGCCTCTCTGTGCTCTCGGCCATGACTCAAGGAATGGAGTCAACCAGGGCGACATACACCACCTGCCCTAGCCATTGCTATGCAGCCTCTCTGTGCTCTCGGCCATGACTCTGATGACTGTTATGGTTGACGGCCTACAGTGTTCTGGTTCGTATAATGGGTGCTTCCCTACTTCATGACAGTGACCGGACGCGGGATGGGGGACGCGGGACATGGGAGGGACGGACTGAGCCCCGAGCATAAGATGCTTCGCATCTAAAAATGAGGGACCCTTAAGCATCGCCTTTAAGAGTTGAACGCGATAGCGATATCCCGTCCCTAGTGCGTACTTCAATCGCTTAGTGCATACTATTGTACGTGGAAATAGTGAAGTGGTTAGAGACGGGGCTGAGGGAAGACAAGGAAGATGAGGGTGGTCTGAATAAAGAATATGGCTGACACCATAGCCTAGCTCAACTGTGTATTTTTACAAATTGTCGCAATCGCGTATCGTTTCTGTGTGGACATTCAAGTCAAAATGTGGGTGGACTTTACCATTGGAGCACATCAACGCGGTGGCATCCGGATCTTGGCTGTAACGCCTCAAGATGAAGAGGAACAAGCTCTTCCGGTAGCAGTGAGCATTGACGCTTTTGTCTCCTATATAAGCACGAAAACGAAGCTGACTCCTGATGAGTTAATTGCGAAATGAACTCCAGTTGGTAAGCACGCGAAGGCTGCTACTGTTGCTTCGTCTGAGAGTTCCGTGGAGCTGATGAATAAGTTCCTTGAAATGTAACAGGAACGGAACAGGGAGCACAGTGATTTAATGCGGTTGCTTGTAAACGTAACCGAACGAATAAGCAGACCGAGTCTCGAACACGTGAAGCCCCACGTGTTTGACGGACAGTCTAGCAGTCCCGAGTCCTGGCTAACATTCTATGAATATGCGTGCAATGAAAATTACTGGCACAGTGACGAGGATAAAGTGAAAAACATGCGATCATTCTTATTGGGAATAGCAAAGACGTGGTACGAGTTGCGTGTCAAAGCTCACAGCAACAGGCCGTGGACAGAATGGAAAGACAGTTTTCTCAGCTCTTTTGGCGAGAACAAGGTGTTGCTATGGGACAAGGCAATTGCATTCAAGTGCACGTCTGGATCTGCACTCAGCCATTTTTATGAGAAGAGAGGGTTGCTCCAGCTGGCTGACTCATCTTTGCCTGAGACGTCTGTGGTTCCGCTTATCATCCATGGTTTGGGTCCGGACCTCCAGAAGCAAATACAAGTGAGAGGACCCAAGACGGTTGAAGAACTCCTGCAGGGAATGCGAAACATCTACCTCCAGGACATAGGGGCCCAGCGTCAACCCATGACACCTGCTCCAAGGTGTACAGGTACCACACGAGCCGATGAAACACGCCCGCTTGGAAGCTGGAAGTCTACCGCGACGCGTGTGTCTTTTTTGACCGACCAGGCAAACTCAGGCCATCATGAATACCAAGATGACGTGACAAAAAACTAAACAAAGAGGGTGTCGGCTTCCGCCCGATGACATCAAGAGAAGCTGTTTACTTGTCTCATACAAGTCTATTGTACATATCTGTTTGTTAATGGAAAGCAAAGGAGCGCGTTAGTTGACAGCGGAGCCAGCGTCACAGTCATAAATGCCAGTATTGTTGAGAGCGAGAAAGTAGAACAGGGGTGGCCCGCAGAAGTACACGGATACGATGGAAGGCGAGATGTTCACGATAAATGGACTTGTATTACTGTATCGTGTCTAGGCAAAATTGTCACTGCGCAAGCACTGGTACTCGACGGCGTGCCCTATGAATTACTCATTTCACGTCCGGCCATCAGTGCCCTTCGCCTTAACATCTACTGGACTGGAGAAGTTACGACAGAAGAAAGGCGCCACAGCCTCAACGCTTCAGCTTCACGTTCGAGGACTCTACGGCAGCCATCGTCAGGTGATGAGGTTAAGACGCTTTACCCTGGAATTGCTATGCTTGAAAGGATATCCTAGGGCAACTACAAAGTTTTAGGTACCATTCAAGCTACATGATACGACGGTGGTCAGAAAAAAATCCCTATAATATGTCAAGGGAGAAGAGAGTGTGGCTTCAGAATGAGATCCAAAAGATGTTTGATGCTCAGATTATTCGTCCATCCCCATCTAAATTCGCGTCACCCATCACCATTGCACCGAAAGAAGATGGAAGTCTCCGACTCTGCAGAGACTACAGACAAATTAATAAGCAGACAGCTATTTCCAATCGGTATGCCACCTATAGACTATCATAGATGAAACTGGTGGCTGAAGAGTATTTTCGCGCACTGACTTATGTAAAGGTTTTTGGCAAGTCCCGCTTTATGAAGAATACAAGAAATAGTCCACCTTCATAACACGCTTTGACATCTACGAGTATAATCGACTCCCATTTGGGTGGAAAAACTCACCCGCTCGGTTCCACAAGATGATGAACGACGTTTTGCGACCGTTTCTTGGGAAGTTTTGTAACGTCTACATCGACGATATAATTGTTTATTCCCGCAATGAGGACGAACACTCACGCCATCTTGCTAGTGTACTTCAAGCACTTTGTGATGCCGAGCTCAAGATTAACGACAAGAAGAATGAGTTTTTCCGAAGAAAAGTTGTGTTTCTGGGTAGAGTATTTGATGGCCAAACCAAGACAACAAAACAGGAATCAGTGGAATGAATCGCAAAAATGCAGAAGCCGTATGACTTACGCTCTTTGAGAGTATTTCTGGGTTTGGCGGAGTACTTTCGGTCATTCATAAGAGATTGTGCGACAAAAACCAAATGCCTCACAGAAATGACCAAGTAGAATGTTCCATTTCAGTGAACAGCTGAGTGTGACTCCTTTTATCATAGCCTTGTCACCATCATTTCGTCTGACCCGGTTCTGAGTCTTCCAGACTTCAAGTTGCCATTCTAACGGAACACCGACGCTTCGTATTATGGCACAGGTGCAGTGTTTTACCAAGGAGATGCAGACTCTTCACGGAGCCGGCAACAGAGGGTCATCGGGTACTATTCGTACACCTTCTCGAAAGCGCAACTCAACTACAGGACTACAGAGAAAGAAGCCTTGGCAGTCCTAATGGCCGTACGCTATTTTAGACCTTACCTGGATGGCAGGACCTTCACTCTCTTTACAGATCATCAAGCCTTAACCTACATACTTAACCTCGCAGAGCCTAGAGGAAAGATCGCTAGGTGGGTGGGTGAACTCCAGCAGTTTACGTTCGTAGTCCATCACATGCCTGGGGAACACCTCAAGGATGCAGATGCACTTTCGAGATTTGCGGTAATTCCTGATCAAGAAAACATCAACGCCAACCTATTGTGGGAGGGTACTGAAGAACTCAGATTCCTCAATGGAAAGTTCGCAGTCCCCGAAACAATGGTGCTTCGATTCTTGGAATTTTATCACGACTCCCCGCACTCAGGCGGACACGACGGTTTCTGGAGGACATATCGCAAGATTCATCAACGTTTCCAGTGGAAACACATGAAAGATGACGTTCAGCGGTAGGTTCCGTCTTGTCACCAGTGTTACCTTCACAAAGCCAGTACCTTCAGAGAACGGACCTTCAGAGAACGGTTGCCTCAGCCCTCGAGCATACCGTTTGAAGTCATGCACATAGATTTCGCAGAGCTCAAGAAAAAGGCTGCTGGAGTAGGAAGAACACAGTCTTTCCTCGTGGCAATAGACCAGTGCACAATAACAGTGGCTGCACGGCCGGGAAGAGAAGAGGCGAATAGTGTGATTGCTCTTTTGGGCCGACAGATGTTTCAGAATGCCAAAGTAGTAATATCAGACAATGGACCAGCGTTTCTGAGCCAGCGTTTGCAAGAGTGGGCGAAGGAACGAGGAGTTACTTTGCGACGCTTCGCGCCGTACCATCCTGCAGGAAATGGCATGGCTGAAAGAATAATCCGAGATTTGAAGCAGTTCATTTCTATGTACCCAAGTTTTCAAGGCGGATGGAAGTGCTGCTTGGAGGCAGCTGTCGCTCATCACAATCGGTCGCACACTGCGAGCATCGGCTGTAGCCCGTATTTTGCGGCATTTGGAAAGGCACCAGTGCTTCCTGCGGATAAACAGCTTCGCATTGCTGACCACCTGCAATTGTAAGAAAATCGAAAAACTTCGGAAGCATACCAGCGATACCGAGAAGATATGAAGACAAACTTCGACCGCCGCCACAACACACGGATACGCCATATACAGCTGAACGACTTCATACTCGTCAGAAAAGGCCTTCCCGGCAGGAAGTAGGTGTACATGGGACCTTATCGAGTGGTTCAGACCACAGTGCAACAAGGCGTTCTCAAGAGGGTAGGTCACGTCAACGATGATGGTGTGCTCGAGTTTGCGACCATTGGAAACGTCTTCATGTATCATCCCAGGAGGGATGATTCTTCAAAGAGGGGGAGTACACGCGGAAGTGGTGAAGAGGTTAGAGAAGGGCTGAGGGAAGACGAGAAAAATGAGGGTGTTCTGAATAAAGAACATGGCTGACACCATAGCCTAGCTCAACTGTGTATTATTACAACTATGTAATGGGTAGCGTGCTTTAAACCACGAGCAATTATGAACGCGAAATGCGGGAAATGTTTTCGAACTTGCTACACACACTACGTGGTCTTAAGGTAATATGCGCAGTAACTTGTGTGCCTCTTGAAATGGGTGGACGGCTTTGAACCACATTGTCGTTTTGATATTCAGATCTTCTGACAGCCGATGGTAATGTATACGCTTGTACCACGCAATGTTACTGCGATATTACATGGTGTACTGTGACGCCTGTATACAGGACTCATGTGTTTGTAAAGCATGAACGTTATTTTGACTGCACTTCCAAGTAGAGGAAGTTATTTTATATGTAATCCCAAACAGAAGCGTGGCTGTGTGGTAGCACACCTGCTTGCCACGCAGACGGCCGATCCTCATTCGGACCCGGAAATTATTAATATTTATTTTATTTGCATCTTTCTTGAGTTTTCGGTCACGGACAAGATGGTGTTTTTTCGCTGACAGCCAACGACGCCGACAACGACGCCACAATTTCTGCGAAACGATCTCTTTAACGCTATCGCATTAGTAAACTGTCCAAGCAATGTGTCACGCAGCAATGCATACCGGTGACATAGCGGAATACTGTTGAGTATGTTCTTCAATGCATATGAATATTATCCTGTGCATTACATGTCACATTATATGCCACATATGTTACAGAAAACTATCGAGAAATCGTTACACAAAGAGTTGGGTTGTATTGCCGTTCAAACCACGTCTGCAAGCGAGTAGGCAACGGGAGAGAACAGACTCTCTCTGCCCCGGTGTGGAAGTGATTTTCACCAATTCCACTCACGCCCTTATTCGCAATGCCCATAGACTGTCGTTCCGCCGAGCGGAATTCAGGAACGTTCTCTCGAGGAGGGTCCGTATAGCAATGCTACGCAATCGCTCCCTTGTTCCGCTGCGCTAGCCTCAGTGTTAACACCTTAGCAAGAAACGTACACTACGACTTGGAATGTTTCCTCCATCAGTGAACAAACCGGGCCCTCCGTGACACGATAAACCAGGAGATCCGTTTTTGCGAGACGCCAAGTCTAAGTGAAAGTACGTGGCGACTAGAGCTTTCAATGACAGCTCACAGCGTACTCATTGCAGCTTCGCGAGGTTTTCTGTAGCCATGTAGGTTAGTTAAATATTATTGTCTGACCTATTCATTTTAAAAGCACCGTGTTTTACTTGCATACAACATTCGTCAGTGCTTTTTTACCCGCATGAATTTCATACCATTGAACGCGGGAAGTCGCGCAGGCTCGCGATTTGCTCTTCTATAACTGAACAATCTCAGATTGGCCAGAGCAGTGCCGTTTTTGTTTGTATATTTCTTGATAGCTGGCAGCACACTGCAAGCGATTTGCTTGTTGACGGGTCAGGTGTTCTCTGACGGGTTTGAGAGCAAAATGTTGTCCGCACCCAGATAAACGTGGTGACGCGGTGTGATGCTTCAGATTGCTTTCAGCAGTGATGTTGAAAGAAACCACATGGAGGATGAGGATTTTTCACTGGACGTAGAGGGCTGTGAAACCACTGAGAGTGATAGCGACGATGAATGATCAGCTGTTGAGTCGCGAGGAGTGAGTTGCAGCGCACGTCCCCTCGTTTGTTAGTTTCTTCACGCTCGTATGTCCTTTTGACTGTATATGATCATATGATCTATAATATCCTTGAACGAGATGAAATTGTGCATTTTTATTGTGCATTACATGTAGCGCAAATATTGTGGAGATTATGGAGCGCTTCATGCCGCCAACACAATGGAGCTCGACCAGCAAAGCGAAATGGTTAGAGCGATGAAACGTGCAGTCACGGCCACAATTCACGCCTCTCGGCTAATCTCTCCTGCACTTCACCGGTACATTCCGGCCTGCATAGTCGTTCGACGAATTTTCGCAACGTCGACATTGCGCACGGCCAGAGTCTCAGCATGGCTGTGACCAGACTTGATAATTTTGCCCAACTAGAGAGGACGAGAAACTAGCCGAGAATTAGCCAAGTAGCCAAGAATACTTTTCTGCCGCCATCAGCCTAAAAGAGTAGCCAAATTCTGCTAAGTGGCGAAAGCTGGCAGCCCTGCTGCTGGCATGCAGGTCACAGGAACCAATACCGGCCCCACTGGCCGCATTTTCGATGGAGGCGGAAATGCTTGGGGCCCGTGTACTTAGTGCACGTTAAAGACTCCAGATGGTCGAAACTTCTGGTGCCGTCCACAACTTCGTGTGTTATAATCGTAGCGTTGTTTTCGGACCTTCGACCCCTATAAATTAACAAATATGGACTGTGTTTTTACGACCGTTCGATAAATCTCAATACCAGAATCATTCAATTAACTTTCCTGCTTGATTTTCATCAAGCGGCTGTGCTTCATACTACGGATTCAGCTGAAGCCGTCTACTTTACCGCTAAAGAACAAAGACAACGTTTTCGGGGTGGAATCGAATTTCATGGTGGATGTTTAGAAGAGCGATGCCAACCAGTCTTTCATTTGTTGTTGTAGCTCTCAGGCACATCATTAGGCGCCTCAGCGACGAAAAAACGCTCCGCTTCAGTGGTGCTGACGGGCAGATTTGCCAGAATTTTAGAGATGGGGCATGTTTTGGGTAGAATACCTGTGGCAAACGCTTGCATTGTAGACATGTTGCGCGTTTCTCACACTTACACTTCGCAGCCCATACCGCCTACCCTCCTTGCAATTCTGAAGCTGAGATTACGTTTGAGTACAGGGCTGCGAACTCCTCGGAAATAGGGAAGAGTGTCAGTTCCCGGTATGTTCTGACTGAAGGCAAGAAAGCATCTTGAATGTATGTCATGGCCTTTTAAATCGCTCATTCAACTGCCCTGTTAGGTACAATGTCGTATGCGTTACCGAAAAATGTAACTAAATACGTTATTCGCCACTCTAACAAAAAAGGAACGCGTCACCACCCTACGTTACCTACAAAAAAAAGCTAACGCGTTACCGTTTCCATTACCGAAAAAAGTAACCGATGTTACATCTGCTATTACTTCGCAATGAAATTTTAACAAATGTGTATTTGCTGCTGGAACCGACAATCAGAATGTTTTTAATATCAAATTTATGTTTCACATAAAACTTCAAACCAAACAAGGATTATACCCAAATTATCATTTAGCGAGAATGATTTGTACAAACATACAGGACCTTAGAAATGTTACACGTTCTGGTTTCTGACTCTGTGGTACACGATGAAGCCATTTTTTCTCTTTGGGACATTTTACACAACATGAGATTCAATCATCCGCGCTATTGGCAATGAAAGCATCACTTAACTCTTGAGAAATTTACAGTGATTTGCCTTATTCCGGGTCCGAACAGCATTTCCAGTGGAGATCGTCAAAATCAAAACTAATGGCCCTCGTTGCGCTAGTAGGCAATCGCGGAGGCCCTGCAGTGGCGGCCACTTTTTCTTCGTGTGTGTGTGTGTGTGTGTGTGTGTGTTTGTGTGTGTGTTTGTGGGGTGGGACATATGCACGTTTGTGACACCAGATCTCCTTTGGTCCGCACCTGTCGTCGCGTGTTGGCCACCAAAAGTATGCGCGTGCCTTATCGACACCGGCGCGCATGCGCAGAATACCTACGCGTAAAGGCCCATTCTGACGGTGAGCTTGCACTAGCGCAAATATGCGCAAACATTGCAGTAGTAAAGACATGCTTTATTTGCCAAGTCCAGGAAGAAATACCTGCCCAGAATCATTTTTGTTCACGTAAACCTATATAATTATCACAAAAAAAACATTGCTGGCATTTACGTGAGGGGGGTTCAAGATCAGCGTTGCTCGCTCAGGAGTTCAATAGCCAAAAACGTAGTTGCTGTTGCACAGAGAAACAAGTAAAATTTGTTTTTCAGAACAAAGTTGATAAATCCTATCAACTTTGTAGCAACTATATGAAAATTACGCATATTTAGGCACTTTTTTAAAAATAGTGTCCTTCGCTCTACAAATATAAAACAACGTTACCTCACAATTTGTTGGGCGTACATTTTATACACAAAATGTCTTTTTTGTAACGATAGTATTCGCAAGTCACATGGCGAAATTTCGAGAACGACGGGTATAGTGAAATTCGTCCCTCTGCATTGAATATGTTCGACATTTCTTGCCTCGTAAATTATGCAGTTAAAAAGAAAACTAAGTTCATTTTACGGCTACTGGGTGGTATGTGCATAAAATATTAAATACTCAATCCAATCTACAGTATCCATTTTCGGACCCGTGTCGACCTTTCGTGAAATCACCCGTTTAGGATAACCATAATTTGGAGATTAGCTGCGGTTATATCTGCCGTGTGCCTACCTGCAACCGTGGTTAGCCGTAACCGTAGGTAGCGTAACCACGTTTAAGACTGTTTGTGTGAAAGTGGTATTAAGGGGCTTTGATTGAAAGAGAGATGCCCAACAAGGTAGCGGGTAGTAATTTTTTTGTTCGTTTCAAGAAAAGAATAGCCATGCCGTGGGGTCACGCCTATTCTCCATGATATACAGAATTCCGCTGAGGCAGCCTCGGCAGCGCACCTGTAGTTATCGACTCTCCCCTGGATGGGCCAGAATTCCACAATTCAACAAGAAGGCGCTTATAGTCCGCGACGCGGGACTTGTCAAATTCGATGCGGTGGTCGTTCACCAAGCTATGCTCAGCGAGCGTACTTTTTATGACACTCGAACTTATTTTCATGATGCCACAGGCTCTCGGGGAAGCTTCTTTTGCTGCCCCCACCTCACAATCAGAACGTGGTGTGGCGTAAACCAGCCCATGTGCTTTCCCATCGGCCGGCCGGTCTTTCGGGCACGGAAAGGCGTAGGTGCCAGCAATCCACCTGCTACAATCCACTTCTACGAAAAGCATGTCCGTACAGTTTTTCATGGCGGATTCCTCGGCTTTCTTCAAGCTTTGTGTGGCGACGGCCCGGCCACTGCCGCAGGGAGTCGACGGGTTGTAAGAAATTTGTACCCTCAATTGCCTGAAACAAAAGCGATTTATTTTTCTATGCCTGGCAGGGCGACAGCAGTCTGACGCTGCGACATAAAAAATTCCGCGGGCCGAGCTCTGGAAAATGGCACCTACATGATGCAAATGTAACGAGTAACGTAAAGCCTCACGTTAACGAAAAAAGTCAGTTTCACCGCAAGGGTGAAGCAATGAATGCGATAGCAACAAATTGTAATGTTATACGAAGTGAGGCTGGCAGCTAACTCTCTTGGATCCGATCTCACGCAACTCTACAAAACGCTGGTTTTAGATAATACGGCCGCTACAGGGACAGTCTGCTCACCACATTCTCTTCGCGTTGAGAGCGCAGCACCTAGAAGGGTACACCGGCCCCCCGCTGTCGGCCGCCGAGAAGGGGAGATAACGCGCGCGCCCGCGACGACCGCGCTCGTAAAATCGAAGGTCGCTCGAGGGACCCCTCCCCTCACGTTTTTTCACGCTCACGAACGACGGGCGGGGCCGGTTATATATATACCTATACATATACGAGGGATGACGGCGGCGGCCAACGGCGGTGGCGACGCCGACGGCGTAAACCAGCCGAATGTCCATATAATTGCTATCGCAATAAAATGTTAACGTAAGTACGTTAGCCATTGCAGTTCCGAAATTGTAACGAGTACGTTACTAAGTTACCGAAAAAGGTAACGCGTCACTGGTATTGGCGTTACTTGTAATGCGTTACCGACAACACTCATTAGCTAGTCTAGAAATGGCAGAAACACCGAAAGCCTAAAGTGCTCTTCAACGCTAGCCACTGGCCCGTCAATATGATGAAGGTGCCTACATGTAACACGCTGCATTCTCTTTCAACGTGTTCGGCTTCGGCAGCATTTACAGAAGCGTCATATATATATATTTATTTATTCAGGGCCAAATGGCATTGAAGAGGGGGAGTGGATAAAATACATGAAATATACAGAAATATACAGAATACATGGAAATACATGAAAAAATACATGAAATATACAGAATAAAACAGTGCATTGAATTTAGGGGACACAACATTTCTCCAGATTACCCAAACAATAGTAGTTACTTCAAGAAAAAATAAAATAGACAGGAGCAATTAATAACGGTAATAAATTCTCAGCTTCTCCTGGTTATACAATGTTAGCTATTGTTTCGTGGAAAAGTTTGCAGTCAGTGATGGTTGCGACACTTGGGGGAAAATGCTTCCAATCCTGAGATGTACGGGGAATAAATGAGTGAAAGAAAGACTTAGTGTGACATGATGCTATTCCTACCTTATTACGATGATCAACGCGGTTTGAAATGTACAGAGGCCGGAGTATGAGGTCACTATTTAGTGTTGGACGGTGGAAAATTTTATGAAATAGAGAAAGGCGGGCGATTTTGCGTCGGTGAGCCAATGGAATAAGTGATAAGTTATTTTTCATTGAGGTTCTACTGGCAGTGCGGTTGTAGTTAGAGAGGATGAATCTAGCAGAGTTATTTTGTACTAGTTCAAGAGAGGTGATAAGGTTAGCATGACTGGGGTCCCATATGGCAGATGCATACTCAAGTTTGGAGCGTATGAGACATTTATAAAGTATTAGTTTTAAGGAAGAGGGTGCTTTGGAAAAGTTACGTCGTACGTAGCCGAGCATGCGATTAGCATTGTTAATGACATATTCTACATGAGTTGTCCAATTTAAGTTATTTGTTATGTACACGCCAAGTTATTAATAGGAAATTACGGAATCTAGAGGAATGTTGTTTAGGTGGTAGTTGTTAGGATTTGAGTTAGTTCTGGATACGTGCATTATTTTACATTTACTAATATTCAATTCCATTAGCCAGTTATTGCACCAGTTAGCTATATTATTTAGGTCAGCCTGAAGTGTTTTAGTATCATCAGCATTAGTAATTTCACGGTAAATAACACAATCATCTGCGAACAGATGTATGTTAGACGTTATTGAAGTAGGTAGATCATTAATATATATCACAAATAATAAAGGTCCCTACACTGATCCTTGAGGTACGCCTGATTGTACTTCAGTGAGAGGCGAATGATGGTCATTAGCTGTTACGAATTGGAAGCGATTAGAGAGAAAATGTTCTATCCATCTAAGAATGTTGCTGTCGATATTTAGCAAGCTTAGTTTATAGAGCAGTAATTTAGGGCAAACCTTGCCAAATGCTTTGCTAAAATCTAAAAAAATACTGTCAGCGCACGATGAGCGATCCAGGATTTGATGCAGATGATGAGTGAAAAAAGCAAGGTGAGTTTCGCAGGAATACGATTTTCTAAAACCATGTTGGGCATTAGCAAAGTATGAGTTTGACTCCAGAAAGTTAGCGAGATTCGTGAAGATCACATGTTCTAATAATTTGCAACAATTGCTTGTAAGTGATATGGGTCGGTAATTAAGAGGTGAATTTCTGGAGCCGGATTTATAGATTGGAACCACCTTCCCTATTTTCCATTCCTTTGGAAGTTAAGAGCTCAATGATTGTTCAAAGATTTTAGTTAGTATCATAGAACGAACAACGTTAGTGCTTTTAAGGAATTTGCTATTAATAGAGTCATAGCCAGGAGCGGAGTGGAATGGTAAATTATCTATTAGCTTCATGATTCCAGGTACCTCGACTATCACGGAATCCATTGGCATGTAATTGTATTGGTACGCTTGAGGCAGTTTGATGTTACCGGATTTAGAGAACTGGCTAGTAAATGAATCATTGATAACTGCCGCGCACATGTTATCGAGAACACTATTTCCAGAATAGTCTTCTAATGATTAAAGCCATACTCCCATATCTGGAGCACTGCAGACCCAACGTCGTCGACATGCATCAAGGCGCTGGCCAGCGCCAGCGAACTAGACTGAAGGAATATCGGAAGCGGAAGCGTTCATACAGAACGCGAACTACCCAGCCGTTCGCGTTGGCAGCGTATTTGAAAAGGGCGTTATCGCATTGCGAGGAAGCGACGCGCTCAGCAGAGTTCGGGCGCTGGCATGGGAGGCGAGAAAAGAGAACTTTACCGACTATCCTGTCGGCTGGTAAAGTTCCGCGTTAAACACCATTGCTCGTTTCTCGCCTGGGGGAAAGAGTCGCGGGGATACATTTCTACCGCTTCCCTTCAGCTGCCAGTAAGGTCGCGTTCGTGCAGTATCTTACTCTGCGCGCGAATCGTCTCTTGTTCTTGATTCCGCCCCTACGGTACACTGGCAGTTGCTGTTGTGTTGTCGAATCCCATACCAGCAATGTAAAAGCACGAAGGAATAGATGCCAGCAGTGAAATTCCACCAACTAGCAACAGAATGCACGAAGAGTCTACCGAGCGGCACGGGTTGTTGCTGTGCGCAGTATAGAGTATGTAGAGTCGAATGACATGCTCTGGCAGTTCTCGTCGGAGTTCACACGTTCTGAGAAAGAGATCATGTGTACTATCTAATGAAAAGGCCGGAGTTCAATCCTGCATCACTAGTGCACCGATCCCTCGATGTTCTGTGAGGTACGAGGCCGCTTCCTGTTCGCGCCGGCGTAGTGATGCAAAAATGAGTGACAAGTACTACTTCTAGGTACACGTGTCATATCTGTGTACACATATCATTTGTACGTAATGCGGTGAAGTATTCTGTACAATTCTGAACCTGTTGACGAAAAGACAAATGAGATTGCACACTTGCACACAGCGGAAAATACAGCGGCGCCGGAAATTCAACACTCTCAATTGTGGGAGCAGAGCGAGGAAAGCATTGAAAAAAAAAAGCATTATGTGTCTTTGCAGGTGCCTAGGTTCTCCAGCGCAAAGGCGCGCCGAACCGGCTGTAGCTATGTGAGTAGGTATAGCATGGTCACGCGTACATTTTTTATTGCGACCAAATGATCATTTATCAACAACGATTGCCTTGCCCTTGCAGATTGCACGATGGAACCGCCACAATTGAAGGACACTATCGCTATCAGTAGTCACTGTGTGACTGTAATGTCAACCAAAATTGCGAAAAAGTCTGCCCAAAAAATAATGCATGTGAGATCGGGCCACAAGCGTGCGGCATAGGTTACAAATATAAAAACATACTGCGTATTCCAAGCTTGCTTGGATGCGCGCGGTAAAGTAAAATACGTTGGATAAATGCTTTAATGTGCCGTGGCTGCTTGACATATAACGTTGGCATAAAAAAGCACTTCCATTGGCATGCAGTAACAGACGTCGACAGTACGAAATTCACACAGGAAAGTAAACAAAGCGCGAAGGTAATTATGAGCTTGAAAAAAATCAGTGTGCATGCACCTCTCATTTCATGTAGTAAGCGGAGCTGTCCTTGAGTTCTGAAACGCAACTAGACCCTGATCTACGCTTTAACGGATATTAACGACTAAAAATACCTTCTCCGATCGGGTGGGTCTTCTCACGGGTGTGTTTTCTGTGTTTTTGAAGACTAGTCCATTCAGTGGCGCGACGAGAGGCCGTTGCTTCAAACGCACACTATACCAGTCGTACTTACTGTATATTACTGTGCTTACCTTACTATTTTATACTTTCTTCACAAGTACATTTGCGTGAGGGGGGGGATGTCTTTGATATACGTGTATAGAGTATCCTCAAGCTACCAACACTTATTATTGATCACGTCACATAGAGAAAAGCTGACCCTTCCTTCCGGATTGGGTTGGTGAACCAGCCCTCAACCGATAAAAAATTTCTCGCTACGCCCAGGTTAACTTTGCATCCAATATGACACCTAGAAACTTATGTTATGTGTTTACAGGCAGACGTTCACCCTTCATGACGATTTGAGGATCAGGGCGCAAGCCTTTTTTTCCGTCAAAATAGGACACATGTGCTTTTTTGTGGGTTCAGTTTAAACCCGATTTCATCAGCCCATTTGGACGCCTTGTTAAGCGCAAGGTGAACCTGTCGCTTACAGATCCCAAGAGAACACGATTGAAAAGCTATCTGGACGTCGTCACATATGTGGGAAAAAACATATTCTAAGGGATGTACAGCCGGAGAGAAATCATTTTTATAATAAGCAGCGTGCAGCTGAGCACCCCACTCTGTGGCGTTCCGGTTTCCTGTACAAATGTTGTTTCTGTTATGAACATATTGCCATGTATACATATGTGTCAAAGGTCTTTCAGTATCCCAAACCTACAGGTCGTGTCATACGCATTCTCCATGTCGAGCAATACAGATAAGAAAACTGGTCATGCACAAAAGCTTCACGTATGCGTGCCTTTATACCTATGAGATAGATGATCGGTGGTGGATCGGCCATCTCTAAACACGCACTGCTATGGGTCGAAGAGTTTGCTTAATTCTAGGAAGTGCAGTAAGCGACAACTCATCATTTTTTCCTGTATACTTTGTAAATGCAACTAGTTAACGCTATAGGTCTGTAACAGGATACAGCAGAGGGTCCTTTCCCTGCATCGAAATTGGAATTATAACAGCCACCTTCTAAGAGGAGGGGATCACACCTGAAAACCATATCAGATTGTAAAGAGAAAGGAGGGTTCTTTGTATTTCGGAGGGTAGTTGCTTCAGCATCTGGTAGATTACGCTGTCAGGCCCTGGAGAAGATGTATCACAAAATTTCAATGCTCTTTGCAGTTCTGCGAAGCAGAATGGTTCACGGTACGCCTCATTTTTTTGAAGATTTTCTTTCTAACTTCCGTTGTTCTATTCGTGCTTTGTACTTTTGGAAGGGCTCGGAGTAGTTTGAGGAGCTCGATATGCGTTCAAAATGTGTGTCATGAAAAGTAGCTTGATCCTCCAAGCTTTCCGCGAGGGTATCTACTAATCACAGGGAAGTCGTTTGCTGGCCTTTAATTTCCTACACCTTGTTCCATACATTACCGTCATCTGTGTACGAGTTGATACTCGATATGAACTTTATGCAGCTTTCTCGTCTAGCTTTTCCGTGCTTTGTCCGTGTTTTCCTACATGCATCGTTCCACCATGGAACTCGCCGTTTGGAAACCGTTCCTCTGGTTCTAGCAATGCACTTAGATGCAGCATTAAGGATAAAATCTGTAAAATACGTGACAGCATCATCTATGGTCAGAGCGGACATCTCAGCCCATGTCATGTAAGTAAGGGTTCGGTACCGTTCCCCATCAGCTGAGTCGACCTTCCAACGAGGAAACTGCGGGGGTAGTTGTTTATTCGGCGCACTCAGGATAATTGGGCAGTGGTCAATCCCATAAGGATTTTAAGGACGTTCCTTTTAAAATCAGTTAAAAGGGACGGTGATGAAATGCTAATATCTATAGAGGAGTAGGAATTGTTCGCGAGGCTAAAATATGTAGGCTCCTTCGTATCTAGGAGACATAAACCAGAGGGAAAAAAAAGCTGTCCAATGAGACATCCTCGAGCATCACAGCGAGAATAGACCCACTGGACATTGCGTGCATTGAAGTCACCTAGAATCAAAAAGGGCTCTGGGAGTTCATCTCTTAACGATTCTAAGTATCGTCTGGGCAGCTGATGATGTGGTAGTATACACAGAGAACATATTGTGATGAGTTTATTAAAAAGTAAACTTCGAACGGCCACCGCCTGAATTGCTGTCTGGAGCTGCATATGCTGGCATGCTATACTTCGATCAGCTATAACTGCTACGCCACGAGATGATACGACAGTATCCTCACGGTCCTTTCGGAGAGTAATGTATTGCGGGGGATGTTCGTCTGTTTAGAAGTTTCGTGTGTTTCTTGCACACACAACACTTTCAGATTTAACTTACTGAGAAATTCTTGGACATCATCTCGATTTCTAAGTAGTCCTTTAACGTTCCAATGTATGATTTTGTCTATTAAAGAGAGAATAAAGGTGCTGTGTGTAAATATAACAGAGATTGGCTCATTTTACAGGGCCTTTGTCAGGCCCTGTAATTGGTGTTTTATCATTTTTGGAGCAGTCGAGAGAAGCTCGCCGCTCCTTCGGCGCAATGTGCACCGTTTGGCTTGAACTGATGTCCATAGTCTCCTGCTAGGCACTGGGTGCCTGCTCCGCAGAGCGATCTGTCAGTTGCTTACGCTTCGCCTCGGATGACGAAGTCTTTGCCCCCACCGAGCCCGATGTTGATGAGACCCCCTTGGCCTCTTCATTACCCTGGCTGCTGCCAGAGCTTGTGGAGGCCACCGGTGTAGACTAGTTGAATGTCGGCAATGCAGTGTTACCTTCTTCTACCGTAGGGACGAGTGGCATTAGCCTCGGCACGCTGAGCGTGGTCCGGGCAAATGCCAGGGGCCTTTCTGGTGCCGCCCGTCGTTGCACCTCTTCGACGAAAGGTGTTTTACTATGAATGACGATGAGACCCATTGTCTTGCTACCCTGAAGGTGATATTTTCCGTAATTTTTATAGTGAGGATTTCCTTTTCTCTCTCTTCCAGGTTGGGCACGCTCTGGAGTATGCGGGTGACTACCGTGGCAGTTTGCACAGAGAACCTCATCATATCTGCAGTCGTCCGCAGCGTGCCCGGTTGTGCCGCACTTAGTGCAATTGAGCAGCCCTCGGCAGCTCTGGGAT
Organism: Rhipicephalus appendiculatus; assembly: GCA_030522465.1. Taxonomy (NCBI): domain Eukaryota; kingdom Metazoa; phylum Arthropoda; class Arachnida; order Ixodida; family Ixodidae; genus Rhipicephalus; species Rhipicephalus appendiculatus. Next base: position 185,996 of record JALIZH010017164.1, on the reverse strand, counting down.
GCGTGTCTAAATCATTGTCATTTGAAAAAAAACATCCCGGATTTGGGATTTACGGTCGCACATGAAGCTTTACGTAACCAGTTTCAAGAGTGTATGGTAACGTCGCTGAACTTAAGGTGAGTATTAAGTGCTTTGTTGCGATTTCAGTGTTGTTGCGTCTGAGCGGGATGCGTCGGACAGGCGTTACACCCTCGTCCTTCCATCGCTCAAGGAATTAAGCGGTAAAAAACTCTACAGCAGCATAAATACTTAAATGGACCATGTCTGCGCAAGAGATATTAGCGTTGTGAAAGTCCTCCCAGTTGGCTCTGTCAAGCATCGACCGATAAGTCTGGTGTGGAGATTCGTTCTGTGTTTGTGTTAGGAGGAGTATTGATGATTAGTGGGGTTTTGTGGCGCAAGGGCCATGAGTAGCCAAAGAGCGTCATGTCTTTGATGTGGTGTTACCGATGGGCAATGATTATGATGATAGGGTGTATTACGTCTGTATAGACGCATAAAACCAACGCGCTATATAGAAGCGCAAAAGCTGTGTATACAGTATAAAATTATGCCGTCGATACATGCCGTGATCTATGAGTGTGAAATGAATTGCAAGTCAGTGTGATATTGTCACGTGGTCGTGTCGTCGGCGAAGGCAGCAGGCGATGAGTCCAAGATGAAACTCTTTATTTGGCCGAACTTGTGGCCGAGAAACGGAAAGTGAATTTACAGCAATACGCACGGTATGCACTGATAGCGGCGAACAGAGCGTCGGCAGTCGATCAACTGATCATCGCTGGAACGCACCGGCTTTTAAAAATCACGCGTCGAACATTCTAGCCTTATCACTGGTCGTCGCGCAAGCTCTGGAATATGCTCGAGTGTTTGTGTCTTACGTGCAATCTTAACAAAATGATCTACTACGACCGAGAAGCTTCTGGAACACTAAGGCGTGGTCTGCGCCGAGCACTGCTGACAGTCTTTGTGGGCGTAAGCGAGGTTTAAACAAGAAGTGCGCGTGGCAATATCTACAAGTCAAACACATGAAAATAGCACGAATGCCTCCTCAAGGCCTTTAACCCTTCCAGACGCCACCTATGAAGAATTTTCTGTAAATTGGTCAAAATAATACAACGTTATTTCAAGGCACTCAGTATACTATTACAACAAAAATAATGTCATAATATGTTCATTTATATGTGTTATAGTAACTTATTCTAATTAGGTTGGAATTAAATATCTGTTTATCCTGAAGTCATCCGTGCTATATTTTGGCATAAATAGAATGGAATCTCGGACTAGAAATTATAGTACAAAATCATTTTTCGTTATGGCCATTTAGAGCATAGAAAAAGTCTACTTTTAACATGGCTCGGAGGACGCGGCTCATCGAACGACTCGTCGAACGGGGTAGTGCCTTCAGAAAAGGTGATCATACGCAACAGTACGCTGTGAAATGAAGTTAAATGAAGAAAAACTATTATGCAGCAGGTTCAATCTATCCGAAGCTCCATAATTCTCGCTCTCTCTTAGCCCCTACTTGATACAAGGAGCAAAAAATTGGGGACCCTTAATCTTCGCCTTTAAGAGTTGAACGCGATAGCGAGATCCTGTCCCGAGTGCCTACTTCAACCACTTTGTGCATACTTGCTATGCACCCACTACGTGGTGTTAAGGGAATACGCGCAGTAAAGTGTGTGCCGTTTGCAATGGGTGGCCGGCTTTAAACTACGAAATCCTTATGATAGTCACCTATTCTGACGCCCGATGGCAATGTACGCTTGTACCACGCAATATTCCTGGGATATTACATGTTATATTGCGACGCCTATATCAAGGACGCTTGCGTTCGCGAAGCATGAAAGTTATTTTCACTGCATATCCAAGCAGTGGAAGTTATGTTCACTGTATTTCCAAGCAGAGCCGTGGCTGTGTGGTAGAACACCTGCTTGCCACGCAGATGGCCCGGGTTCCATCCTCACTCGGACCCGGAAATTTTGATTATTTATTTTATTTGCATCTTTCTCGATTTTTCGGTCACGGACAAGATGATGATTTTTCACTCACAACCAACGACGCCGACACCGACGCCGACGCTGGAATTTCTGCGAAACGTGCTCTTAAGCGCTATCGCGTTAAAAAGAAATCATGTACACAACTGTGCGCATAGCGTCTCAAAGGGTTAAGGCCAAAGGAAGGGAGGCATGTGCCTCTTTAATATAGCTACCGCAGCAACAACCTGTTTTCAGAGGTTGCGCTACTGATTGCCAGGGTGTATAACCTGAGAGCCAGGAATGAATTTCAGGTGATGAGTGCCCACGGGAACAGTACAGGTGGCATGGCTCTCAATCGCTGTTTTCACTTCACAGGCGCTACGTGTTTTGTGGCTGGCCTGGCTATCTACCGAACCTTATGGCGTCATCAACACCAATTACCAGCGTTTCGAACTCATGCTACGTAATGACACCTTGCTCGCTGCGCCCTTCTTCATGTCGTTTCCTGTGCAAGCCGCCTCTGGCTCCCCCTTATGGTCACCATTTTTGCCCGCACGAATGTATTGTATCACTCACCACTTCTCGTCGCCATTCGTGCATGGAATGTTCTCCCTACAGACATCGCACACGTATCATGAGTCATTTGTTAATCATCTGATCTCATTCCTTAAACTCTGAGGTGATCTTTATGAAGACCTCTGTCCCCCTCCACCGGAAATATTATTCATTCTCAAATGCTTGAATTATAGTTGGTTTTCTTTAGACATTGCATAACTATCAAACGTTTTTATTTTTACTTACACTTGTTCATATCTTCTTATTGCACTGTTTAGTGTTCATTTTGTCTATTATTTGCCCCATTCATTGTAACCCCCCCCCATGTAATGTTTTCTGGGCATTTAGTGTATCCGAATAAAAAAAGAGGTCCAGCCTACACGCGCCGTGAGCATTACGCACCACCCGAAAAACCGCAGTCACCCGTCCACTGTCTCACTTCTTTGGAAGCCCCCACGAAAAGCAGACCTTTGGAGAACGCCCGACCAACAACGTCCACTGTGTTTTCACTGCGGTGAAAATATGTAAGTATACTGCCCATACAAATGCACGGGAATTCATGGTTTTGCACTCAACGCTGCACGACCGCCACCCGGAGAGCGTCCCCGCAAAGTGGAAGACTACTTGCGCCGTACCGAGTATTTATCCACCAGTCGATCACGATCACCATCACCGTAGTTCAGCCGATTCCCATCGCCAGGCAGTGGCTACGCGACGGCAGTGCGAGGAAGGTCCCGAGCTTTCGCTGGGGGGAACTGAGTAAAGGAGCCTTTGGAGGCGACGTTGCTTGCCCGCGAATGGACGAAGAACCTCCACTGACCACACCGCACGACGACGACGCCCCCCACGGAGACACTACAGGTGCTACGACGACAGTTCGCAATGAGCTCGACGACACGCCCGCACCGCATTTGCAGCACTCCCAAAAGCCGTGATCCGACACCAAGACTGACGTCCTACTGGAGACCTAGAATCTCTTACCTAGACGTACTTTTAAACGGCCGTAGTGTAAAAACACTTATCCACACGGGAGCTGGCGTTTCTGTAATAAGTGGAGCCTTTGCAGCGTAAATAAAGAAAGTAATGACTAGATGGGATGGTCTCGTGATCCGCACAGCTGGCGGCCATCTCGTGTTGCGAACGGGACAATGCACAGCACGAGTGACTGTAAGAGAACGTACTTACCCAGCATGCTTCATAGTCCTGCGGCATTGTTCCCGCGACGTCATCTTGGGCATGCATTTCCTTAACGAACATCGAGCAATCACTGACCTTCAGTCAAAGCACATCACGCTTTCCACGGGCGAATCCATGCAGTCTCACACACCACGTAGTCTTGATTATTCTATAGGAAGAAGTAAGTATCCCACCGAGGTCAACAGTCCTAATACCAGTGGTTACAGGTAACTGAGAGGATGTTGAAAGCGTTATGAAGAAAAAATGTGCAGCTCCTTTTGGACCGAGAACCTGGCGTTGCCAGAGGCATCGCTTACTTCAAGAATGGACAAGCTGACGTGCTCGTAACCAACTTCGGCAAGGAACACCGACACCTAAAAAAAGGCACCACAATTGGTTTCTTAGATGAAGTAGGAGACATTCCAGACACGTTAGCCATCTCCGACCAATCCCCCCAAGGCTCATTCATGCAAAAACAGGCGCCTGCGTTCGACATCAACCCTGAGGTTCCCAGTGACAGACAAAATCACATCCGCATTCTCCTAGAAACCCACAGTGACTGTTTTGCAACCTCGTCCACGGTACCGCAAACACCAATTTCCAAGCATCGGGTCATAACCAGCGAGCACATCCGACCTCTTCGCCAAAGACCATACCGTGTGTCGCCGCGAGAAAGTGCAGGCATTTGGAATCAAGTGGAAGCAATGCTTCGCGATGACGTCATTCACCCTTTGAAAAGCCCTTGGGTAGCACCAGTCGTCCTCGCGAAGAAAATAGATATAAGCCTCCGGTTCTCCGTCGACTATCGCAGACTGAACAAGATAACAAAGAAAGTAACGTTTGCTATCGGGCTAGTCGGTGCATAGCTGAACTTGAACTGATGGCGCAAATGTTAGACAGGGACGAAGAAGACACGTAAGACACCAAAAAGCGCCTTTCTATGTCTTACGTGTCTTATTTGTCCCTGTCTAACATTTGGCCTATCAGTTCAAGTTCAGATAACAAAGAAACATGTTTACCCGCTCCAAACGAAAGACGGCACCCTAGACCGACTCTGCCATGTCAAGTACTTCTTGTCCATGGACATCAAAAGCGAATATTTGCAGATCGATATCGGTGAAAGATACAGAGAAAGGACAGTTTTCATAACACCGGACGGGCTATTCGACTTTACGGTCATGCGATTTGGACTTTGTACCGCACCGGCAACGTTTCAAGGAATAATGGACACGGTATTGGCAGGCCTGAAATGGCAAACGTGCCTCATGTATCTCGACGACGTTGTAGTTTTTTGCGGCTACCTTCGATGAACACCTGCGCAGAATAAAATTTGTACTCAATGCAATGAAGTCTTCAGGACTCACACTAAAGCCCGAGAAGTGCCGTTTCGCATATCAGGAGCTGTAAGTTCTTGGCCACACCAGCACTGACGGTGAATGACCCGATCCTCAAGACGTCCGCTATCCAGCCTTTTCCACGGCCGACAGACAAGAAAGTCATACGAAGATTCTTTGGCTTGTGTGCGTTCAACAGAAAGTCTGTGAGGAACTTTTCATGCATAGCTGGACCTTTGACAAAGATGGCAAAGACCGATGTTCAATTTCAATGGGAAGCGCTGCAAGAAGAAACGCTTAGGGAACTCCAGCGTCGTTTATAGTCCCCTCTCATCTTTTGACACTTCGATGAAGACGCCCAAACTGAAATTCATACCGACACAAGCAGCGTGGGCGTAGGCGCGGTCCTCATTTCGAGCAACAATGGGTTCGAGAAAGTGATCGCATACGCTAGGTGCGGAGAATAACTATTCCACTAGGAATAGTTTCATTTGGCAGCAGCAGTTGCGGCGGCACGAGCATCGTCTAAGTCTATTCTTCTTGTCGACAGATCGGACAGTTGCCTGGGTCCCTGCTCGCCTTTGGTTCCTGAGTCGTCAGCGGCCACTGTTGATTAAGCCCCACGTGCGCTTGCACCCACTGCGCGTGCATTCAAGCGTTCGGCATCCTGTACAGCCTGCTGCGTCTGCGCGGACTGCGCGTGACACTCAACGAGGATCATATAAGGATGCAAACCACGGCACTGGCTACATTTGGCAGCAGTAGTTGCGGCGGCACGAACATCGTCTAAGTCTATTCTTCTTGTCGACAGATCTGACAGTTGCCTGGGCCCCTGCTCGCCTTTGGTTCCTGAGTCGTCAGCGGCCACCGTGGATTAAGCCCCACGTGCGCTTGCACCCACTGCGCGTGCATTCAAGCGTTCGGCATCCTGTACAGCCTGCTGCGTCTGCGCGGACTGCGCGTGACATTCAACGAGGACCATATAAGGATGCAAACCACGGCACTGGCTACATTTGGCAGCAGCAGTTGCGGCGGCACGAACATCGTCTAAGTCTATTCTTCTTGTCGACAGGTTGGTTGGCTACCTCTGTTCACCATTGTAGGTTTTATTCTGCCGTAGCTTCTTTCCAGATTTTCTTGTTGCTCTGTTTGTTGTGTGTATATTCTACTATGCCCACTACAGCGGAACTAACGAAAAAAAATCGCGTAACTTGAAGCTCTGCTCAATGAAAAGTTGGACACGCTGATCGATGATTTGGTGTCGCGAATTACCATCAAGCTAGAAAACGTAGGACTAGGTGAACATGCTTCGCTTTGCGAAAGTGTTCAGTTTACCAACAAAGAGTTCGACGCAATCAAACAAAAAACAGGAAGAACTTGTAGCCTCGAACAAGTCGCTCTTGTCACGTAATGAAGTACTCGAAAAAAGAGTGGCGGATTTAGAGCAGTATTCCAGAATGAATAACGTGGAAATCAAGGGTATTCCTACATCGCAAGGTGAAGATTGCGGAGCCATTCTGAAACGAATTGGCGATGAAATCGAGTACCCTATCCTGCCCACTGATATCGACACTGCTCACCGTGTTGCCTCAAGGTCAAATGACAAGAGCATCATTGCTCGATTCTGGTCATGCGATAAGAAAAATGAGTTCATCAGGAAGGCACGAAGGGCTAGACTTCGCACTGACCACGTCGGTTTCAGTGGTAGCACCAACGCGCCGATATATGTTAACGATCACTTGACCATTGACAACAAAAAGCTGTTCTCGAAGGCGCTGGCACTCAAAGAAGAAAATAAGTGGGAATACTTATGGACAGAAAACTGCCAGATAAAAGCCCGCAAATCGGATGACAGCAGAGTCTATCGTATTATGAACGAGTCCGACCTCCGAATCTTCTTGTGAGGCACTGTACGTTTCTTCGGTTATTTTTTGGTTGCTTTTTTTCCCTTTCTTTTAACATGGCTTTTCTCTCCTCTGCTGACGCAAAATGTCGTCTTAGCCCAATAAAACGATCACTCATTCATTTCAATGCCCGTAGCCTTCGCAAGAACATAGATGCAATAAATAACTTCATCGCTTCACTTCAGCATGCCTTCACTTTCATTTGCATATCGGAGACTTGGCTTTCAACCGCCGATAACAACATGAATGGCTTTCCATGTTATCAAGCAGAATATTGCCATCGTCAAACTGATAGTCATGGTGGTGCAGCCATCTTCATTTCACAGGATGTGATCTACACACGTTAATGTGCATTAAATGTTTATCACTGTGAGTCAGTATGGATCGAAGTCGACCATACATCACATAATCAGAGTAACAAGAACATGATTCTTGGTTGCATTTATCGTTCACCGTCATCTTCATTTAACGATTTCCTGCTTGGTCTTGATGACACGCTGTCAAAGCTGTCTTTTGAAAATAACGATGTGCTTATTGTCGGTGACATTAACATTAACTTACTAGACACCGATACCACTCCGTTCAGAGCCTACACTGACTGCTACACTGGATTTGGTTTAGAATGACTCATTGACTGTCCGACTAGATTAGACTCTCATGGTAACGGTACGCTCATTGATCACGTATTGTCAACTTTATCACCACCGCCTTGTCCCGTGGTTGTTGATACTGACATAACCGATCATTTCCCTATTTTTCTTACATTTCCTACTGATATGCCCGTAAACGACAATAACTACTACACTTCAGTGTTTAATGCGGATACCTTTGTGGAATCCATAAGTAAAACTGATTGGTCGCCAATAAATTCCATGCATGATCCTGAAGCCGCACTAAATAAGTTTTGTTCTTTATTTTTGATGGCCGTCTCGACTAACACAAGTACTGTAAAATGTAGGAAAAGATATAAGTACCCGCAGAACCCATGGATGACGGATGGTCTTCTAAAAAGCTTAAGGACGAAGGAAAACATGTACAAGAAAACTAAACGTCAGCCCTTTAACGCTGCACTTGCTAAACGATATAGATGCTACTGTAAATTATTGAACGTATTGCTTAAACAGGCAAAAAAAAGGTACTACGAAAGTAAATTCGTACAGAATAAGAACAACCCCAAGAACCAGTGGCAGCTGCTAAACTCTTTTTCTTAATAGGTCATCTGGTGATGCCCCCCCCTACCAAAATAAATTACAATGGTCTAAGTCTTTCGGAGCCAAATGAAATAGCGAATGCTTTCTCGGACTACTTTTCTTCCATTCATTCTAGTAACAACCTACACGCGCAGTTGCGTAGCACTTTACGCCGCACGCCACAGTCATTCTTTTTGTTACCTGTTACACCAGATGAAGTGTTTTCCACGATTAATAATCTTAAAAATACCGGGTCTGGTTTAGACAGCATATCTGTGAGACATTTAAAACTAGTTGCATGTTTCATCTCAGACACGCTCTGTAACATTATAAACCTGATGTTTAAACACGGATTATTCCCTTCTTTCTTGAAAAACGCCAAGATTGTTCCTGTTTTTAAAAAAGGTGACAAATAAATAGTTACTAATTATCGTCCAATTGCTATTATTTCCTGCCTTAGTAAACTCATTGAGAAATTATTTGTTAAACGTCTTAATAACTACCTTACAAAGTTCTATTTGTTAAAAAATGACCAATTTGGTTTCCGCCCTGGAAGTTCGACTAATCTAGCTGTGCTGTCTCTAACTGACTACATTAAAAAATGCATCGATTCAGGAAATTTAGTAGGATCTGTTTTCTTAGACTTCACTGAAGCTTTTGACACGATTAACCATCAAGTGCTGTTTAATAAACTTGAGTGTTACGGCATAGCCGGTCCTGCGCTAACATTTTTAAAAAACTATTTACTTGACCGGCAATATACAGTACACGTAGCGAACACATTCTCGGCAACTAAATGTATTAACCAGGGTGTACCACAGGGCTCAGTTATAGGTCCTTTGCTTTTCATTTTATACATTAATGATCTTCCGGATTTTCTTAACTCCTCCAATCACGATCATTGCATTTTATACGCCGATGACACTACCATATCTTCATCCGATAAATCCATTACTGTTCTTACTTCAAGGCTAAATCTTGCATTGAGTAACATTATGAATTGGTGTAGCAATAATTACTTGGTTCTTAATCCTTTAAAAACAAAATATATGGTGTTTATGACTGCTCAAAGGCCCTTAACATTTACTCCCGAACTAAAACTTGGGACTCATTCTATAGCCGCTTGCGATTATGTCAGTTTTCTTGGCATACATCTTGACCCTAACCTTACATTTTGCCGTCACTTCCACCATCTCAAGCATAAGACTTCGTTTGGCATCCGTGCATTGATCAAAGCTCGCCCTTTTTTTCTCATGAGGCTTTGCTAGCTTTGTACTTTGCTTTCATTCATAGCCATATTAACTACGGTATTGTTTCATGGGGAAATACGTACGCTTGTCACTTGTCATCAATTCAACATATCCAAAATCAGTCAATACGCATTATCACTGCTAGTTCCATACAATCCAATGCATCTGTGTTACTCCACTCTTACAATATTTTACCTTTAACTTATTTGTTCCAGTTCAACATAGTCGTCTTATTCCACAAGCTGCTTCATAACAACCTCACGCTTCCATTCATGTCATATGATCTATTGCAGAATAAAAACGTGACGAGATTTGCAGCTAATAACAATTTTTCGTTACCTACATTGCTCAGTAATTACGGCAAAAAAAAAACATCTGCGTTCACTGCAATTTCACTTTGGAATGACTTGCCTACAGCTATCAAATCTCGTGTTTTCCTTGCACTTTTTAAAAATGGCCTTCGGCATCACTACCTGCACTAAATGTACGCATGTCGTGGCTGTTGTCAAATTGCCCTTTCTTTCTCTCTCTTCTCTTTTTCACTTGTTCCTTGGGGTTGTTCATGCTGTGCTTTTTCATGTTTTCACGTTTTACTGATCTTAATGTTAACGTTTTTTGATTTTGCCAATAATTCTGTTCACTTGCTGGGTTAGTTATTACCCTCAATGCTTGTATAATTAACCGAGGGTCCCACTACAGTTGTTTTACTTTGGGACCCTCGCCTGTATATTTGTATCTTGTACTACATTTTTTGAAATCAATAAACTGAAACTGAAACTGAGAAAGAGTGTCTGGCAAACTTCTGGGTGAGATCGAAATTCCGACCTCACATTTATGGACCACCTTTCAAGGTTGTGAGTGACCATCACATCCTCTGCTGAGTCGCCAATTTGAACGACTCCTCTGGCCGCCTGGCTCGATGATGCCTTCGTCTCCAGGAATACTATGACACTGTAACGTACAAGTCTGGGAGGAAACATTGGGATGCAGACTGCTTGTCGAGGGCCCCTGTCGATCAACCCCCCAAATAATGATGACGACGATGACAGTTTCGTTAGACCTATCAGTAGCAGCAGGTTTGCGCAAGAGCGACACTCGGAGCCTGAGCTCGAGGTTCTCCGCAAACGTCTGCAAGGGAAGACTTCATCACCTCCGGCTTCATTTAGGTGGGGACTATCCTCCTTTTGTCTTCCAAAGAGCATCATCGTAACGAAGAACTACAGGACTACCTATCTCATTGTCGTTCCCAGCAACCTTCCAGACCCACGACGAAGCGACTGCCGGGCATCTTGGATATGCGTGCACTCTTCGCCGAATCTAAGGGAACTTCTACTGGACACTACTGCCTGCCGAGGTCACGCGGTACGCAAAAACTTGCGGTGAATGCCAACGCAGAAAGAAGCCACCGAGCAGGCCAGCCGGATTCCTGAACACCATACCACCCCCCGACAAAGCCTTTCCAACAGATTGGATTTTGGGCCCATTTCTGACGTCAACTTCGGGCAATAGAATGGTCATCATAGCAACTTACTACATGACCCGTTATGCCGAAGCAAAAAACCTATCGAACGGAGCAGCAGATGATGTGGCAAAGTTTTTCGTTAATTGTATCTGCAAAGGTTCTCCTCACGGACAGGGGAAAAGCGTTCACGGCGGAGCTGGTGCAAGCTACCCTACACCACAGCCAAACTAGCCACCGGATGATGACTGCGCAGACAAACGGCCTAATGAAACGACTCAGCAAAACAATCGCTGGCATGATCGCCATGTAGGTCGACGCAGAACACAAAACTTGGGATATCATCATTCCATACGACGTATTTGCCTACAAGACTACAATACAGGAGACTACAGGGATGACGCCTTTTAGCCTCGTCTACGGCAGGAATGCCGCTCCGACGTTGGATGCCATGCTCCCATATTTCACTGAAGTGAACCACGGCATCGCCGCGCACCTTCAACGTGCGGACCAAGCCCGACAAGTTGTACGTCTGCGGATTAAGGAACAGTGCACCGACGCTCGACGCAACAATTTGCGCCGCCGCCACACGTAATACCAACCCGGTGACAGTGTGTGGATTTGGACCCTTATTCGCCGCCGAAGACTCAGCGAAAAGTTGTGCCGCTATTTTGGACTTTACAACGCCGTACGTCGTGTTAGTGCACTGCACTATGAAGTTGTCTCTGATGGGACGACGACACCGTAACAGCGTCGCACTTGCCCAGAACTTGCGCATGCCGTGCGCCTGAAACCTTATTACACGCAATAATAGGCGTTACTGTTTGCAATGTCGAGTGTATTTTTGATCTTTACGTTCTCATGTGTTTTCATGTAGGATGCCGTTCACCATTTTCAATGTTGATGCGTTTTAAGCATCGGGTCGATGCTTATTTAAACGGGGAGAAATTACGCGATAACTTGCCATCTTTATGGCTTTGCCTGTAACGCGAGTAAGTGTGTACCAAAGCTTCATCATGAACGCGTGATCCGTCAACTTAACTTCAGGTCGCGTTTCGCGTTCTATCGGAAACGCCCCTAAGTGTTAAAGCGAGCGCAGCAGTGGACACCGGGGTAGTGTTCGCCATCCGCACTGCGGTTCACTTATGTCTTTCGGGTGCAGATCCACCCACTGAAATGAAGGATTGTTGTGGCTTGCTCGTCATCCTGTCGTGCGCGTCCTGTCATCGTCGCGGCTGTGTGACAATACTCATAGCTTTCAGGCACTTGTTTTTTAAATACTTAATGTGTTGTGTGTGTTAGCTTACAATCTAAGATTAGGCCTGCGAATTTGTGCTCCGTCTTCACAGAGAAATGGTGGTCATGCAGGTCAACATCTTGATCAGGATGAAGGCCCTCCCTTCGAGAGAACATGACGCAACTGCTTTTTTGAAGATTAAGTGCGAAACCGTTGTCGTCTGCTCATTTTGAGGTCGCTCGCAGATTGAAAGACTGCACGATTTAAAACCGATTTGTACATCGTTGACATATGTGGAATGAAACATATTAACACGAAACTGTTTTATGTCGGGGTCCACCAAGACATCAATGACGCATTTCCGCCACGAAAACACGAAAATGACGTCGAAAAAAGACACATGATCGGAAAACAAAGAAAAAAAATTCCCCATCTCCCGCTAAAGGGAACCATGTGTGGATGCGAAGCAGCGGGGAGATAATCAGCTTGAGCGGGAGGAACGTCGCCGCTCTCATTTCACGGCAGCGCTCTCGGCGCTCATCACGGCGCTGCACAGGAGAAAGAATGAGGCGCGCGCGCTCCTTTATTTTCATACTGCGGAACTACCGTAGCGCCCCCCAGCGGCGTATGCAGCTGTCCCACCACCTGTCATGCGCGCCGCTCCGTAAAGGATTCCTAGAGGACAGGACGGGGGGGACCGTAGGAGAGGAGAGAGGGGGGGGGAGGGGGACGTGCAGGCGCTGTGGGGGGTGTGGGATGCGGGAGCCGCTCCGTAGAGTAGAGGATTCCTAGAGTAGAGAATGTGAGTGAACGTAGGAGAGGATAGGGGGAGGGGACGCGCATGCGCTGTAGAGTGTGTGGGACGTGGGGGCCGCTCCGTAGAGTAGAGGATTCCTAGAGTAGAGAAACGGGGTGAGCGTAGGAGAGAGAGGGGGGAGGGGGACGCGCATGCGCTGTGGTGGTGTGGGACGCGGAAGGAGGGACGGACTAAGCCCCCTCCAAACACATGCAAGCAAGATCGAAAAATGGGGTCAACCTGGGCGACAGACACCACCTGCCTAGCCGTTGCTAAGCAGCCTCTCTGTGCTCTCGGCCATGACTCGGATGACTGTGATAGTTGTTGACGGCCTTCATATTACTAGTGTTCTGGTTCGCATAATGGGTGCTTCCATACTTCATGAAAATGGCCAGACGCTGGACGCGGGAGGGACGGACAGAGCCCTGAGCATAAGATTCTTCGCATCTAAAAAGTTCCAGCAACTGGAGTCAAACCTACGACCGCTTGGTCTACCACAAGCGAGGCCGCCCTATTGCAAAAAACCAGTGCCCCCAGCGTGATACCAGTACGTTTTTTGGCGCTGGATCGCACTGGGAACACTGGTACACGCTGGGATTCACTGGCACTTCGGTGAGCGCACTGGGGCAGAGCTGGGTCGCGCTGGCAGGGGCATTGGCTTGGCCGCTGTGACGCTGGCGCGTACTGGGAAGCGCTGGAAACGCTGGAATTTTCACTGGAGTGCGCTGGTGCACACTGGAGCCTGCACTGTTTCTTCCAGTGTGGCATGCAAGTTTCTGTAGTGTATGCGGCGGAATGTTTCGGTAGCTTTGAATATACAATGTTTGATTCGATGGTACCCTAACAGGCAGGCCCGTAGCCAAAAATTTTTTACGGGGAGGCCTTGAGAAACACCGATTTTTATTGTTTTTCCTCGGTAAACGCCCCCTTCCATCCCAATTTCGAGGGGAGGCCCGGGCCCCCTAGCCTCCCCCCCCTGGCCAGGGGCCTGCTAGCAGGTCCCAAACATTTTCACAACTTCTAGCTTGGCAGAGAAAGAGAATGATAAGCGCAAGACATTATGTGATATGCGAAATCACCGTCATTTTTATTTTTCCCATTGGAATGCAGAAAATATTGCGTTAATAACACAAAGGAGCCAACGCTGATTATTTTGCTTGTTAGCTTGCTTTTTTTTTCTTATTCACGCAGATCCAATAACGGCGTTAATGCGGAGAACGTCGCAGCGATGAATGCACGTTTTCTGCATGCGCCGCGCATATACCAGTCTGGCATCAGGGATGGGTTGCTGTAATGATTACATTTTGCAGTGTTTATAAGTCTGGAGGCGCCGGTCCGACCAGAAAGAGCAAATCGTTACATCGCCGCACAGTTGGCGAGAAGCAATTGAGCTCTGGCTTCGCAATCCCACCCAACGGAGGCCAGAAAAACAGCCGCCGATCGATATCACCACACCGGAAACGCATCTCTGACACTGTTTGCCCTTCCACTTACTTCAGCTGAGCTTTAGTTAACCATTAGAAAGGTTCCAAAGCTTGAATGCAGAAACTTCAACCATCGCAACTCAGCTGCGCCGAGACCGGTCCTACCCAGCGAGACTCCCAGCGAGCGTTAGGCCTATGCGCCGGCCGTGTCCATCTACATGTTACCGGCGCTTCGCGCTTTAAGTACACGCAATTCTAAAGCGTAAGGATGACTGTAAAGTACAGTTTTTTTCCGTGTTTACGGTGTCCGCACAAGGAGCGATGACCATCGAAGCGACGCGCTTTCAGCAACGCACACAAGCTGAAACCGAAAGCTGCCGGCCGCGCTACCGGTACTTCTCGTGACTCTTATGTAAGAACGCATAATTGTCAGTCGGTAATTTGGTACGCCTTAGTGAACTAACATAGTGACATATTCCTTTAGCGCATTGTATTTGTATTTAGTTGAGCGGTTTCTTAGTGATAGGTATCGATAGAACTGCAAATCTGTACACTGGCAAGCCCGCTGTACTGGCGTATCGTCGCTTGCGCGATAACACTACTCAATACTCAATCATGTACGCACCTGTTTATCGAACTAGTCATCATAAAACCTCTGTAAATGTTGACCTGTAGCAAGTGCGAGAAACGGCTATTAAAAAAAATCGGCAGTAACAGCCAGCAAACAGTGCCTGCTCTAGGTGTATTTCATATTTTTCGTAGTTAACATGTGAATTCTTAAAGAAACTTAGCGCTCGTGCCATTATCGGCATGTCATTCGGTACCGGCCGCCGTTCGTTTGTGTCTAAAAAAGACGCAGTTGTTATTTGGAAAGGAAGATCGCGTCTATCGTGACTGTGCGACATGTAAATATGAAGCCGAACTATGTGTTTGTTGGTTAAATAGTTGTTTTACGCGCAGCTAAGCATGGTCTAGCGTGGCGTCGATGCTCGACGAGCTATAGAATACTTTCGAGAGTCCCTGACTTCGTTTGTAGAATTGCAAAAATTGGAAAAGAATGTACCGGATTGGGTACCTCGCGTGGAAGCTCTTTTTGCACGTGAAACAATTGTAAAAGTGTGTACGTTTTTATTAATTTTGTAAACTGAAGTACTGCAATAAAGAAAAAAAAAAAACTAGCGTGGCGTAGTGGGTAGAGCACTCAGTTCGGAATCCGGAGGTGGCAAGTTCGAATCCTCCTGACGGATATTTTTTTTCATATGGCTTTTTTCTTTTTTTTATTGCGTTGATGCGTTCTATATCACTTCTTTCACTAATATATTTATTTATGGCACATAGGCACCGCTATTTCAACGCTGTAGAGCCGTACTGCGCGGGAGTACCAGCGCCTCCCAGTAAAATGCCGCTCCAGCGTCCCAGTATCCAGCGCGATACTGGGCCCATAATCCGGCATGGCGCTGGACGCTGGTACCCAGCGGCGCTGGGTTTTGCAATAGGGCGGGCCTACTATATCCACGGCACCACGGTCACATACTCTGTAGACTTTGCAAACGCGCCTTTAATGTCTACCACTGTCATCTCACAGTGCTCTCGCCTAAGTGAAGTAATGCATCATGACCGTGAAATCCACGATTAGTCACTAGAAGCGTCGGTTCAACGCGTTCGGCCCATTTCGGTGCGTTGCGATTAGGAAAATTGCGATTTTGACAACGCATGAACACACGGCCAGGTGGCGAAGTTACCCCGAGCATCGACATCGCTCATGACATCCAGCCATACCTTGCGCATACCTTGACATCCAATACCTTGAGCTAACCTCCTTGTCTGCGAACAGTAAGGGTTCGCGTGGCCGTAACTTCGCGTTCCCAGCATACACTCACCCCGTGAAATATCGCACGCGGCCACCGGGGAACACACGACGCGGGTTGCGTTTCCCTCTGGTTGGGCAGTGGTGTTCAATAACTAAAATACCGCGAGTAGGCGACCTTAGCCCAAGTTAGGCATCCAATCAGTAAGGCTCTTCCGGCTGTCACACCGCTTTCTCTGATTACGCTCCCACCGTACAGTGACCACAAGAATTATGACCACAAGGGATGGTTAATCAGTGATTATGGAAGTGGGGCGTCGGGATACAGAGATACCAGCAAGGGTCAACGTGGATGCATCCACGATAAACGCTGGTATAACTGTCAAGCACCAATATACAATGTGCAAGCTCTCTCATGTCAATGTACAGAAAACATTCAACTATTTGCGTAAGGACACGTTTCACTTTCGTGGTGAACCGATTGCTCTGACGGAGAGATCAACCATGTTTTTTTTTCGTGGGATGGATAGACGCAAGGAACTCATTTTGATAATAAAAAGTCTGAAGCAACGGACACAACTCGGTAGTACTCCAGATTCTTGAAGAAATGATCGTGATAGAACATTTCCTACTCGGACTAGGAAGTTACGATCCGGCAAGTAACTCTGTATTATATCTAGTATTCTACCACGCACACGAAGGTGGGTGGTGGTAGAAACATTTATTGCCACTGAAGAGCGCGGGGGCCGAGCCCCCCTACATGGCACGTGGGTGCTCCCTTACTGTGAGTAGGCACCCTTACAAAGCGAAGGAAAGCCCCTTGAAGCGAAATCATCTTCATCGCGCAGGAGATGATCCGGCGCTGATCGAAAGCAGAAGTGCTGGTCATGAGAGTCTCCCAGTAAGACACCGCCACAGCCAGTGATGGGGGATGAGGAAAGGTGGGACATGTGAGGAAGATGTGGAGGAAATCTCCCTGGCTTGCCGCAAAGTTTACATGAAGTGGGGAATTGGTCTGGGTATCGGGCGTTTTGTAGTAGGGGGTATGGAGCAATGCGAGTTTGTAGGAGTCGCCAGTGTGCGGCCTGCGCAATGTTTAGGGATGGGGCCGTGGGTGTGTATATTCTTCGTTGGTCTCGATAGTACGACAGAATATCACGAAAGGAGAGCAAGCGCTCCTTGGCCTGTGGGGGCTCCATTTCTCCTGCCCGGAATGTGAGACCTCGGGCTAGGGAATGAGCCTCCACGTTACCAGAGAGGCAGGTATGTGCTGGCGTCCAAACGAGGGTTATGGAATGCCGGGGTTGCCAGAAGCGTAGTTAGCGAGCAGCGGTGCGGGATATGAAGCCATTGGCGTAGTTCAGAATAGCTGATTTGGAGTCGCTAATGATTGTGGTGGCGGGTGTCGAGATTAGAGCAAGTGCGATGGCTGCCTCTTCTGCCTCTGGGAGGAATTGTTGATAATTGAGCACGACGTTAGGAGCTTTGCCTGATTGTCAGCTACCGCCAGGGCCGTGCGGGATCCTGACGTGTATTCCGCTGCGTCCACGTAGACCACAGCATGGTCCTCGCTGTACTGTTTCTGGAGGGCTCGAGCCCTTGCCTTTCTCCGTTTCTCATCTCGCACAGGATGCATGTTCTTCGGGATGGGGGGTACGTTGAGGTGAGAGCGGAGGTTAGCAGAAAGAGGGACCGCCTCGGGTGAGTGTGTAATTGGTGTTAAGTTTAATTGGGACAAGAGAACGCGCCCAGCCACTGAATTAGACAGACGACATTTTTGTGCTGTAAAGGTGGCTTCCGCGAGTTCCTCAAATGTGTTATGGACACCAAGTTTGAGGAGTCGGTCACTGAATGTGCTTGGGGGAAGGCGTAGTGCCGTTTTCGTGCAACTCCGTAGAAGCGCGTTAACCCGGTCTCTCTCCTTCTGTCGGAGGGGGTAGGTAAGGGGAGGGCATACGTGGTGCGGCTTACGATGTAAGCCTGCGTGAGGCGAAGCGTGTTTCGCTCGCGTAGGCCAGTCCGACGGTTCGTTATGCGGCGAATCAGTCGAGTGGTCTGCTGAGCGTGTGTTTGGAGAGTCCTAATGACCTCTCGATGTGCGCCATGTGAGTGGATAACAAGCCCCTAGCACTCGAATTTTTGAGACTAGTGGGATGGGATGGGCACCTAGCGTGAGGGAGATGGGGGGGGGAATGGCTGAAGTATGTTGCTTCGGTTGGTAAAGAAAGAGCTCTGATTTGGAAGGGGAGCAGGTAAGGCCACGCTCCCGAACATATGCGTCGATGGTGGTCAGTGCCGATTGTAAGTGTTCTTCTATTTCGGCGTCACTGCCGCGCTTTGTCCAGACAGTGATGTCGTCGGCGTAGAAGCTAAAATGGATGTCGGGGATCTGAGCCAGCTGTTGAGGCAGATGAAGAAGGGCAATGTTGAAAAGAATAGGCGAGAGAACTGCTCCCTGAGGCGTACCACGTGCGCCTAGCGTGATACCTGGGAGGCTGTGATCGCCGAAGGTAAGTCTGGCTGTGCGGTGGCTGAGGAAGTCTCGGACGTAGTTGTACGTCTTTGCGCCGACTCCCAGGGTTGCAAGGTTCTGTAGGATAGCAGAGTGTGTAATGTTGTCGAATGCCTTTGTGAGGTCAACTCCTAAGATAGCTCTGGTGTCACAGGTTTGAGAGTCGAGGATATGATGTTTTAGTTGTAGGAAAACGTCCTACGTGCATAGACCAGGACGAAATCCAAACATGTAAGTAGGCAAGGGATTCTTGCCTTACTAGGTACTGGCAAAGCCTGATTTGGAGTACGTGCTCCCTGAGTTTGCCGACAAATGAAGTGAGGGATATGGGCCTGAGGTTGGAGGTAAGCAGAGGTTTTCCAGGTTTGGGTATAAAGACGACCTTGGCGTCTTTCCACTGTGGTGGGAGGGTGCCCCTTTGCCAGCACTCATTAAAGTATTCAGTAAGGACGGCAATTGATTCGGCATCGAGATTACGGAGTGCTTTGTTGTGAACCCCGTCCGGACCGGGGGCTGAACAAGTGTTTAGTTTCTGTAGTTCGGCTTGAACTTCAGCTACTGTAATGGGTTGGTCGAGGAGGTCATTAGGGCGACCTGTATAGTCGGGGTGCGTTACTGAAGGCTATGTTGGGAAGTACTCATTTCGAAGTTCCTGGAGGAGTTCTGGTGGAGGTATATCGGAAGTAGGTAGGAGTTTCGTGAGGTTGTGTCTTTGGGTAGTCTTAGACTGAGTCGGGTCAATTGAGTGCCTGAACAGGTTCCCGAGTCTGAGGCACTCATATTGCCATCTAATTTGTTCCAAAGTGATTCCCAGTTCTGTCGTGAAAGAGTGGCTGCCTGGGTCTCGATCTCTTTGCAGAGGCGGGCGAGGCGACGTCTAAGAGTCCGGTTCCAACGCTGCTTATGCCAGCGTCGTTCTAGGCATGCTTTAGCGTCCCATAAATGTAGGAGGCGGGCGTCAACTGTGTCGCTTGGGCAGTCCTCTTTTGTGCAAGACGAGTTACGAATTGGACATCACTTCGAAGTTGTTTGGACCATTCAGTGATGTCCACGATAGGGGCGTGCGTGTGGGCTGCCCTACATGTGCGGAAAAATTCCCAGTTGGTGAAAGTGGAGCCTCTGGGAGCCCTGCGGGGTAGTTGCATATTTAAGAGAATTTCGATAATGCAATGGTCACTACCCAAATTCTCTTGTGTGTTGCACCACGTGGCGTGAGGGACGCGATGCGCGAACGTAAGGTCTGGTGTAGTGTCTTTGCAGACACTATTTCCTATGCGTGTCGGAAAGGTAGAATCAGTGAGTAGGGAGAGACCGGTTTGTTGCGCTGCTAACCATACCCGGCGCCCTTTTGGTGTGTCGCGCGGGTAACCCCAGGCCGTATGTGGGGGCGTTAAAATCTCCCACGACGAGTAGGGGGCATTTATTCGCTAAGCGTTTCGCGAGCGTAAACAGGCGCTGGAAGTTGCCTTGTAAGCACTTAGGGCTGCTATATACATTCAGTATGAAGAGACTGTTCGCTCTAGCATGTTGCGGCACAAGCTCAATTAGAAGGTGATCAATGTCTTGAACTGCTAAGCAATGAGAGATGGTGGTGATTGAACGATTAATTAGAAACGCTAGCCGAGAGGGTGTGGGGGGATGTGGGTGTAATAGAAATGTAGCCGGGTAGGGTGAGGGGGTTGGAGGGTTCCTGCAAGGCAAGGATGTCGGGTCCCGCAGCGCAAGACAGCAGTTGGGGGACAACATGACACTTCTGGCCAAAACCTCGGCAGTTCCACTGCCAAAGTGTAAGATTATGGTTTGGAGCTGCCATCATGAGAATCGCTAAGGGGCGGAGCCGTAGCGCCGTGTTGGGAGTCGTGAGCGACGACAGGGATTGGGTTGTCTTGTCCTTCGGCTGATTTAGGCTTCTTGCGTTTACTTGGGGTGAGATCCTGATTTGGAAGGCGGGTCGCGAGCAAATCGAGCTGTGATTAAAGATTGTTAGCGGTCAGTGAATCCTTGAGTTGGGACATCAAAACGGTGATTTAGCGCTGTATTGTCTGTTGTTACCCGTATTACCGCGTCTTTAAGTATTGTACATTCCTGATTGATGCTAGTGATAGCTTCCGGCAATTTGGCCTCAAAACGAGTAGTAAAAGACTCAAGCAAGGTTGGTGTATCGGCTAGTGATGGGTGTTTGGAGGGATTGGGCGTTGTGCCCTGTGTTGAGTGCCCAGGAAGTTCTGTGTTAATACCTAACTCTAGCGAATCAGGAGAGGAAGCAGGGTTGACGTGGCTGGGTATGACAGGGATGATAGAAGCAGTGGATGGGTTGGGGAGAGGAGGTGGGGACGCAGTAGGAGCGGGGATAGGTTGAATTGCATGGCTTGTGGCAAGAGCACTTATCTGGGCCTCCAGCTTCGCGATGTGTTCTCGAAGGGCGGCGGCTTCTGCTCGGGATGCTTGAGCTTCTGCTTTGGCTGCCGCTGCCTCTTCCCGAGACTTTGCCAGGGCGTCTTGTAGAGTGGAAGTGGCTGTGAAGGATTACGCTAGCTTGGAGGAAGAGCGCGGAGGGCCCCAGTTGGCTTGGTCCAGGCTTGCTTCTGTTGGCTGGGCTGGGTGGTCCCTGGCGACAACTGGGGAAAGTCGTCCACGTGTGCGACCGGTTCTTGTTACTGTGTTTGTTGTTTTATCCGCTTGCGTGGCTGGTGAAGGTTTCGTCCTTTGCATGATCTAGTGCCGGTAAGGTGAGAGCCCTCGCACAAAATGCACTTGGGCGTGCAAGGAGGTTCTTGGGGCGGATGTTGGGTGCCACAACGTGGGCAAAGATTGGTCTTGGGGCTGGCGCATACGTCATGACGATGACCAGTCTGCCTGCAATTCGTACAGGCATCCGGACTTCCGCGGTATGAAGTGCAGCGGTGAATCGCTCCCGTGTATTTAATGGAGTTTGGCACCTCGCTTGCGTCGAAGGTGATGAGATTGGCGTGCGTCTTACCCATTCGCCGGGCTGCGAGTATCGTGTGTTCCCGATTTCGTCTCACCAGGTATTCGTACAGCTGCGTTGGGGTCTCGTCGTCAAAGGCGTTTGAGATGACTCCTCTTGTAGCGCCCGGTGGGAGTGCCACGTAAGCCACGCACGGGTAGGTATGGCTTCCAATGGTGATTGAGGTCAGCGTCTTCAGAATCTCAGCTGTTGATGAGTGTGTTGTAGCCGCAGTAAATCAATTATTGGTGGGGTGGATGCGCAGGCAGAATTCGTCGGGTAGAGTGATTTGGAGCTTGGCCTGCAGGGCCTTCGTGAGTCGAGGGGGTTGGGACATCTCGTAGTCGCAGTTCACCTCGCGGACGAACGACGACGCGAATAGCGTTCGGTGGGAGCGGTGGCAGGTGCTTGCTGCGTTGTACAGTGATGCGAGTCTCCTTGCTCGCAGGCGGTAGGTGGGGAGGCGTCTTGCCACTGCCAGTTGTGGCACCGTGTTCCCGGCGTTCGGGTTGGCCGCCTCGAAGGTAGCGTTGGGGTACGAAAGTGGTTTCGGTGAACTGGCCGGTCGAGACGCATAGGCTTTGTAGATAACAGGTGTCCAATGGTCTGCCTTGAACTCTTCCGTAGAAATGGTGTGGCCTTTTAACCGTTACTTCCAAAATAACTGGAGGCGTCACTGGCAGTGTCGGCGGAGGTGCGCAGTCCCAGAGAGGCTATGCTCGGTGGTTAAGCGTCTCGGTGTTTGCTTGCAAGCGTCTTGCACATGCAAGCGTCTTGGTTGCATGTGTTTGGGGGGGGCTAGTCCGTTCCTCCTTCCCGCGTCCCACACCACCACAGCGCATGCACGTCTCCTCCCAGTCTCTCTCTTCTCTCCTACGCTCACCCGCTTTCTCTCCTCTAGGAATACTCTACGCTACGGAGCGGCGCCCCCGTCGCCCGTCCTACACCCCTACAGTGCATGCGCGTGCCCTCCCCCCTCTCTCTACTCTACGGAGCGGCCCCCGCGTCCCACAACCCCGAAAGCGGATGCGCGTCCCCTCCCCTTATCTCTCCTCCCCTACGCTCACCCCCCTTTCGCTACTCTAGGAATCCTCTACTCTATGGAACGGCGCCCCCCGTCCTCTCCCCTTTCTTCCACGCTCACCCGCTTTCTCTACTCTAGGAATCCTCTACTCTACAGAGCGGCTCCCACGTCCCACACCCCCACAGCGCATGCGCGTCCCCTCTCTCTCACCTCTCCTACGGTTCCCCCCGTTCTCTCCTCTAGAAATCTTCTACGGAGTGGCGCGCGACAGGTGTGCGACAGCTGCATACTCCGCTGGCGGCACCACGGTAGTTTCGCGGTATAAAAATGACGGAGCGCGCCGCGATGAGCGCCCGGGCCGCTGCCACGAAACGAGGGCGGCGACGTTTCTCCCGCCCAAGCTAACCATCTCCCGGCTGCTTCGCATCCACACATGGTTCCCTTTAGCGGAGATGGGGAAGTTTTTAGGGGCGAAGCTCCTCAGCCTGTCGGTAGTGTGTCCCTTGTATGTCGTGGCCACCTGCTGATGACGACGACGATCGCGATGCCATACAACACATCGGGATGACGCTGCCACAAGGGCAGCGTCATCATAGTGGGGACATGGAATGTACCCACTTTGTAGTAGCCACCTGCTGATGACGATGACGATCGCGATGCCATACAACACATGGGGATGACGCTGCCATAAGGGCAGCGTCATCATAGTGGGTACATGGAATATACCCACTATGCGTCATAACTTTGGCGCTGATGACGATGACGATCGTGATGCCATACAACACGTGGCATCGCGTAGAGGAACAGCAGGTGGCTACTACATATTGGGTACATTCCATGTCCCCGCTATGATGACGCTGCCCTTATGGCAGCGTCATCCCCATGTGTTGTATGGCATCGCGATCGTCATCGTCATCAGCAGGTGGCTACTATATAGTGGGTACATTCCATGTCCCCACTATGATGACGCTGCCCTTATGGCAGCGTCATCCCCATGTGTAGTATGGCATCGCGATCGTCGTCGTCATCAGCAAGTGGCTACTACATACAAGGGACGCACGACCGACAGGCTAAAAAGCTTCGCCCCTAATAGATGGAGAGATCATGCTAAGATATATGGATGGATACAATTTATTTGCGAGGCTACAAAACGTGGGTTCTTTTTTTGTTGAGTAGACATGCGCCCGTAGAAAACAGGAAATTCTCAATGAGGCGGCCTCGCGCGTCGGTGCGAGAGTCGCCGCAAAGGCTCCTGTGAGCATTAAAATTGCAGAGAACGATTCAAATTCATTTTTGTGTAGCTGGTGGTGTGGAGTATGTATATTGGGCACATAGTGATGAATTTATTTGTAAAATAGCTCGAACGGCTACTGTCTCCAGTGCCGTTCGGGCTGGAAAGTACTGGCATTCTATGACTGCAACACAGCCAAATGATGCGAGAGCATCCTGGCGGACATTGCGAAAAACAATATAATGACGGAGCAAATTTGTGTGTTTTGGATTTAGGTGTCTCTCGTGTACACAAAGCACATTTGGGCGAAATTTGCTGAGGATATCTTGTATATCATCGAGATTGTGAAATAGTCCTCTAGCGTTTCATTGTAATGAGTTGTCCATATTGAACGTGTGTGTGGGACGTGCTCGAAAATGAGGACAGTGAGTTATTTTACAGAGCCTATCTCAGGCCTTGTATTTGGCGTATTGTCTTTCTTAGAGCGGTCAAGGGGCTCTCGCCGCACTTTAGGCGCAACCTGTGCTGCTGGGCTTGAAGTGTCCATCACGTCTCCTGAGGTGACCCACAATCGCTCTACCGAGCGGTGTTTGCGACGTGTGCGCTTCGTCACGGCGGAGGAAGTCTTCGCTCCTACCAGGCCAGAGGTCGAGGGGACCTTGTAGCTTGTGTGCTGCCCTGGCTGCTACCAGGGTTCACAGGGGTCATCAGTAGGACCGAGATCAGGGAGGGTGGGGGCAGCCCCGGCGGCTCCCCCCCTTGGGAGCGGGTGGCGTTTCCCTCCGCAAGCCAGGCGTGGTTCTGGGCATCTCCGGAGGCCGTAATGGTGCTGACCCCCCCTCGCGCCACTTCGGCGTAGGTGTTCCCTGCAAAATGGGGAAAACATGCTGCCTCGCTTCACGAAACTGATGCTGAGTTTGATCTTCGTTACTCTTTCCTAGAGGACGACGCTCTAATTCACTGCTTTTGCACTATAGAGGTTGGTTCTAAGCTTATGGTTTCTTATTGGAACCGCTTGCCGCTCGCACTGCTGCCAGCTGTTTTTGTAGTTTGAGAGTGGTCGTCATTGTAGTGTTTTTATTTCGCATTCAATCTCCTGATGTGCAAGGGTTGTTCCACCGTGGACGCGATCGTCAAGTAGTGTCGTCAGTTCGAGCAAGCAGAAAGCCGCCGCATACTGCAACCGTTCGCTAGACTCCCAAACACCGCTGCAACGTCAACTTGTGAACACCAGTGCGCACAACAACGTCCATCGCCGCCGGAAGGCCTGACACGAATTGTTCGTCGAGAACTGGAGGCAATGGCGCCCTCGGCATTCCATTCGCGCAGCCCTGATGCCATCCCTGTTACCGTTCCTTTAGTTCAAGCCATCGTTCGCCAGGAACTTGAAAATATCGGAGTGCATGCCATGTGCTCTGTCGCTGCGCCAAGAGTAAGCGAACTCCCTTTTGCTATGTCCTCCTCAAACCGACAGTTTTCTCCACGTTCTCGCAACCCGGCTGAGTGGAGAACTGCAGATGACCACCCTATATGTTTCAAGTGCCACCGCGTTGGACATATCGCTCGTTATTGCCGCAGCACATTGTCGTCGGCACCTCGCGCAACGCCGAATATGACCGATTCGACGGTACCGCCCACGACTTTTCACCTGCTCCTGAATCCAACGCCGTTGACAATGCTGCTCGGAACACTTGGTACAGTCGCTCGCCTTCACCTCATGCGCACTAATCTCGTTCGCCGCAAACACGTCGCCCATTGTCCCTTTCGCCGCAGCCACGACGCCCATCGTCCCCCGTGGCAATCGGCCGCACATCGGAAAACTAAGAAATGCAGCACCCCGGGAGGTGGTGCTGCATTAACGACTACTGCAGCAAATCCTCTCTCCGTACCCACCAAACGAGTTGTAATAGACGTTTAAGTAGACTGCGTACCTGTCCAAGCACTTGTCGACCCTGGCGCAAACATATCGGTTATGAGTGCCAGTCTACGCTCGCGTTTAAAGAAAGTCCTGACACCAGCAGCTACACAAATGTTTCGTGTGGCCGATGGCGGCACGCCGATGGTTCTTGGTATGTGTACTGCCCGCTTAAGTATAGTCGACCAGCTCACTTCAGTTCTCTTCGCCGTGATTGACCGCTGCCCTTATGACGTTATTCTTGGCTTGGACTTGTCCAATCATTCTGCTCTCAACGATTGTGTTACCGGCGTCCTTCAACTAGAACTGCCTCAGCTCGTCGCTGCTCCTAACCCTACCACGCCGCGCCTGTGCGCTCTTCAAGATGTGCGTCTGTCACCTAGGGCAGCCACCTACGTCGTTTTGACCGCACAGCCGCCGGTGCCCGATGGTGAATATGTTCTCGTTCCCCTCGTCGACATCCTGTTGAGCCGCAACGTTGCCGTTCCCCATACGCTTGTGACTGTCACCGACAACCGTACCTCCCTCCCCCTTTTAAATTTCAGCTTGCTCTGGCGGTGCCCCCTCGATACGGGGCCCAAGTCGGCTCACAGAACAAGATTGGGACTCTGCCTTACGAAGTTCTGAGCTACTTCCACAACTACGCGCTGTCCAGAGAGCCCATGATGCGGCGGTGAGGCTAGGCCTCCCCGTCCCGACATGGGAGCGGCCCGCGGCGTTGCTCTAATGGAGTAACGTTTCTCAGGACCGCAATAAAGTTCTGTGTCTGTCTGTCTGTGCCCTCAAGTGCTTCCCCGTGGCATGTTCTTGGCCAACATATCTAATGCTGACGAATTTGAAATTGCAGCTCTCGCCACCGAGACTGATTTACTTCCCCTCTACTGCAGCTAACAGCACCTGTTCTCTGCCGGATGATTTCTCGAAGATGATGGCACCCGATCTCAACCCTGCACAGGCCAATGACATCCGTCGCCTTCTCGTTTCATACAGCGACATTTTCGATTTTGATGACAGACCTCTAGGACAAACATCCGTCGTTCAGCACCGTATAAACACTGGCGACGCCAGCCCTATTCGACGGCGCCCCTATCGGATCTCCCATACTGAGCGCAGGGTTATCCAAACGGAAGTCGACAAAATGCTCAGCAAAGGTGTCATCGAACCATCAGATAGTCCTTGGGCCTCCCATGTCGTCCTTGTGAAGAAAAAAGACGGTAGCTGGCGCTTCTGCGTTGACTATCGCCATTTAAATAAGATCACGCGAAAAGACGTATACCCGCTAGCGCGCATCGATGACGCGTTGGACTGCCTGCACGGAGCTACATACTTCTCATCCATTGATCTTCGGTCCGGCTACTGGCAGATTTCTGTCGATGCAAAGGACCGTGAGAAGACAGCCTTGATAACACCTGATGGTTTATACCAGTTTAAGGTTATGCTCTTTGGTCTATGCAACGCTCCTGCGACAATCGAACGGATGATGAACTCTCTGGTGAGTGGTTACAAGTGGTCTACTTGTCTTTGTTACCTGAATGATGTGATTGTCTTTTCTTCCACCTTCGACAGCCATCTGACCCTGTCTCGCTTGAAAACTGCAATTCTTGCAGTTTTCAGAAAAGCCGAGCTTCAACTGAATTCCACGAAATGCCAATTTGGCCGCCATCCAATTACCGTGCTGGGCCATCTTGTAAACGCTGACGGCGTCCAACCTGATCCCGAAAAGATCCGCGCCGTTCGCAGCTTTCCTGTGCCCCGCTCTACTTCTGAAGTCCGGAGCTTCATCGGCCTATGCTCATACTTTCGTCGTTTTGTGAAAAACTTCGCCGAAGTTGCTAGGCCACTGACAGACCTGCTGAAGAAGCATGCCACATTCTCATGGGGCCCTGAGCAGGCTCAAGCGTTCACCACTCTCAACGGCTTCCTAACTACGCCTCCCATACTTGCCCACTTTAATCCATCTGCTGCCACGGAGGTCCGAACTGACGCAAGTGGCACGGTATCGGCGCAGTTCTCGCTCAAAGGCATCACGGTAGACAGTGCGTAGTAGCTTACGCTAGTCGCCTGCTCCCTCCTCTGAGAAAAATTATTCCATCACCGAGATAGAGTGTTTGGCTTTAATTTGGGCCATCGCAAAGTTCCGGCCATACTTATTTGGCCGCATGTTCACCGTCGTTACACAGCACCACGCCCTCTGCTGGCTCACTTCTCTGAAGGACCCGACCGGACGTCTTGGTCGCTGAGCTTTGCGGCTCCAGGAATTTTCTTTTAGTGTCACCTTCAAATCTGGCTGTTTGCACACGGACGCAGGCTGTCTTTCTCGTCATCCGGTGGGTCATCCTGATCCCGTTGAGCATGACCCGGACAGCTGCGTAAAGGCGTTTACTGACATCACTGATATGCGCACCCAGCAACGGCAGGATGAGTCCGTGCGCGCTATCATCGACGCTTTCCAGTCTGGCAGCCGCGACGCCGTATTCCGTATGTTCGTGCTGCATGACGGCATGCTCTACCGTCGCAACGCCAGCATTGAAGGCCCAGAGCTGCTGCTTGTCGTTCCCCGTCATCTACGGCCCGTCATACTCGAACAACTTCACGGCGCACCGACGGCGGGATTTCGGAGTTTCGCGCACATACGACCGCGTGCGACGTCGGTTCTTCTGGTCTGGACTGTACCGCTCCGTGCGTCGATATGTCGCGACTTGCGACCTATGCCAACCCCGGAAAAGACCTCCGTTGCCGCCAGCTGGATATCTCCACCTAATTGAAGTCCCCTCTGAGCCATTTTATCGCGTGGGCCTTGACCTGCTGGGGACTTTTGCGACGACGACTCGGGTACATAAGTGGATCGCCGTCGCCACGGATTACGCGACACATTACGCGATAACAAAGGCCATGCAAACTAGTTGCGCCACTGACGTCGCGGATTTTCTCCTTCACGACGTCATTCTCATCCATGGTGCACCTCGACAGCTGCTTATGGACCGCGGCCGCTCTTTCTTCTCCAGAGTTGTCGACGACCTCCTTCGATCTTGTGGCACAGAGCACCAGCTGTCTACTGCCTACCACCTACAAACTAATGGTCTAACTGAACGTCTCAACCGCGCATTCACAGAGATGCTTTCGATGTAGGTCTCTGAAGATCATCGGGACTGGGACGCCACGTTGGCCTATGTGACTTTTCCGTATAATTCATCTCGACATGACACCGTGGGATTTTCACCGTTTTATCTTTTGTATGGTCGCGACCCTACATTTCCGTTTGAAACCGTCTTGCCTCCCGTGCCATCTGCTACCACGTACGCTCGCGAAGCCATCGACCGGGCTCACGTGGCTCGTCAAGTCGCCCGATCTCGCCTCGCCAGGGCGCAGGATATCCAAAAAGCCCGCTATGCCCAGCGTTATCGTAATATGAAGTTTGCCCCAGGTGACTAGGTGCTCCTCTGGTCACCATGTCGCCGTGTAGGCCTCTCCGAGAAACTCTTGCCCCGCTACACAGGACCCTACCAAGTGTTGCGTCATGTTAGCGATGTGAACTATGAGATAGCGCCATTGCACTTTGATACGTAACCAAGTTCGCCACCTGTTGACATTCTGCATGTTTCGCGGCTGAAACCCTACTTCTCTCGCACTTCTTCTCCGGAGTTGCGCCGAGACCGCGCTTCAACGCCCGGGGGTCCTGTTACGCAGATAAAGTGAAGGAAGACGAAGAGCGAGAGAAGCTGACTGGCGCGCGAGTGTGTTGGTCAGCCATCGTTACTCGTGCCTGTGTTTTTCCCAGTAAATACATCTTGTACATACGCAACTACCCCGTAACAATATCTTGCACCACCATAGATTCCTCTGTTTTTTTCTTATCAGCAGACTAAAACATTTCTAAAGGATAACCCCCCGTCTTTATCATTAATTCCCTTGAACGTCGGTAGCCTGAGAAAGCATCATGATGAACTCATAGACTTCCTATCAGCAATCAATCACACGTTTTCAGTAATATGCCTCGCTGAGATATGGTTAAGAAATAACGGTGGTAAACTGCATGGCTCATCTAACTACACTTCTGACTACTGCAACCGTGACTCAACCCGTGGTGGCGGTTCTGCCGTCTTTATTGATTCATCGCTGTCATATAGGCGCCGTCACGATCTTTCCTTCACTAACTTAAACTGGGAATTGGTCTGGCTTGAATTTGGCCCAGCGGTTTTTTACTGACCGGCAGAAACACCATCACAGCATCAATTTACCGCTCTCCGTCATCATATATTGTTTAGTTTTGCTCCTAACTTGAATCCCTCTTAACCTTCTCGTTTCTGAAAACAAAGACGTCCTCATATACGGCGACATTACCCTTTTACATACTTGACATTAACGGTTATTCATGCTCTAAAAATGTTTGCGTTTTTCAGAGCTTCGGCTCCCCGTCTTTGCGGGATTCCGCAAATGATTTTGCGGAATTCCGCAAAGTCATTTGCAATACTTCTGTCCATGTGCTTCGACTTAGCTCAATACTTGTGTCCATGGCTTCTTAGTTAGCTCAATTGGTAGAGCAACCGCCCCGGAAAGGCGTTGGTCCCGGGTTCGAATCCCGGACCAGGACGAATTTTTCGGGAACTGAGAAGCTTTTCTTTCTGAGAAATTAGTACGAATTTCCTTGTGGCTTCATGCTACAAACGGGTGGTTGTCTATTTTCTCTTGATTACACTACTGTTGTCTTCAATCTTAATGTAAAGAATTCATGGACGGCTGCATCTTGAACATTCTCACTGAAACTTTTTTTAAGTTGTGCTAAGTATTGTACAATGATAGATTTATATACCATACCCGTTTTGTTGCTCTTTGTTGCTTTCATTTCTCATTCATTTTATGCTCTCATTTTTTCATGTACAACGACATTTAACATATATCTGCTTTAGTATTAGGAGGTCCTCCCGTTAGTTCTCGTAACTATGAGACCTCCGAATGTAATACATATCACTTACGATGTTATATTGTATGCAAAGAAACTAAATAAAATTGAATTCAGTTAAAAAAATCGAGCAGGAGGTCACCACTAGCAGTCCTCGTGGCTCTGTAGCCTGCACCTAGTGTTTCTATGAGGCACTTCGACACATGGAAGGGTGATATGTTTCTGGCTTTCTTTTCTGTACTTTGGCAGTGAATAATGTGGTATTTGGGAAAATTGTCTGTCTTAGTGGGCAGCTGTTCAAAGATTGCATCCGTGTGCCTCCTTGGAGGGGTGATCGGTTCGATAGGGGTTAGAGTATCCCATGGAATATTGCTTATTCGCAGCCACGCCAGCCGCTCATCACCGAGTGTAACGAGGGGAAGCTATGAGACGCGGAAGAAACGTAAGCGTATCCAAGGTTAACCCATGCCGCCGAGACATGTGGAAGTAAAAAGAAGTGAGGAGAAGACACTAAAGATAAAAACTGAGAGAGAAAGACGAAGAATAGGGAAGAGAGAGACAAGAAAATGTTACTGCCGATTTCCCCTGGGTGGGTCCTAGTGCTAATACCACGAGAACTACCATTCGATCGCTCTACAAACAGCTCACGTCGCCCTCATGATTTTAAGTTCTTATATGTTTTACCCGCCTTAGGGCGGGGAATTTTAGGCCCCCGTACAGCCACGTAACAGCATCATTGTTCACAGCCTGTACATACCACAGTAATTCACGGACCATATTATTCTAATGTTATTTTTCATGGTGGTCTTTGGCCAAGCGTAACCCTTGCGGCAATAAAACCTACATATCATCATCAAGGTTTTTCAAATGGCAATTGTACGGTCATGGCTCCTTTGATTGCAGAGGGCTACCCATATCTGCGAAATGTGCTTCACAAGACCAGACCTCCGAAAACGAGAATTCTCCCTGTCACTGCGTCAACTGCGTTAGTGACCACCGAGCGTACTCACGCGCTTTTGCTGCGTGGATAAAAGAAAAGCATGTTATCCCACTGAAAGTCAGAGAAAACAACTCCTTCAGGGAAGCCAAGAGGAGATGTTCCCCATTTCACGGCACAACCTATGCTGATGGTTGTACCTACATGGTGAAGTAGCCCAATTTAGACGGGGACAGACAGGACAAGAAGGACACGACACTTGCTACTTCTTGTCCTCACTGTCCCCATCTAAATTGCGCTACTTCACCATATAGGTACAGATCAGTCACCAACTAGCCCAGCTTTCAACCTTATTGAACTATGCTGATGGGGCGCGTCAGGGGACAGCGTCGCACCGGCCTCCGCAGTTTGCCCGACACGCGAACAGCGAGCCTTCGACAGTGGCGCCCACCCCGAAGGCGGCAGTAGTTCATTCTGCTCCGCCAACTAGCGACCAGGAACGGCCGAATGCAGGGCCGTCGGGTCTCAACGCCTCGTCACACCAGGCGAGGCCCCAAACTCGAAACACCGGCCCGAACGTGCGGGTCTCCACTGCCTCCCAGGAGGCAATGGGGACGACATCGGTACATCGGGTGCCGAAACACCGGCGCAGTGCTTTGGGCGGCGCCAAGAAAACGAAAAAGCCAGTAACTGGGCCGGACAATGCATCTGCCTCTTCAACCCAAAAGAATTCCACATCAACACTCCACACTTTCTTCTTGTACACACTGCACCATTCAATGTTTAACATGCAAACACAAATATTGCCGTGGGACATTCGAGGCCTTCTTCGAAACCTAGATGGCAAGCAAGAACTGCTCCAAGAACTCAACCAAAGGTGCTGTGCGTACAAGAGACACGCTTAAAGCCAAAGGACACAAGCTTTTCTACGGAATTACGTCATTTTCTGAAAGGACCGAGATAGTGTCATGCCGTCATCCGGTTGTGTAGCCGTTATAGTTAACAAGGAATAGCATGTACGCATTTACCTCTTCAAACTTCCCTTGAGGCAGTGGCTCTTCGAGGCGTTCTCTTCAATAAACTCATGACAATCTGCTGATTCTACATAGAACCACACCACAATCTACAAAGGTATGAATTCCAATCCCCAATATATCAGAAAAAAGAACAATAACTGGTTCTTGGCGACATGAATGCGCATAGCGGTCTATTGGGTGATTATCGTGGCGATGCCCGAGGTCATTCCTTTTCTACTGTATATCTCCTAAACAAAAAAGTCCCAACATATAAATAAGTCCCACA
This sequence comes from Rhipicephalus appendiculatus, assembly GCA_030522465.1. NCBI lineage: Eukaryota > Metazoa > Arthropoda > Arachnida > Ixodida > Ixodidae > Rhipicephalus > Rhipicephalus appendiculatus. The sequence continues at coordinate 153,099 of JALIZH010017164.1, read as the reverse complement.
ACCTCAACCAAAAAATGAAAAAGTCCCACAACCTCGTAAATAGAACATCCTTCTCTGTAGACCTCAGCATTGCATATTCATACCTTCCTCTCCTCCTTAACTGGGAAGTAATGGGAAATCGCAGTGGAAGTAACCACTTCGCAATTATTATAATCGCATTATTAGCAAATCAAAGTCCTCCACACGCTCCCAAATGGCTCACCTACACATACGAGTGGGAACAGTTTGAAAAACTCACTTTCTTAAAACATGTGTGCCTTAAGCATAGAAGCTGCTGCAGACTATTTTACAGCTTTTTTCATCGATGCTGTAACCAAATGCACCCCACAAAAAAGGGGACTGCCTAGAAAACAACGTGTGCCATCGTGGAATAATGATTGCCAATGAATGAATTTTCCCTCCGTTTTCAGGAGATCTGTTGACTATTCAGGTCAATATCTGAATTAGCATGAATGCCTGTCTTGCGAGAGAACAGGACCCAGGTGATTTTTTTTGAGGATTATAACTGAAACCATTCTCGTCTGCCGTATTTGAGATCTTGTTCAGACATTGCTCGACCAGCCGCTTACAGATTGAAAGAGTGTATGTTTTAACACCGGTTTGCGCATCGTCGACATATGTGCAATAAAACATATTTCGCGGGATGCAAATACGTAAGGAAATCATTTTGATAATAACAAGTGTACGACTATGTACACCACCTTGCGGCACTCCTGTTTCTTAGACAAATATTCGGGACAAAATATTGCCTACTTGAACACGCAATGTCCGGTTGGACAAGTATGGTACACTTTCGATTATGGTAAATGTTCTACCACGCACAGCAAGGTGGGACAAGTGTCTTAATATTCCAAACCGCCATGTTCGGTCGTAAGCCTTTTCAATATCGATGAACACAGATAGAAAATAATGATTGTGGATGAAAGTTTCTCTCATCTTTCCCTCGATACGTACCAGGCAGGGGCGTAGCCAGGAATTGTTTTCGCGGGGGAGGGAGGGGGGGTCGCCGCCTTCATTTCGGGAGGGGCACCTCCTTGAAATGGTCATTTTCGCTCTGTATGCCATGGCGAAAAAAAATTTCGGGGGGGGCACGTGCCCGGTGTGCCACCCCCTGGCTACGCCCCTGGTACCAGGTAGTCATTGGTAGATCTTCCTTCTAGAAACGTGCACTGGAATTGGTGGAGCAGGTTGTTTCTTTCAAGGAAATGTATAAGTCGGTGGTTTATCATCTTTTCGAAAAGTTTACATAAGCAGCTTTTTAGTGCGATGGGCCTGTCACTGGCAACGGAGGATGTTTAGTCGAGTAGTGTGGCCTCAATAGATTTTTTTTGGTTTACAATGCTTTTTGCGTTTATATTTCGGATTGGCCAGTTCTTGTTCTTCGGTTTCGTAGGTTTACGGGTATTGCGAGCTACATGACCACATAAACAAACGCGTTCCGCAGATGTGGATGGGCCCTCATTATCACCCCTCCATATCAACTATTCCTTTGTTTCTGTGGGTATCCTGTGGTATTGGGGTGGTTCGAGCACATACTGCCGTTTTTTTCGCAACGGAACTTCATCATTCAAACATGATCCCAGTCGTTAGGCCCGTTTTTGATGTGTTTATCGAACGTCAGTGAAACGTGATCTCTTTTGTGATGGTCAGGCTTCGCACTAGCCCACAACTTTCTTCGGATGTTACGAATTGTTTGAAAAAATCTTCACCGACAGAATAGTCAGTGCCCTTGAGTTTGAGGCCACTTTTTAGTATTGCAAATTTACTTTTTGAATTTGACAGTTTAAGAATGACAGGTCTCGTCCAGTAATACCGCTGCTTGGCTAATCTGTGTATACGCTAGATTTGTACGCTCTCAATATCAAGGATACCTTAAAAATAACTTTATTTACCGCAGTTTCAAGTGTGGCGTTCTTTTCATCTTTTACTGGAAGTCCATAAATGATCAAGTTAGTGCGTCTGATATAGCCTTTCATGTCGTCTAGTTTAGATTAAAGTGCTTTAATTCTGTTTTGTATAAAGATAAGTTGCTGTTGAAAATATCTGAGCCAGCAAGCCGTGGACAGCCCAAAAGGGCGAAGAAGAAAAAAGACGAGGTGTGATAGCGCTTCGATAGTGATTGATGTTGGTGTCCCTCTGTTCTGCCCCTAAAGCCCCTGGCGCGTGACAAACTGGTGGAGGTACGGGTAATCTATGCCCCAGTACCCCTCTGAGTAACAAGAGCTCAATCATCGTACCGGTGGTCTCTCCTGTGCACCGCGCCAGCAGAAGGATCCGGCGAGAAGCGCCTGAGTTTGGACTGCTCCCAGACAACATGGCGGCTCCGACCAGCCCAACCAACACCAACCCAACTGGTACGGACGGCACAACGCTGCTTCATTGTACCTTGCTGACTCCACGGACGCCAAATCCCTTTCATGGCGCTGCACATGAGGCTGTGGAAGAGTGGCTCGTTCACTACGAGTTTGTTTCCGTGCACAACCAGCGGGACGACGCAGAAAAACTGCGGCACGTCTATTTCATCCTCATAGATGGCGCACGTGATTGGTATGAGAAGCGTGCAGGTATCCTAACATCACGGGAAGATTCAAACACCGCCTTCTTGAGACATATGCCAGCCCTGACCGTCGGGAGGAGAGCTGAGCGCGTTCTCCAGTCCCGCATACAAATGCCGAATGAAGGTGTTGCTATGTATGTCGAGGACATTACGCGTCTTTTCCTACGAGCCGACCCCATTATGCCAGAAGAAAAGAAGGTGCGGTACCTCATGCGCGGGGTGAAAGAGCAGCTGTTCGGTGGGCTTGTGCGCAGTCGTCCCAAGACTGTGTGCGAATTTCTTACTGAAGCCGTCACCATCGAAAGCAGTCTTCGTCAACGGGCCCCATCATACGAATGACACGTCAACGCTGCCTCAACAACAGTCTACATGTGAGCTTTCGGCGGCCATATGGATTTCTTCCGAGAGCTCATATGCTCAGTAATACGCGAAGAACTTCAGGGGCTGTCTATACCTTCACCACCCACTATATCCTCTTTGTCCAGCGTTGTCGAGACGAAGTCCAGCATGCCCTTAGAGAACCGCGTTTCAAGAGGGATCATCAGCCGACGAGTGACTTGCCGCGCATGTTGTATGCTCAAGCTTTGCGGCAATTCGTCACACCTGCAATTCCGCTTCCAACCACGGCCCCGGCCATGCTGCAGACGGTCCAAGTGGCCCCGTATTACAGACCATCGTTTGTACCCGCGGAAATCAGACGAATGACGTGCGCCAGATCGACGTCCTCTATGCTTCCACTGTGACGAAGCTGGGCATGTGTACCGACAGTGCACTTACCGAGAACTTAAACTACACGGATTTTCGCCGCTCACCACGACCTACGTTCGGTCAGCGGCCTCCTGAAATCGGAGATTATGTTGCCTAGCAGCGCGGATCCTCGTCATCCCTATACCAACCACGCTCCCCATCACCGCGGCGGTTTTCCCCTAATTTCCACCTATTCGAGCGCGGTGCAGGGTCGGTCACCCAGTCCACGCCGGGAAACCTTTGTGGGCCAGGCCACTCAGACTGGACAAGCTCAAGGCCCCCCATCTACGCTTGCACGAACCGACGATCCACCGACGACGACGTCACCAACTGGCTCCGGAGATATTTCCTTGGACATTCCAGTGCTGCTCGACGGTCGCAAAGTCAGTGCTTTACTCGACACGGGTGCAAACTTCTCTATAATAAGTGAAAAACTGGCCGCCCTCCTGAGGAAAGTGACGATGACTTGGAACCAAACGCCAATTCCTACTGCTGGCGGGCACATCGTCACACCACTCGGCGTTTGCACGGCCTGAATAGAGATTCGTGGTTCTACCTTTGTTGTCAGCTTGAGCGTTCTCAGTGTTCGCGAGACCTGATCATTGGCATGGACTTTCTGGGGGGAGCATGGTGCTATCTTTCCCCTGGTACTGTAATCGCCTACGCCCCCCCAATAACCGATGTCACTGAATGTTTTGCTTCCGAGGCAACCGGCACTGCCCAGCACCTCTCCGTGGCGTCGACATAAGTCCAACGCTTTCTGACGAAAACAAACGAAGGCTGCACGACCTGTTGCTGGAGTTCCACACTTGCTTTGCACGTTCGTCAAAAATCCGTCAGACATCGATTACAAAACACCGTATCGTCACCTACGATGAAGCGCACCCTGTACGATAACAGCCATACCGTGTTTCACCGACGCATAGACGCGCGATTCAAACGGAGGTGAAGGAAATGCTTCAAGACGGCGTAATACAACCCTCAAACAGCCCATGGTCATCGCCAGTCGTCCTTGTAAAAAGAAGGATGGTACACTTCGCTTTCGTGTCGATTATAGGAAGCGGAATTACGTCACAAAGAAAGACGATTCTCTAAACAGGCTGATGCGCGCAAAGTACTTTTCCTCAATCGACCTCAAAAGTGGTTATTGACAAACTGAAGTCGATGAGCGGGACCGCGAGAAAACGGCTTTTGTAACTCCGGACGGCCTTTACAAATTTCGAGTACCCCCCTTTAGGCCTCCGTTCTGCTCCGGCCACATTCCAACGAATGATTGGTACCATTCTCGCTCAGCTGAAGTGGAAAGTTTCGTCGTCTATGATGCAGTAGTCTTTTCGGAAACATTTGAAGAGCACCTTCGTCACCTTCGGAGTGTTCATGAAGCCATTCGCTCGGTTGAACTAAGCCTCAAGCCTGAGAAAGGCCATTTCGGCTACGAGGAAGTAAAGTTCCTCGGTCACGTTGTCAGCGCTGCTGGTGTTCGGCCCGATCCCGAGAAGACTGCCGCCGTGGCCGCTTTTCCAGCCCCGACACAAAAGAAAACTCTTCCACGATTCTCTCTAAGATTGCGGAGCCACTCATCAGACTCACGCACGAGGACACACCGTTTCTATGGGCTGACGAACAACCGACTGCCTTTCCGGAAGTACAGCATCGATTGTCTTCTCCTCCCGTACTTGGCCATTTCGATGAGAACGCTGACACAGAAGTACGCCGTCACACCAGCAACATGAGTCTCGGCGCTATCTTGGTGCAAACTCAAGATGGGACCGAACGAGTTATTGCCTACGCGAGCCGCACTCTGTCACGCGCCGAGATGAACTATTCAAGGTCAGAAAAGGAGTGCTGCGCTGTAATATGGGCAATTACGAAGTTTAGGCCTTATTTCTACGGACACCCATTTAATGTTGTGACTGATCACCACGCTTTATGTTGGTTGGCTAACCTCTGAGACCCCTCTGGACGACTGGCACGATGGAGCCTGCGACTTCAGGAATTCGATGTCACCATCGTACACAAGTCGGGTAGAAAGCATGAAGACACCGACACGCTATCACGAGCACCTCTCGAATCCTACAGTGCAGCTGCAGAAGACGACAGCGCCTTCCTGGGGGCTCTCAGTGGGGTGGACATGATGACTAAACAACGAACGGACTCCGAGTTAAGTCTCATCATCGATCATTTAGAAGGCGGCACAGCGTCAATTCCTCGTCCACTTTCGCGTACGTTGCCGTCATTTTGCTTACGAGAGGGCATATTATACAAGAAAAACACCGGTGTCGGCAGCAGATCTCATCTTCTAGTAGTCCTCCAAGGTATTCGCGATGACATCCTGTTAGCTTGCCACGACGAACCTACATCTGGTTACCTGGGTTACTCACGGACGCTCGATCGGGTGCGAGAGCTATATTTCTGGCCTAAGCTGGCAGCTTGCGTCAAGCGCTACGTGAAAGGATGCCACGAATGTCAGCGTCGCAAGTCACTACCCTTAAAGCCTGCAGGCCTCCTACAACCCATCGACCCACCGCGTACACCGTTTGATCAAGTTGGGATGGACCTTCTTGGACCGTTTCCTTTGTCTTACAGCGGAAACAAGTGGATCATCGTCGCAACTGATTACTTGACGCGTTACGCTGAGACAAAGCCACTGTGACGCGGGAGAGCATCCGAAGTTGCCCAGTTTTTTTATGCACCACATCTTGCTTTGTCACGGCGCCCCGTCATGCATCATCACTGACCGAGGGACAGCGTTTACGGCAAAACTTTTCGACGACATCTTCAAGCTCAGTTACACAAACCACCCGAAGACTACCGCATACCACCCCCAGACTAACGGCTTGACAGAAAGGCTCAACAAAACGCTGGCAGACATGATCGCCATGTACGTGGATGTGTAGCATAAAACGTGGGATGAAATCCTGCCGTACGTAACGTCTGCGTACACCGCAACGCAGGAAACGACCAGATTCGGCCCCTTCTACCTCGGTTATGGTCGAGACGTTCATACCATGGTAGACGCCATGATTTCTTATGACATTGACCTGCACGAGGAGTTAACTCCTGACGCCGAGGATTACATACAGCGCGCAGAGGAAGTGCGTCAACTTGCCCGCGTGCACATAAGAACGCAGCAGTGTGCAGATGCACGAAGGTAGATCCACCATCGACAGGGTTACCTATGAACCTGGTGACCAAGTATGGGTTTGGACTCCCAATAGACGGCGAGGTGTCAGCGAGGAACTCCTGAGCAAGTACTTCGGACTATACAAAGTACTACGGTGGGCGAACGAGGTTAACTACGAAGTTGTTCCAGACGGAGGCTCGGCAACGTCCCAGCGCCGCTCACCACGCACAGAGATTGTGCATATCGTCCGCATCAAACCATATTTTAGGCGGTGATGCTAGTCTTACTGTGCCCGTGCAGCAAACGCTTTGTTTTCATGGGTGTTGTAGGTTAGTTCTCCAAAGAACAGTGAACTTCGTTATTTTTTGTTATTGCCGACCATATACCACATGTTTTTTCAGGCGCATATTTGCTACGTGTTATAAGTATCTCATTTTTTTTCTTTTTTTTTTCGTGAAGGGCCCCTTCAGTGTACACCTCGTGCATGAGCATCGAGTCAGTGCTCCATTTGGAGGGGAAATAATGCCACCTGGTGTTCTGAACCAGCATTCCATGGACAACCGAAAAGGGCGAAGAAGAAAAAGACGAGGTGTGATAGCGCTTCCATCGTGATTGACGTTCATGTCTTGTTGTCCCTCTGTTCTGTCGCTAAAGCCCCTAGCGCGTGACAATATGCTACCTCTAAAGTGTAGGAGAGCGTGGTAGCACAGTAACGCAGCGTTTACCGCCAGGATGGTTTACAGCGGTACAGAACGCCATTTTGCAGCATAAATTCTAGTAGTTGACGACAAAGTCGCGCGTTGGGTGGGTGGGAAGATCCCGAAACATGCTCCATAATACGCCTGTAGTATGGATCAAAGAGCTGGCGGAAGATAAATGTTTACTCCCCGTACGAGAACAGTTGCCCTATTGACGCGAGCGTAGGAACTGCAGTAGAAGTGAGGGCTGCGCTCTCGCCAACGCGTAGCTGGGTAGTAGGAAGCGGGCAGCGAGAAAGAGCGTCGACGTCTTGATGTTTTCTCGCAGACTTGTAAATTATGTCAAAGTCATACTCTTGTAGCCGTAGAATCCACCGACCCAAGCGTCCGGACATGTTCTTCAGAGTGGAAAGCCAGCATAAGGCATGGTGGTCAATAAAGATTGTGAAGTGACGACCGCGGAAATAGGGACAGAACTTCTGCACCGACCAAACCACAGGCAAGCGCTCCTGCTGAGTTGTCGTGTACTTCTCGGCAACGGTGAGTACGCAACTGGCATAAAGAACAACTCTCTCCAGCGAAGAGTGGTCGCGTTGGAGATGAGCGGCTCCTATACAACGGCCGCTAGCCCCTGTGTGTAGGAAAGTCGGTGCGGCTTCGTCAAAATGGCAGAGGACAAGTTCAGACGTGAGGGCGCCCTTTAACCGGTGGAATGCCGTTTGACACTCTTCAGACCACACAAAGGGGATTCCGGAAGCAAGTAGCTGGTGTAGTGGAGCAGGCATTGAGGCAAAGTTCTGGATAAACCGAAAAAATTAGGAGGCAAATCCAAGGAAACTCCGAACTCCTTCGGTCTTTCGGGGTGCAGAAAGCGAACGCCGGCAGCGATCTTGTGAGGCTCTGGCCGAATTTCATCTCTGCTAACGACGTGCCCAAGAGATTGATAGATTTGCTGGTGAAACAGCATTTCTTGGGGTTTAGTTGGAGACCAGCGCCGGCAAGGCACGTCAGAACACCATCCAAACGTTGCAGGTGCTGACAACACGTTCACGAAAAGATAACAATGTCTTCCAGGTAGCAAAGGCAAGTTTTCCATTTCAGGCCACGCTGCACAGTGCCAATCATGCGCTCAAAGGGCGCAGGCACGTCGCACAGCCCGAAGGGCATCATGTTGAATTCGTGTAACCCGTCGGGGGTTTCGAACGCTGTTTTCTCTTTATTGTCTTCATGCATGGGAAGTTGCCAGTATCCTGAACGCAAGTCGAGGCTTGCAAAGTGTTTCTCGCCTTGTAGGGAATCATGGGCGTCGTCAATGCGTAGCATAGGGTGCACGACATTGCGAGTGAAATTATTGAGCACCCGGTAGTCCACATGATAGTGCACAGAACCATCCTTTTTACGGACCAAAACAAGAAAAGACGACCAAGGGCGATACAGGGGCGGATTACCTTCCGTTTGGGCATGTCGGCAACGTTTTCTTCTATGATATTCCTCTCGGCTAGATATACGCGATTGGGCCGGCGGTGTACAACAGACGTCCCGACTTTCGGAATTGGATAAGCTTTAGTGGTAGTGCGGCCCAACCTAGACAAGTATACATAAATAGGAGTTCTGTAACAATGCAAGCCGCTGCTGTGTCTGAAGTTGCCAAGTCTTTGCTGGTGGCGGTGGTAAAGGTGGAGGAAGAGGCATGCTCACCGGTGTAAGGGTGTTTGAATGAGACAATTTTCAGTGGAATTATGAATACAGGCTCGTGATTGGCACCGTAGTGTTCTGTGGCAATATAATCGTCTCCAATGTAGAATTGACGGCAGTGACAAGTGCAGATCGATTGCGAAAACGAACGACACCGTACGGAAGAAAGATATTTTTACGAACGCAGAGAGGTGAGGGGGAGACAAATTAGTCGCCGTGGTAAATGTTGTTGGACGTATTTGTGACAATTTGCTCTTGAAGTGGTGGCACTTCGGTGTCTACCACAGCGATCAGACGAAGTGGCTGCGGGGCGTCGTCGTCCAGCAGGCAGTCGGCGTCAGTGAGGTAGAAAATCCCATCCTAAAATTAGTTGGTGAGACTAGCGGGACGGTACAGAAGATTTAATATGATGGCGGGTAACCTCAGTAAAACATGGGCAGGTATAACAGAAAATGTCGCACCCGTGTCCACCAAAGCATCGCTATGCACTCCTTCCACTGCCACAAAAACCGTGTTGCATGGTCGTGATGGAGGAATATTAGTCGGTATTTGCAATGAAGATCTTCCTCCAAAAAGTGCATCACTTTTGTTTTCCAAATGAATATCAGTGGCGAATGAGGCGGGCCGAAGTGGAGAAGAGCGGCGAAAGGGCGAAGGTGAGCGGCGTCTGGCGGAGCGGCTGTTCTTTGGTGCATTCATGCGGGGTGAGACGGAGACTGGTGTGTAGGCAACGAATAACGCTTTCCTTGATAAGAGGCCTCAGTGGAAAAACTCCGTACATACATGTCGTAACCACGACGCTCATCTTCCTGGCGCTATGGGCAGAAACGAGAGATGTGGCCGAAATAAGACGTTTAAAGGTGCTTTTGGATGTTTAAAGTATATCCTTCCCGCAAAAGTTAAGATGCTGATATACAACACAAATTTCAACTGACACTTAAAATATTGATCAGCGGGGTTTTGTGGCGCAAGGGCCACGGGTGGCCAAAGATCGGCATGTCTTTGGTGTGGTGTTAGTGACGGCCAATGATTACGTTCACTAGCTGTATTATGGCTATATAGAGGCCTACGATCACGCTCTATAAGCGTAAAATCTGTGTAGAGACTATAAAAATATGGCGGCGATGCGTGAAGTGATGTATGGGTGTGGAATGAATCGCATGTGAGTCCGATATGTACAACTGAGACACGTTAAAATAGCACGAATGCCTCCTCAAGGCCTTTGAGGCCAAACGCAGGGAGGCAGGTGCCTTTATAATATAGTGCCGCAGCACCAACCTCTTTTCCCAAGTTGTGCTACGCATTGCTAGGGTATATGACCTGAAAGCCGTCAGCCACCACAAACTGACGCTGGCCTCCATCGATGCTGCTAGGCAGCGAACCAGTTTGCTGCCTGCGAGCATCGATGTATAGAGTGGTATTTCTTCTGGGAATGCTAATGGGACGTACTATTCTCGGAATGCTAATGGAAAAACTCCAGTTTCTTGAAGAAATTGTCGGTATAGATTTTCGACTCGGACGCGGAAGTTACAATCCGGTGAATAACTCTGTATTATCTCTAGCATTCTAACACGTAAACCAAGGAGGGACAAGTCTCTTAATGTTCGAAAGCGCCGTATGGTGTCGTAAGCCTTTGTCCATATCGATGTTCACAGAAATAATTTTTCGTGGATGACAGCGTCTCGGATCTGTGACTCGATACGTAACAGGTGGACAGTGGTGGATCAACCCTCTCGAAAATCACACCGGTATGGGTCAAATAGATGGTTTGTTTTAAGGCAGTGTAGTAGTTGCCTGTTGATCATTATTTCAAAAACTTTGCAAAGACAACTCTTAAGGGCTATAGACATGTATCCTGAAACTGAGGACGGGTCCTTACCCTGTTTTAGGATTGGAATAATAATAGCTTCCTTCCAGGCAGAGGGCATCTCGTCGAAACATTATACGGTATTGTAAAGCGAACGCAGGGTTTTTTTTGTGTTTCCAGAGGTCGATTCTTCAACATTTATTATACAACACGGACGCAACCTGGGGTGGACTTCTTGCAGCAGTTTGGCGATGCCTGTGGCTCGGGTAAACAAAATGTTTAGCAAAGCTTCAATTTGGGCTAGTTGGTACGGCATTGTAACGTAGCTGCGCTGGGCGAATGGTACAAACAAATGACGGAACAAGATGACAGGACGGTTGGTGCGGAAACTTTCAACTGTTTATTTTCGCAAAGCACGTCAAAGATATACACATAAACATTGAAGATAACAACACTGTGTTACCACGTGTTCTTCATGGAAGCAAGGCATTTTGGGCTATCAGTTCCGCGTGTGTAGTCTTAACTAATCTAGCGGTTGTCAATAAAGTTAAAAGCTGCCTCACTGAGGGCGATAGATGGAGAGCTCACGTGATTGTGTGATTTAAACATGAAGTATGCCTCCATAATTTCGCGAGTTCTTTTGGAGCTGCCGTGCGCCAACGTCTGTGTTTGGTTAAAAATGGGATCGCATCCGCATCTTGCACAATGAGTAGCTAAGTGCCCTGGTGATTGTTGCATATCTGTGGCATACCTATGATCTCTTAATCTTGTGTTTACGCAACGCCCCGTCTGCCCGATATAGCATTTCCTCATGTGAAAGGAATTTTGTAGACTATGCCCTCGTCACATTCTAAATATTTGTTAACATGCTTGATGGTGCACTTTTTTGCGGGGGTTGTTTCAGAGGAACCATTAACTTGTTTACAAAGACCTTTAAGCTTTAGAGGGGCAGAGAAAACAACTTTTGCGCCATGCTTTTCCCCTATCTTTTTAAGAGCATGAGAAGTCTTGTGCATATACGGAATCACACATAAGTTCCTACTTGGCTCGTTTTCTTTCCGTGCATTCTTGCTGCCAAGCAAACATTTTAGAGCCTTTTCAGCCACCGAAGCTATTAAAGACGCCGGGTATCCGCTGTTCTTAAGCTTGGTGGCTTGCTGCTCTATACTATCCCTGACCTGGCTTCCATACGACTCGGGCCACACGAAGCTCGTTAAGAGGGCAATAGCTTCCTCATGCTTAACAATGGCACTCAGAAGATCATGCCTCCACAAGGTCAGGGATAGTATAGAGCAGCAAGCCACCAAGCTTAAGAACAGCGGATACCCGGCGTCTTTAATAGCTTCGGTGGCTGAAAAGGCTCTAAAATGTTTGCTTGGCAGCAAGAATGCACGGAAAGAAAACGAGCCAAGTAGGAACTTATGGGTGATTCCGTATATGCACAAGACTTCTCATGCTCTTAAAAGATAGGGGAAAAGCATGGCGCAAAAGTTGATTTCTCTGCCCCTCTAAAGCTTAAATGTCTTTGTAAACAAGTTACTGGTTCCTCTGAAACAACCCCTGCAAAAAAGTGCACCATCAAGCTTGTTAACAAATATTTAGAATGTGACGAGGGCATAGTCTACAAAATTCCTTTCACATGCGGAAAATGCTATATCGGGCAGACGGGGCGTTGCGTAAACACAAGATTAAGAGAGCATAGGTATGCCACAGATATGCAACAATCACCAGGGCACTTAGCTACTCATTGTGCAAGATGCGGATGCGATCCCATTTTTACCCAAACGCAGACGTTGGCGCACGGCAGCTCCAAAAGAACTCGCGAAATTATGGAGGCATACTTCATGTTTAAATCACACAATCACGTGAGCTCTCCATCTATCGCCCTCAGTGAGGCAGCTTTTAACTTTATTGACAACCACTAGATTAGTTAAGACTACACACGCGGAATTGATAGCCAAAAATGCCTTGCTTCCATGAAGAACACGTGGTAACACAGTGTTGTTATCTTCAATGTTTATGTGCATATCTTTGACGTGCTTTGTGAAAATAAACAGTTGAAAGTTTGCGCACCAACCGTCCTGGCCTCTTGTTGCGTCATTTGTTTGTACCATTCGCCCAGCGCAGCTACGTTACAATAAACAAAATGGTTAATTCTACGCCTCGTATTTTGTAGATTTCCGCACCAGTTTCTGCTTTTATATTCTAATTTTGTAACGTTGAAAGACTTCAAAGTAGTGCAACAAGCTGGACACCTGTTGGACACGTGCGCCCGGAATGTCCGCCTGGTCTTCCAAGCTGTCGTCTCGTGTGTTTACTAAAGCGAGTGAATATGTTTGTCTTCCTATTACCCTACTGACCCTGTTCCACATTTTACCTCATGTGTGTATGAAGTGATGCCTGATAATAACTTCAGCCAACTTTCCATTCTTGATTGTCGGCACGTCCTCCTGACTTGCGACATTATGTTCATAAAGTTTGTAACGTTCGCCGCTGTAGGAGAGTCCCGAAGCAACCTCCATGCTTTGTCTTGTTTCCTGCGCGCGTTTTGGCAATCATTATTACACCATGGCACGCGTCGTTTTCCAGACAGTCTCCTTGTTCGTGGGATGCATCCGGTTACAGCGTCAATCAAAAAAGCTGTAAAATAGTCCACGGCTGCTTCTATGCTTAAAGCAAACGTTCAAATCGGCTGTGTTTGTCTGCCGTTTGGGAGGGTGTGTGGAAGACTTGGAACGCGCCGGCTTTTATACATCACGCGTCGAACATTACAGCCTTACCACTGGTCGTCGCGCAAGCTCTGGAATAATCTTGATTGTCCGAGTGCTGTGCGAAATGTTAACAAAACGATCTACTACGAAGGGGAAGCTTCTCGAACACTGAGGCGCGATCTGTGCCGAGCATTGCTCACAGTCTTGTCGGTTTACACAGAGTACATGAAAACAACACGCGTGGCAGTATTCTATCTTTCCTGGCCCTAGTATTTTATCAGTCTATTTCCTTCAGCCTTGAATTCCGTAAGTTTAAGTTCTGATATGGTCTGTAGGAAAGCATGCTAAAGACGGTTCCTATTTTTTATCGTTCTGATGTGCTCACTCATAATCCACGATTTTCTTGTGTGTTTTTTTTTATTTCTTAACTTGTTTGAATGAGAAATGCCAACCAAAGCTTCAAAAAACTCGTTATATGCTTAGTTTACGTTTGTTTTTCCAAACACAGAATCCCAATTGTGCACCCTCACAGCTAGCCTGAATAAATCCAGCGCGTCAATAGAAATGTGTCGGTAAGCAACTGATTTAATCTTTTGTTTGATACTGTTCTCCAGTGAGTACAAGTAGTCCGTAATATCATTAGAAATTGTACCCGCCGCATACACAGACGATTCTACATTCGTAATGAGCAGGTCGAGGGCATATGACGTTTTTTTCAGTAACCCTCATTGCTGTAGTGATCACATTGGTAAAAGCAGATGATAGTAACAGACTGTTTAAATCGTGCACCTGTTTATTAATAATAATATCTGGGTATGAACGTCCCAAAACCACGATATGATTATGAGGGATGCCACAGTGGAGGGCTTCGCAAATTTCGACCATTTCGGGTCCTTTAACGTGCACTGACATCGCACAGTACACGGGCCTCTGCGGTTTCACCTCCATCGAAACGCCATCTCCGTGATCGGGATCGAACCCTCTACCTTCGGGTGAGAAGTCGAGCACTCTAACCGCTACACCACCACGGTGGGCGTGCATATGTTTATTGTCCTCAAAAATATTTATGTTGAAGTTGCCTCCGAAAGCAAAATGAACATTATTGAATCAGCAGAATTCTGAAGCTTACTAAAACAAGTAATAAAAGCCTTAATACTGCTGTTCGGAGGGCAATATATTACTGATAAGACCCCTTTATAACACTTGACAGTAGACATCTCACAGTCCAAGCTTAAGAATGTAAATTCCGGCATGAATTCGAAATGGCAACTATTTTTTATTATAATGAGTGACACCGCCCTCTCCCCTATCCTCATGGTGTATGTAAATGAGATATAACCATCCAGTGCGGCAACGTCGTAGCTAATTTCGAAACCATGTTTCAAATATGGTGATGATAGGGTTACGGAAAGTGTTTTCTTTTAATAGCATCCAATTCCTTGCACTGTAAAAAAAATATGAAGCACGGTGAGTGGCTTACCGCACCTATGACACAGAGGTGGATCGCCACAGAACAAGAGGTGAGTGTACTGAGTGTATGTCTTAATCTTAATCTGGTAAATGCTACTTCTGTGTGGCGTGACTTCGATACTGGCGACCGATTCGTGAGCTGTGGCTTGATGAGATGAAGTTTATTGTGTTTGCCCATCCCATACTTGCAGCCAATAACCCCTGAGTTTTCATGTAAGGATGGTTTTGAGATCAAGTGCAGGGATAGCTATGGATGTATTGGCATTAGTGTTTTCTTGTGCGGAAGCAGCTAGCTGGTCCGCCAACATGTTTCCTTAAATCTCGCGGCGCCCTGGCATCCAGCAAACTATGACATATTATTTCTGTGCGTAGACCATGCATAAAATTGAATATACAGAGACAAGGACAATGTACTTGTGTTTTAAGCGTTTTCACAGATCTTACCACGCCTAAATAACCGGTGTATGTCACTGCTTTTGGCAGTTCTTTATTCTTCAATATATTTGATGGCATTCATCCGCAAACATCGCGCATGCCTCTGCTGTGATAATGCTTGTAATGGGGTGCAGGACGCCTGAAAAGGATGCACCGACCGCTGAGTAGGACAGAAGCGTGAGTGTTTGAGGCAGCAGTAAATATTTCTTGGCATGAGTATTTATGTTGGAATTCAAGTAAGTGTATATGGATATGTGCAATGGGCGCGTTTTTAGTAACTTCCACGAGGGATATATCGCAATCTATGAGATGCAACTGCCATGATGGGACATATGCAGCGGAGGCAGCCAAACGGTGTTCAAGAAGCGGCACGCCCATTTCTACAAATAGACTCCTCACACGATGTGCGTAGGGCTGTCTCATGGCAGGGTGGTTGTGCAACAGGACAGAACTGGACAAGTCATGGAGTGGAGCATTCGGAGTGTTCGTTGTTCGCGTTCAGCTCGAGCAAGTATCCAAAGGATAGGTAGGATCACTGGAGATGTAATGGCCACGCGTTCGAGTCAGCGTACAGGCTTTCAACGGGTATAGTGCGAAAACTGCGGGTACAAAGATGAATGCCTAAGTGATGGACAGGGTCAAGTATCTTTAGGGCAGTTGGTGTAGCAAACTGGTGAGTTATCGCCCCGTAATCCATGCGCGTTCGTATGAGACTTGAATATAAATTCATCAAACGTTTCTTGTCACTACCACAGGTAGTGCGTGACAGAATTGTCAGTATAATTATGGCTTTTAGACACTTGTTTTTTTTTATATATATTTTATGTGTGTTATGGCTTGTTTGGTGTCCAATATTAGGCCCAGGAACTTATTCTCGGTATTTACAGGCAAACGTTGGTCATATAGGTCAACATCAGGGTCGGGATGAATGCCTCTCTTTCTGGAGAACAAGGTTCACGTGCTTTTTTGTGGGTTAAGTCTAAACCCGTTTTCATATAGCCGTTTCAAAACCTTTTTGAGACCAAGCTGTATCTGCCGCTCACTCATGGCAAGATTACACGAATTATAGCAAACCCGCACATCATCGACAAGCGTGTTATGCGGCATGCAGAGTCGCAAGGAATTTTGACAATAAAAAGTGAACAACTCAGCACACGACCTTGAAGCACTTCAGATTTCTAGACAAATCTTCGAGACAAAACATTCCATACTCTGACATGGAATGTACGATCCGATAAGTAATTTCTATTATATTTTATATTTTTCTACGTAAACCTCAATGTGACAGGTCTCCTAATATTCAAAAGCACCATGTTGTGTCGGACGCCTCTTCCATGTCGAGGAATAAAGATATAAAAAATTGCAAAAATAGTTATGGGATGTTTGGTTGTGATTTCTTTATTGTCACGTCTCTGTTTGTGCGTTTTACACTGGCCCTGTTTTCATCTTTCCATCCTTCTAGGAGTTCATCTTCAGACAGTTCGAGAACGTCTGTTTCTGAAACAACTCCGCGTAAGCTGTTAATTGATCTCTGCTGTGATCCAGATATCGCAATGTTTCCAAATGTGTCAAGACTGCCAAGTTTTTCAAATAGTTGTCTCTCGGGCAGCTCAAGCACGAAGTCTCCGCTGGCCATTTTGGTCATCTGATAACCCGGCCCTAAGATTTCAGTCAGAGACTTCGTTACGACAAATGGGGAAATTGATCTTGCTTGTTTCTCTTGATTTTCGCTGTGTATCGCGTGGAATTTCGGGTAAGTTGTTGTGGGTTGGCTAAACGAGGTTAGGTCATCGGTGCGTACCCTCTTGTGAGGGTAACGATTCAGTAGGCGGGTAAATGCAGGTGTTCTCATAGTAAATTTCTTTGTTTGGCAGCAGTTGTGGCCACCCACCGCGGAGTCTAACTGAGGGACGCTGCAGCAGATAGACGGCTGCAGACTCCAGCCGCACAATGCCGCTATAACCTAATATATCATGCGCAGGACAGTACACATACACACGGTTAACCCGAGCTGCCTACAAAAATAGAAAAGTAACAGAAGATATTAGCCGACAGGACAGAAAAGAAAAAAATACAGGAAAGAACAAGATCGGAGAGGCGGATAGGCAAAGGTGACTGCCGATTTCCCCTGGGTGGGTCAGCCTAAGGGTGCCGTATACGTGAAGCCGGGGCCAAAGGGGTGTGTTTCCTCTGCCGGGGGGCCTTAAAGGTTCACTCGCCTGGCGTCAGCTCAGCCCCCCAGGATCCCCTTTTCCCCTGACACGGCAAAGCCACGCACGGCTACACGTGGGAGTGGTCGAAACACCCCCCCCCCCGTTGGTTCGGGCGAGTGGTGAGTCACCACTCACCAGACGCTTGCTTGCGCAGACGCCCCTTCGGCGGGTTGAAAGGCCTTCGCTGGTTCGGTATGTATGCCCGGAGTAGAAGTTTAGTGTAGCCTGTTTCTATGTGGTCTGGCAGTTCGCTTGATCCAAATGTCAGTATAATGGGTTTTGTTGGTTTTTCTGGGTTTTCCCTCCATATCCTAAGTTTTTGAACGTTTACAACATTTCGCTTTTTCCATCCGTCGAGGAGCTCTGCGTCCGCTAGGTTCAGGAGGTCGTCGTCAGAGACAACGCCTCGAACGGTATTCATAGACCGATATGGTTTGACTGTGATGGGGATGTTTCCCAAGGATGTCAGATTCGGGAGGACTTTATATTGCTTCATGTCTTGCAGTTCAGGCAGCAGGCTGCCGCTGGCCATCTTAGAGGCCTTGTATCCTGGTCCTAGTTTTTTAGATTTCTCGCTACCAAAAAATGGAGAGATAGTTCTGGCTTTTCATCAGACTGTTCACTATGTATTACATGATATTCAGGGAACTTCGTTGGTCTTTGCAAAGAGTGGGGTAGCTGATTCGGTGCGTAAGGTTTACAGGTTACTATCGGATTTTAAAGAGGATGCACTTGACATAAGAGATGTCTTAAGTTTCGTTAGCGGCGCCAGCCGCCCATCACTAAGCCAAACAACGGCATGTGGCAGGAGATGGTGGGAAAATCCTGCTAACAAGGAATATTGAAGACAGTTTGCTATCAAGAATTGAGAAAAAAAAAACAGAAGAGGCTTCGATAGGAAATGTTCTTCCGTACAATCCCAGGAGGGATGAAGACAGATGGTTGGGAGGATATGATGTTCCGCTAACATAACCTAACCGCAACCGCAGAGCGACAAAGACAAAGTGAAGAGCCTGGGCAAGGCGGACAACGGGAAGAAGATAAGAATGAAGAGAATGGCGATAATGTAGCCTCAATAAACTATTCATCGCGCACTGCTTTCGTGACTTTTACGTTTGGCGCAGCCGAGTAAAGAACAAGATGTGGGTGACGTTCAACGTGGTACAGCGAGACGGCCAGCCTATCGTGACGGGCTACATGCTCGACGGAGAAGAGTTCGTGTCTGCGCCAGAGGAGGCAACAAAACCGGACCTCCTGCGGACTATCGCTTCCAAGGCCAACGCAGCACTGGGCGACATCATCGCTAATGGTACCACGACTATTAACATGGATCTTGAGGAGCTAAGTTGCCTGACTAAGATCTCTGCAATACCCCTAGCCTCGACGCAAACGCATTTTCTTCAACTCAGACATTGTCAGACGCGCTGTTGCAACTTGTCGAATGGCAAAGTGAGCAAGCCAAACGCCAAGAAGCTCTCTTTAATACACTCGCAGCATGCTGTAAAATCGGAGCCCAAAATAAAGCCAGAAGTATTTGACGGCATCTCTTCTAGCGTTCACACACGGCTTGACCACTACGAGTACGCTTTCGAAAGAAATTCCTGGTGCTCGGAGTTGGACCGCGTGTTCCATATGTCGAAATATTTAGCCGGAAATCCCTGGAAATGGTTCGATATTCGTATCGTGAAGCACAAAGAACAACCCTGGTGTGCATGGAAAGACAGCTTTCGTACTGCTTTTCAAGGCAATGCGCTCGACTTGTGGGATGACGCGCTTACATATAGACAGAAAGAAGCAAAATTTTCTGAATATATCTTTGGAAAGTGTCGTCGCCTACTTCAACTCGCAGAGCCTAAACTTCCGGAATCGGCCATTGTACCGCTTGTAATGCTTGTCATGACAAGAGAATGCCGACAGCAGACACAACTCATGTCACCAAGCTCTCTAGAAGACCTTCTTGGTATGATAAAGAATGTTATTGTGACAGATACTTGTATAAAAACGAGGGTCACATCGCAAGAAACAGCCGAACTTAAGGGTGCACGGCTACAGGACAAAGCATGCGACGAATTTAAGCGCACTAATTGTCCTAGCGCTCTATCTTCCCGAGCCGCGAGACACTTCAGGGACTGCAGCAGGGAGGCCATAAAAGCTCAAACCCAACCGAGTAATGAAATATAGACTGTATTTATAACAAAGACACACATTCTATATGCTGCTATGCTTGCCAATAATCAAGAAGTATCAGTAATTATTGATAGTGGAGCATCTGTAAGCATGATAAATGAAAGAATTGTGTGTAACTACGATATCATCACGGGAAAGTCCATTCAGGTGCCTGGCTACGACGGCACAAGCAGGCATTTCTCCAGATGGACAAATGCTGAACTTCAGTTCAGCAGCCAGGAGGTCACAGTGCAATGTTTGGTACTATCCGGAGTTGACTTTGGCTTGATCCTCTCTCGGCCGGATATGAAACGCTTAAAGATGAATATATTGTGGGACGATGTAGTAACAACGGATGAAGGCAAAATGACGAACTATGCGATCGAACCCATGAATAATGTTGTGACCAAGACAAGTAGAATCGTTATGTGCCTTGATGACATCTCAGCCAAGTTCCCAGAACTAATATGCGTTGACATATCCACCACCGACAACAGCAATTGAGGTACCATTTGATCTGAACGATACAACAGTAGTCCGGAGAAAGCCGTATGCCTTAAGTCATGAAAAGAAACTTTGGCTAAAACAAGAACTCCAGGGTATGCTCGACTCCGGCATCATCAGGCCGTCTACATCCGCATTTGCGTCACCAATTACTATTGTACCGAAGGAAGATGGTTCCCTTCGACTATGCACGGATTATCCACTAATTAACAGACAGACTGAATTGTTCCCTTTCCCAATGCCCCGGATAGATGAAATCATCGATGAAACTGGCGGATGTCAATGGTTTTCAAGAATTGATTTGTGCAAGGGATACTGGCAAGTGCCACTCAAAGAGGAAACAAAGAAATTTACAGCATATTTCACACCGTTTGGTATCTATGAGTATAACCGTCTCCCGTTTGGATGGAAGAACTCCGGGGCGTGGTTTCAAAAGCTCATGAATAGTGTCCCGAAAGATTACATAGGCAAGTTCTGCAACGTGTATGTTGATGACATCTTTGTCTACTCGAGGACGAAAGAGGACCACAGTCAGCACTTATCTGATGTACAAGAGGCATTGAGCCGAGCAAGACTCAAGATAAACGCGAAGAAAAGTGATTTTTTTTCAAACCGTGGTGTTCCTCGGTAGAGTATTCAATGGGAACCAAAAGCACAGAAAAAGAAAGTGTGCGGAGAATTTCAAGCCTTGTCGAGCCATATGATCTGCATTCCTTGTGAGTTTTCCTGGGTCTAGCGGGTCATTTCAGGACATTTATCAAGAATTACGCAACGAAAACGACGTGCTTAACAGCAATGACACAAAAGAAGTTCCGTTCATCTGGACCGAAGAGTGTGAACGGTGCTACTTGGATCTTGTCAAGATTATTTCGTCTGACCCTGTGCTGACATTACCTGATTTTTCACTACCATTCGAACTATGTACCGATGCTTCTCACTATGGAACTGGAGCCGTACTCTATCAACAGGCCGTTCAAAAGCCCACTGAAAGGCAACAAGTAATTGAATATTACTACTACACATTTTCAAAGGCAGAAATTAACTATGCAACCACTGAAAAGGAGGCACTTGCTGTTGTGATGGCCTTAAGATACTTAAGAGTTACCTAGAAGGCCGAAATTTCAAGCTTTTCACTGATAATCAAGCTCTTACGCACCTCCTTAAGCTGGCTCAGCCTAAAGGAAGGCTGGCTCGGTGAATAAGTGAAATCCAGCAATATAGTTTCGAAGTTTCGCATCGCTCGGTACTCGAGCATCGAGACGCTGATGCGCTTTCCAGATTGCACATGCCAAGGGAAGCTAACTGCGAGAGTGTAAACATGACGACGCTTTGGGAAGGCACACAGGACTTACAATTTAAGAATGGTCGAGTACACGTACCTGAAACAAGTGTGCCGTTAATTCTTAGACTGTACCATAATAGTCCGGAATCAGGTGGTCATGATGGTTTTTGGAGGACATACCGGAAGCTTACGCAGAGATTCACGTAGAAAAACATGAAAGCGGATGTTGCATGCTACATCAAAACATGCCACGAATGTCAGGTGCACAAAGCCAAGTTCAAGCCAAGAGGGAATCAGATGGTTATGCCAACATACTCAGACGTTCCCTTCGAAGTGTTGCACCTCGACTTCGCCGAGATAAAAAAAGAAGGGTGAGGGCGTCAGAAAGACGCAAGTTTTTCTTGTGGCAGTGGATGAATGTACTCGGTTCGTTGCTGAAAAAAAGCCCGGAAAAGGGGACGCGAACTCCGTTATTCAGCTTCTTGAAAGAGGCATATTCAAAAACGTGAAGGTTGTAGTGGCTGACAACGGACCAGCTTTCCGAAGTGACAAGCTTCGAGTTTGGGCACAGCAAAAAGGTGTCGAGCTTCGTTTCCCTGCTCCTTATCACCCTGAAGCCAATTCTCTCGCTGAAAGGGTAATTCGTGACCTGAAGACATTCATTTCACTCTCCCCACAATTTAAGGGAGGTTGGAAATGCTCACTCGAGGCAGGAGTTTCACATCATATTCGCTCTTACATAGCTGGAATAGGATGCAGTCCACATTTTGCGGCTTTTGGAACAAGCGTATGACTTGCGGCTGATAAAGAGCTGGACATCGTTGGTAAAGTGTCCCTCCGAGAAACACCATTATCAGCAGAACAGCGGAAGAAGTACCGGCGTAATATCAAGAAAAACTTCGATAAACGACACATGACAAAGATGCCGTATATTATGCCTGGAGACATGATTCTGGTGCGCAAAGGTCTCGATGCGAAATCTTCGTTAATCGGCCCTTTCAGTGTGCTTAAAACGGCAAAACAACAAGGAATATTGAAGACAGTTTGCTATCAAGAATTGAGAGGAAAAACAGAAGAGGCTTCGACAGGAAATGTTCTTCCGTAATATCCCAGGAGGGATGAAGACAGATGGTTGGGAGAATATGATGTTCCGCAAACTTAACCTAACCGCAACCGCAGAGCGACAAAGACAAAGTGAAGAGCCAGGGGAAGGCGGACAAGGGGAAGAAAAGACTGAAGAGGATGGCTATGATGTAGCCTCAATAAACTATTGAAGGCGCACTGCTTTCGTGGACTTTTACAATAAGTAACCTCGGGTAATTAACAGAACTAAGGAACAAATCAGTGCGCTACCCAACAAGACATGGCGAAGAATGAATCGTGCCGACACCTCGACTTATCCTTGGAAAAGAAAGCCTTCATTATACTATTCCTGTCTCTGCAGAATAGTTACGCTCTTACTGATTTCCATTTGTTTACGCGTACCCGCAAAGAACTTCATGCTAAGTATTTAAATACCATGGCTTCAGTTTCAGTTTCAGTTTATTGATTTCAAAAAATGTAGTACAAGATCAACAAATATACAGGAGAGAGTCCCAAAGTAAAATAACTGCAGTGTGACCCTTGTTTAATGATACAAGCATTGAGGGTAATAACTAACGCAGCAAGTGAACAGGATTATTGGCAAAATCAAACCATATTGGATAAAACGTTAATATTCAGATCAGTAAAACATGAAAAAGCGCAGCAAGAACAACCCCCAAGGTACAATTAAAAAAGAGAATAAAAATAAATTCGATTTGACAACAGCCAAGACATGCGTACACTTAGTGCAGGTAGTGATGCCTAAGGTCATTTTTAAAAAGTGCAAGGGAAACACGAGATTTGATAGCTGGTGGCAAGTCATTCCAAAGTGAAATTGCAGTGAACGCAGATGTTTTTTTTTTTTGCCGTAAATACTGTTAACTGTAGGTAACAAAAAATTGTTATTAGCTGCAAATCTGGTCACGTTTTTATTCTGCAATGAATCATATGACATGAATGGAAGCGTGAGGTTGTTATGAAGCAGCTTGTGGAATAAGACGCCTATGTTGAACTGGAACAAATAAGTAACAGGCAAAATATTGTAAGAGTGGAGTAAGACAGATTCATTGCATTGTATGGAACTAGCAGTGATGATGCGTATTGACTGATTTTGGATACGTCGAATTGATGACAAGTGACAAGCGTACGTGTTTCCCCATGAAACGATACCGTAGTTAATGTGACTATGAATGAAAGCAAAATACAATGCTAGCAAAGGCTCACGAGAAAAAAAGAGCGAGCTTTGATCAATGCGCGGATGCCAAATGAAGTCTTATGCTTGAGATGGTGGAAGTGACATCATCGCAAACGGCTATAGAATGAGTCCCAAGTTTTAGTTCGGGAGTAAATGTTAAGGGCCTTTGAGCAGCATTAAACACCATGTATTTTGTTTTTAAAGTATTAAGAACCAAGTAATTATTGCTACACCAATTCATAATGTTACTCAATGAGAGATTTAGCCTTGAAGTAAGAACAGTAATGGATTTATCGGATGAAGATATGGTAGTGTCATCGGCGTATAAAATGCAATTATCGTTATTGGAGGAGTTAAGAAAATCCGGAAGATCATTAATATATAAAATGAAAAGCAAAGGACCTATAACTGAGCCCTGTGGTACACCCTGGTTAATACATTTAGTTGCCGAGAATGTGTTCGCAACGTGTACTGCATATTGTCGGTCAAGTAAATAGTTTTTTTTAAATGTTAGCGCAGGAACGGTTATGCCGTAACACTGAAATTTATTAAACAGCATTTGATGGTAAATCGTGTCAAAAGCTTTAGTGAAGTCTAAGAAAACAGATCCTACTAAATTTCCTGAATCGATGCATTTTTTAATGTAGTCAGAGACAGCACAGTTACATTAGTCGAACTTCCAGGGCGGAAACCCAATTCGTTATTCTTTAACAAATGAAACTTTGTAAGGTAGTTATTAAGACGTTTAACAAATAATTTCTCAATGAGTTTACTAAGGCAGGAAATAATAGCAATTAGACGATAATGAGTAACTATTTGTTTGTCACCTTTTCTAAAACGGGAACAATCTTGGCGTTTTTCAAGAAAGAAGGAAATAATCCGTATTTAAACATCAGGTTTATAATATTACACAGCGTGTTGGAGATGAAACGTGCAACTAGTTTTAAATGTCTCACAGATATGCTATCTAAACCAGGCCCGGTATTTTTAAGATTATTAATCGTGGAAAACACTTCATCTGGTGTAACAGGTAACAAAAAGAATGACTGTGGCGTGCGGCGTGAAGTGCTACGCAACAGCGCATGTAGGTTGTTACTAGAATAAATGGAAGAAAAGTAGTCCGAGAAAGCATTCGCTATTTCATTCGGCTCCGAAAGACTTAGACCATTGTAATTTATTTTCGTAGGGGGGGGCATCACTAGACGACCTATTAAGAGAAGAGTTTAGCAGCTGCCACAGGTTTTTGGGGTTGTTCTTATTTAGTACGAATTTATTTTCGTAGTACCCTTTTTTGCCTGTTTAAGCGATACGTTCAATAATTTACAGTAGCATCTATATCGTTTAGCAAGTGCAGTGTTAAAGGGCTGACGTTTAGTTTTCTTGTACATGTTTGCCTTCGTCCTTAAGCTTTTTTAGAAGACCATCCGTCATCCATTGGTTCTGCGGGTACTTATATCTTTTCCTACATTTTACAGTACTTCTGTTAGTCTAGGCGGCCATCAAAAATAAACAAAATTTATTGAGTGCGGCTTCAGGATCATGCATGGAATTTATTGGCGACCAATCAGTTTTACTTATGCATTCCACAAAGGCATCCGCATTAAACACTGAAGTGTAGTAGTTACTGTCGTTTACGGGCATATCAGTAGGAAATGTAAGAAAAATAGGGGAAATGATCGGTTATGTCAGTATCAACAACCACGGGACAAGGCGGTGGTGATAAGGGTGACAATACGTGATCAATGAGCGTACCGTTACCATGAGCCTAATCTAGTCGGACAGTCAATGAGCGATTCCAAACCGAGTCCAGTGTAGCAGTCAGTGTAGGCTGTGAACGGAGGTGGTATCGGTGTCTACTAAGTTAATGTTAATGTCACCGACAATAAGCATATCCTTATTTTCAAAAGACAGCTTTGACAGTATGTCATCAAGACCAAGCAGAAATCGTCAAGTGAAGATGATGGTTAACGATAAATGCAACAAAAAATCATGCTCTTGTTACTCTGATTATGTGATGTGTGGTCGACTTCGATCCATACTGACTCACAGTGATAAACGTTTAATGCAAGGTCGAATCTACGTGTGTAGATCACATCCTGTGAAATGAAAATGGCTGCACCACCATGACTATCAGTTTGACGATGGCAATATTCTGCTTGATAATATGGAAAGTCATTCATGTTGTTATCGGTGTCTGAAAGCCAAGTCCCCGATATGCAAATGAAAGTGAAGGCATGGTGAAGTGAAGCGATGAAGTTATTTATTGCATCTATGTTCTTGCGAAGGCTTGGGCATTGAAATGAATGAGTGATCGTTTTATTGGGCTAAGACGACATTTTGCGTCAGCACAGGAGAGAAAAGCCATGTTAAAATAAAGGAAAAGAAGCAACCAAAAATAACCGAAGAAACGTACAATGCCTCAGAAGAAGATTGAATTGAATAACAGTTTGTTTTGCTTATAAGTACATAGTGTTGATACGCGTATATTCTGGTGATCCTTGTGAAAATATGTAATCCTAATGTTTTGAATTGTATAATTTCTACAACTACCTTTCTATTGTACTACAGGTTTGTAGGCTCGTCAAGCTGCCTTTAAGCAGCTTTTACCTAGAACCCCTCCATCTGTGTTTGTAAGATGGGAAATAAATTGAATTGAATTGAATAACAGCAGTAAGAAATTTTTTGGATTTAAGTGCGCGACCATAGTCGATTACCTCTTTCCGAGAGGTTGTGTCCTCTCGACTCGACCAGGCCCATCGAACTCAGCTGATTTTTATGAACGAAACGGACCTGGCCACCAGTTTATAGACTTTTTTTTCGAGTTTACTTATGCTTGTCTAAGTCTTCGACAATTTTTCTTTACTTCCCTCCATTCTTTCCTCTATCTCTTCCCTGCTCCCGAAAGAGTAAGCAGGTGACTTAAGAAGGGTGTTGAGGCGCGCTCGTTGGTACGGATCCATAAGAATACGCAGCGCTGAAACGAGACAACACACGGCGAAAACAAGGACGGGCGCTGAACGTGCAGTTAAACGTGCTGTTGCACTCAGAGAAATGAAGAATACCCTCACCCGCAGCTGCCTACACAGAGTCAACCAAAGCTTCGATGCCCAACTCAAGCGTCTCCGTGACAGTGGGTTCCCGGAACCCCTCCTATCCACGTTAACGAAGGTCTTGTTCAGAGACATCAGACGTCCCAAAGAAAGAGAGCGGCCTCAACTCGACAGATCAAAGTTGACAGTCATCCCTTATGTTGATGCAGTCTCACATCGAATTAAGAAAGCCGCTGGAAGAGGGGGTGTGAATGTAATGTTTTGTAATGTCTCCTCCCTGTGAAAACGCGTGAATGCGAACCCTACCGACGTCTTAAAAACCTGCAAGACCCACGCCCCTCCATATGTGCAGTGCAAGACAGAAATTGTGTACGAGATTCCCACGACTTGTGGCAGATCGTACATCGGCCAGTCAGGCCGTTGTCTTAATGATCGTCTACGGGAGCACCAAAACAAAGTCAAGAATAAGCACGGTAGCAATATAGCTATCCATTGCGCAGATTGTGGCTGTTCTCCCCTGCTGGAAAAAGCAGTGTGTTGCGCAGATATAAGGACAAACACACCACGTGAGATCTTTGAGACATACACGATAATGTGCAAGGGCGCGCAGTGTGTCAGTGCCCCTTCGCTCACCCTAACAGATGAGGAATTGCGCTATCTCAGCTAATAATATTATTGTAAATATCTTGTTCCATACTCATCTTCATAGCCATGCGCACAAGTTCTCTTCATTCCCAGTTCCTCTTTCCCATCTTTTACAGCGAAAGCTGTTATGAGATCACAACAAGGGTCGTTTCTGCGCCGTAGTTGTCCGCCGCCGCCGCCGCCGGTGTCCGTAACCAATATCTCACGAAATAAGAAAAAACCAAATAAATAAAAAAAACCTGTGACAGAATGGGAATCTAACCCGGGTCCTCTGCGTGGCAGCCCAGCACTCTACCACTGAGCTACGCCACTGCTTGAAACTGCGGTGCAAACTGACCCCAGGCAGGCTTCATATCGGGTAAGGAATCGCGTTAACGTGTGTTGTAAAGCGTTTTAGAGCAGTAAAGTAAGAACCAGGCGTCACACAATGCGAATTGCGTAACGAGTGGGTCGTTCAATGCTCCAACCCATTACAAAAGCCTGTGGCATAATTCTTCATCGTCGTCAGCCACAGCATCAACAAAGTGCACATAATTCGTTACAAGAGTGTAGCGGGCACCACCCTTTTCTGAAGAATGACGAAGAATGGCATTGTAGACGCTTCCCCACTACACAAAAATTATGATGATTTACAGCGTAGTGGGTACCATGCAAGTGGGCTTGTAGTAGTTGCCCCAAGCGTGTTTAAAAAAGGCTAAAGGCCGCTCTCCCAGCTTTCGCTGTGGCTGTGCTGCGCCTTCTGCGCAGGCCTGGCGGTTTTTTCGCCCTCTATATATTTGTTAAATGCACAATAAACAAACGTTAGTAAGCAGGCGTTGTGCCCCTCCGGGGGGAGTTGCCAGCTTCCTTTCTCCCTTTTTTTCTCTGTGTCCTTGTGTATCTGTGCGGTCAGGTGTGGACATAAATGGTCCAGCCCGCTCGCGGAAGCCACCGAGCGCAGCAGACGCTCCTTTTTTCCTCCCAAGATTTTTCTTTTTTCATAGCTAGCTTCGCACACACCCGTGCGTCCTATTTTTATTTTTTTACTACTTTTTGCACCTAACGTGCAGCCCTTTTCAGGGCTACCCATCATCAATTATAGATGTAGCCATCCCACCTAATTTCTTTTATTTTCTTTATTTCTTTATCACGACGCTTTGTGCGGCGCGTCACCATCACCACTGATGGAAGACACATCCCCTGAGGGTTTCCCTCAGTCTTTCGTCCTCGGCGATTCGAGCGACCGCCGCAAAGATTGGGATCTTCTACTGAAGAGGGCATCTCACCCTCCCTAGGCAGGAGACACCACGACAAACCCTTCCAGCCCGCTTCGCCCATCGTCTTCGCCCTCAGCGCGCACCCGGGCCCGGAAACTCCGGGCCGCCACTACCCTCCTCCGCGAGAACCCGGTGCCCAGCACCTCACGTCTCCGCACACGTGGAACAGGCAAATTCCCTACACCACGGAGGAACCACGCCGCACGGGGCAAAGCGCTCTGCAACAAACCCACGAGCAAGCAGCCACAGCCATCTTGTCGCCACGCGCTCCTTCCCCGAGCCATTTGCAAGCAGCAGAACCGGCTCATGACAATACGCAGCCACCAACACCACACCTATCTCAGGAATGTGTGGACAGTGTGGACAAAGGCATGGCGGCGAGCAACATCTCTCTCGTTATCCCAGAGAGCCACGGCTTCCCGTCCTCCCCCAGCGCTCTCTCCATCTCGTGCTCTGAGAGCAGCGCAGAGGAAACAGGCACGCAGGTCTCTCCCGAAGCTGCTGGCAGCGAAGGGAGACTTCCGACCAAGTTCCCCCTCACCCCCCTACCGCCTCAGACGACACGGGGACCGCTGCGAGTGCTACGAGTGGTGCCACAACCTCCCCCACAACTGCAAGGGAATGTTACCAAAGCGCCGCTGACTACGTCCGCCGCACCCCCTCACCGAGCTGCAACATCCTCTCCTGGCGCAACCAAGGCAGCGGCGGCCTTCCCACGCAACCCCGGAATGCCTCCCTCCCTCCAGCCACAGCAGAACATCTGTCCACACAGGGAACGGCAGGTGCTCGCCTCAAGCAGTCAAAACAGGCAAACGAGAGCACAAGGGAGAGAAAACAGCCCCCTCTTACAGTACACCAGCTTTTCCGTCACTTCCCTCCACCGGCGCCCCCACCGGCGCCCCCCACTGGCACCCCTCTTTGCGCTCCGCTTGTTGACCCTCCTCCGCGCGGCCCACCACAAGCGAAAGCGAAACCAAACGGCACCAAACAGCCGCCGGCCACGAACCCGGCAGTGCCACGCCCCCCGCCGAAGAGGGCCTCCCGCGCCCACCACCGAAGGTCCTGCGGAGACGGCCTCTCTTCCGCCCAAGGAGTAGAAAGATGGACTTTCGATCCTCCACACAGGAGGTTCCTTGCCGCGGTGAACGGTGTCGTGCGCGTTCGTGTGAACTTTAGACACAACGTTGTCGCCGCCGACGTTCCCGTCGGAAGCCCCCTCGAGCCTCTCTTCGCCATCAGAGACAGTTGTGGCATCAGTGTCCGTGCCAGGAAGGCCGCTTCCAACAACA
This sequence comes from Rhipicephalus appendiculatus, assembly GCA_030522465.1. Taxonomy (NCBI): domain Eukaryota; kingdom Metazoa; phylum Arthropoda; class Arachnida; order Ixodida; family Ixodidae; genus Rhipicephalus; species Rhipicephalus appendiculatus. The sequence goes on along the minus strand of JALIZH010017164.1, from coordinate 123,172 downwards.
CATGTAGCGGCATCATTTTCGGCGTCGACACAGCACTCAGGGAAGACGAGATCCGCGAGAACTTTGCGTCCGACCTCCCTGTAACAGCATGTTCGCCATCCGGGAGGAACCGCATTGTCCGCTTTGAGAAGACCAAACGACCCCCTGAGGTTTTGCTCTACAAACAGCTCCGCTCTGTGAAAGCGCGACGACCACGACCTGTCCAGTGCGATTCCTGCGGTCGGTACGGACACGTTCAGGCCTCCTGCACGTTCGACCGGCGATGTCGTCGCTGTGGGGCAGTTCACGAAAATCAGAGTGCACGGCACCGGCAGCCAAATGCCTTTATTCTGGTGGCAAGCACGTCGCCACGGAACCGCGCTGCCCTCGCTGGCAGAAGGGAGCGGCAGCTCGCAGAGGCTCGCGCCCAGAACAGGAGGGAACCCGCTAGCCAGGAGGCAGAGACCCACGGCGCCGCCAAGGGCTCCTCCCAGCAGACCTGTGTCTCGCAGCCAGCTAAGCCGGGGCTGCTCTACACTGCCATCCCTGGCGGCAGCTCCAACAACGAGCTACCAGCATCCACTCTCGCCGATCCCTCTGCGAGCGCTCGGCGCGAATCGGCGATCGCCGTGCTCGCAGCAGCAGTCAGAACAGCGCTGGAGTTTCTCCCGCCGAGCTCACCTGCCTACTCCCTGTGCGCCGCGGCTCTCGCCACGCAACAAGCCCTGAACCAACATGGCTAGGGACCTCAGCAATCGCCCCAGGCCGCGCATCCTGCAGTGGAAGTGTCGCTCGCTGCGCCGCCGACACGCTGAACTTGCGGAGCACAAAGCTCTGCAAGAATTCGACATTCTCGCTCTCGAGGAAACGCACGCGTGCTGAGGACGTGACGCTCCGCGACTTCATCGGGTACAGCGGACCGACGACGTGCACGTTGAGATGTTGCTTCGATATGCGCCCTGCACCAACCCCGCCCAGGCCCCTGGCTCGCCCCGAACTGCCCTGTATGTGCGCGCCACCCTCGCACACACTTGAATCCCCTGTGAACGTTTCTGCGACGACGCAGTTCAGTGCCTCGCAGTGACAGTGCGTGTAGGTGGTGTGGACACTTCGGTGGCGTGTGTCTACGTTCGCCCGAGCCTCCGTTGTGACTACACGTTTGTCCCCCGCCTCGCCGAGGCGCTGACAGCTGACTGCATCATGTGTGGGGACTTCAACGCTCACCACAACAGCTGGGGTTGCGGGCTGACCGGCATTCGCGGCCGGTGCCTGTCGGAAGCGAGCGCCACCGCAGGTCTCACCATTCTCCACACTGGTGAGCCGACGTTTGGGCGCCGCAACATACGCGCCTCCACGATCGATCTGGCACTGGTGTCTCAGTGCTGGTCATACACATGGACACGAGCCCCAGACACCGCCGGATCGGACCACTGCCCCATCGCCCTCTCCCCTTGCCACCCGAGCCGCGGGGCGAAGCGCGTTTACAGTGTCGTGAGGTGGCGTGTTTTTCGCGAACTCTGCGCGAAACCAACGCTCGCCAGTGACTTTTTCACTCACATAGCGGAGTGCGCGCGTTCAGCCAAAACGCGCTGCGTTGTTCGTGACGGCTCCCCGTGCCCTGACGTCAAACTCTTGAATCTGCGAGCCGCTGGCCGACGTGCACAGCGTATCCCGATCCGCAAGGGCCGTGTCAAGCACTGGACGGTGCACAATCAAATAGACGCGGTCTGCAGACGACCGGCGCGGCGACTCAGCCGCAACAGCTGGTCCGGCATCGTCTCGTCTCTCAGCGATGCACGTCGCCGCAATTGTGCGTGGCCCATCATGAGAGGACTTCTCAACCCAAGGACCCCTCGCCACACAGTACTCGCGATTGCGGTGGCGCGCGGCATCACGGAGCTTGAACTATCGGAGTTCCTAGCAGACGCCTTCGCGCCAGCCCCCTCTGCACCTGCAAGCGTACGGCCCGGCACTCTTGAAGGCCACCGTCCGGCCCTACCGCCCCTACACTGACTGACGCGGCCATCTCGCCGCAACTCGCTTCGCCTGTGTGACGCCGAGTTCACGGAGCACGAGCTCGCCCGCGTCCTGAACCGCAGATGTCACCGCAGCGCACCGGGGCCGGACGGAATAACACACAGCATGTTGCGGAACCTCGACGATGACCAGCGCCATATCTTGCTCCCATCTCAGTGCCATCTCTTCCCGCCACAGCATTGCGGCTTTCGCGCTCTTCGCGCCACGGCCGACTCGATTGCCGCGGTTGTCAGCACTCTGGAGCAAGCGCTACACGACTGGGAGACAGCCCTGCTACTTCTGCTCGACGTGCACTCAGCATTTGACTGTCTCCCTCACGCTACTATCGTCGAAGCGGTCTCTGCGCTTGGTGTGCAGGGCAAACTTCTGCGCTATATTGAAGCCTTTCTCGCCGACCGTTGACTAACTGTCCGTGCGGGGAAGCCGAACAGTACGCCCCGCCCTGTCACCACCGGAGTGCCACAAGGAAGCGTGCTGAGCCCGTTTCTCTTCAACCTGGCTCTAGCACCGCTCACGGAGTGCCTTCCTAAGCACGACGACTTCACTGTGCGCGCGTTCATCTACGCAGACGACATTGCCCTGTATGTGTGCGGCCCCTCCCGATACCTCGCCTCCGTGCGTAGGTGCCTCCAGAACACTCTCGAGGCCGTTGCCGGGTTCCTGGACGGCATAGGCCTACGCATCTCGGCCGCCTAAACAGATGCACTCCTCGTCCACCCGCGCGCCAGTGAACGGCGTACCACGCGCCCCGTCACACTCTGCGGTGTTCCGATCCCATGGAAAACCCACGTCCGCTACCTCGGCCTCACCATAGACCACAGACTCAAGTGGACCTTAGAAGTGAGACGTGTGCGTCGTGAAGCACGCCGTTGGAGAGTTGCTGCCACACTCGCGGAGACAGGCACCTGGCCGGCGTCACTCACAGGGGAACTGCGTGCGCTCTATCATCTCGAGCGCCTCAATCGTGCACCGGACGGGGCTCCCATCCTCTCTCAGCTGCGTGCACTGCCCGACTCGCGTGTCGGATCTTTATTCGACACGTTCGACTGCGTCGTCGTGGCCTCTGCACACGAGATCCCCCCATGGCCGCCACCTCACCCAAGAGTGCCGCTCCCCATCGGCTTCGAGCTCCAAGGTATACGCTCGAAGCGTAACTCACCAGCATGTGCCATCGCTCAGGAAGCCGCCGCCAGGATGGAACAGGACCTTGCCGGTAGGACGCAGTCCTTTACTGACGCCTCAGTGGTACAGGACCACTCTGCGGCCGCTGCCTGCACGGCACCACAACTGGTATTGAAGCGCCAATGCCGGCTTCCCTACCGCGCCTCCTCCAGCACGGCCGAGTTGGTAGGCATCCACCTTGCTGCCGACCTCATCCGTGAATCGCCGCAAGTCTCACGCGCGGCAATCTTCACGGACTCGAGGTCTGCCCTCCGCCAACTCGCCAAGGAGGAACGCGCCCCCCACACTCGGACAACGTGTCGCGTGGTCACTCCACAGCCTACGCGAACACAAATGCGACGTGACCCTCCAATGGATTCCTTCGCACGTCGCTATCGCAGGGAACGAGGCTGCCGGTGACCTGGCAAAGGCAGCACACGACCCAGCGGCTCCACTGACAACGTGCGCGGACTCCGTGGATTCAGCGCGCCGAAACCTTCGGCGCGAGCTCATCTGCAACCACCCCGACGAATGCGCGGCTGCCGGCTATCCACCACGTTATCTATCGGAAAGCACGCTCCCCAGCAAAGAGCGCTCCCTCCTCCTCGCACTGCGGACTGGTTACGTCTGGCCTGCTGAGCGCCACCATCGCCTCCGCGGTGCACTCTCGCCCTTCTGCAGTGACTGCGGAGAGGGAAACCGTAGCGCATCTCTTCCTCTCATGCCCCGCCCTCTCCATCCACCGCGAAGCGCTCGCGAGTGCCTACAGACAGCTGGGACTATCGTATGCTACTGTGGACGACATTCTTCATCCGCTGGGATCGGCTCATCTCGTGCGCTCTGCTCTGCGCGCAGTCCTCAACTACATCGAGGACGCACAGCTAGCCGACCGCCTTTAAACCACGCTGACCAGGCCTGGAACTGACGGCGAGGAACTTCTGCTTCGTGTGCTCCAGGTCTCTGTCTACATTCTCCAAGCCCCCCTACTCCCATCCCACTCTAACTCTATCTTTTTCCCCACGCCCCCCCCCCCCCCAAGTGTCGCGGTTGTGGTGTCCTCGCTTGAGAGACAGTTACTGCGTCACTCCCCCCCCATTCTTCACCTTTCCCCAACTCAGAATCTCTCCTCAGGTGTACCGATGAAGGATCACAGGGCATCCAACGGAAGTTGACCGGGGGCGTGGCCGCAACCGACACGTAAGCTCGTAGCTGCAAATCCACCTTTACGTCGCTGGGAGGCGCGGCAGCAACTTGAGCGTGGGTTGGCATGGGTCGAGAAGCAGGTGGGTGTCAGTGCGCAGGGCAGTTCATGGATGTGAGTTCCTCCCTCATGATTTCGCAGAAGGCCGCTCCAGAAGGCTTTCTAGAACGCGGTGAAGGAGGAGAGAAGCCCTTTGATTGGAGTTGTTCGCGTATGATGTCCCGTATGAGGACACGGAGATGTCTATGAGACGCAGAGTGGTGTTCGACAATCTCTGGTAGGAGACGAACCGAGTCCAGTGCATCGAGGCGCTGACATGCCGTGACGACGTCAACGATGGTAGCCGGGTTCTGTGCAGTGAGGGCATTAAAGGCAACAACTCCTATACCTTTAAAAATGTGGCTTACTTAGTCCGATTCCCGCATGGATGAATTGACGTGCGGGCGTAGCGCAACAACATCCTGAATGTACGGTGTATACTACTCGCCGGGATGTTGTTGGCGAGTATCGAGAGTCATTTTCGTGACTGCGGACCGAATGAGCGGTGTTCCAAAAACATAGCGCAGCTGCTGCTGGAAGTTCACCGAGTCGGGTAAGTCAAGGACGTGGTGCAAGTACAATGTGTTAGCGATGCCGGTCAGATAGAAATGGACGTAACACCGTTTCGCGCCGTTGTCCCATTGATTAGCGCAGCTCACATGGTCGTACTCGTCGAGCCAGTCCTCTACGTCGTTTGCATGAAGACTAAGAGCAGGGTTCACGCTGGTGTCCGTGTATAAAAACAGGAAGGGCGGCTGGCGGCGGCGGGGTGGGGATGGCATCCGCGCCGGCAAGCTCGTTCTGCGACATACTGCCGGCCAGTGGGCGCAAGCGGCGGCTGGAACAAAGCTCAAGGGGGTAGAGCGGGCTGAGAGAGGACCGAGGACCGATAATCCAACTTCATCACATATGACGTATTGGTTAAAACGACATTTATTAGACGCAAGACCTCCGAAGCGAACGGGCATAGCGCCAACACACGCAATAATGATGATAATGACACACTCTGCCGATGAGGAACAAGTACACAATAAATTCCCGCAATATATATATATATATATATACCGAAACTGAACGCACTGGTGCGTTCAGTTACGGTATCTCCGGCATCGCGGCCTGGTAATTTAACCATGTATCTCCTCAAACTACGCGCGATATTTTCGATTTTAGCATTGGATTTGCCCTCAATTTTGACGCAGAATAACTTCACCATAGAAACATCCGCCCTAAAAAATAATAAAAAGTGATATAAAATTTGCTTCTCAGTTAACCATTTCTCACACATCTAACTAGTAGAAAAATCTTTCCGCGTCGGTCCAGAAATTGACTGCGAAGACACGCGTTGAACTGTTATAGCTTTTTTAAGGGAAAATCTGCACGGCTTAAAAAACACAGCATATATGCTACACTAATACAGAAGGGGAAAGTAACGTCGAAATTGGAGTATGAGCGCCCCGGAACGACGTCGGAACCCATTCGCTTTGTCACTTCTTACCTGAAGACCCAATTGGCAGTTTGTACCTAATTAGGGGTTAGACCATAACGATGAAGGATTGCTTCCGGTTGCCATTGCCCGCTATCCTCACACTTAGCCAGATAAAGTTGTCACTTCCTTTTTTTTGCGCAGGTCCAGCAAAGAGGTAAACTTGCTTTGTTCCAATATAGGTCCTACAAGAATCTACAAGTGTATGCCAAGTGTACTTCCACCACTTCTCTCATCACAATGGGTGACTCTCCTCGTTGGTAGGTCTGCAGTAATGACTGGAGACCGGATTTTAGGCAAATGCCTATTGGGTTCCTTGCGTTCCTATCGTGCCACTTTGATATATGAGCATGATTTATGGGTTAAGGAGGACTTTTATAGTGTTTTATAGTGCCTATAAATGCCTATTTTAGGGGTTTATGCCTAAATGTCTATAAGTGCCAATAAATGCCTATTTTCAAGAACTGTGCCTATATGAGCACTATTTAAACTGAAATTTTGCTTTCGAGTACACTTTGAGACCGTAATTCACGTTACCAGGCAAAATTGACGTTTCGGAACTCTATGGGGTGCAACAACTTAGTTCCCTTTTTCAAAAAACTTCCGGAAAACAACCTCTAGCAGCAGTCGGACGTGCTGGCCACCTTACCCCACCGCACTGACATGCTGAGAGCGGTTGGAGGAGGAGGAGAGAAAAAGAATTTCTGCAACCCCAAAATGGGAGCACGTCCCAACGTATACAGTGGAATGGGGAGAAGAAAATCAAGGTGGAAGGAGGAGAGTGGGGTCTATGGCCGAGGACGTGGCGGGCGGCTTTTACAGCCGGTTTTCCAGTCCAGTGTTCCCAAGGAATTGAAACACCTCCTTAAGACCTTGGGTGTGTTTGTTGGGGTGGGGGGAGGGGGGGAACAGGGAACCGGAGGCGCCTCTGTGCAGCAGCAGGAAGATGGAGAACGAATGCGAAACCATGGAGTGCCGTCAGGGGAAAGTAGACTGTAGGTAAAAAAAAAATCAGATGTGCACATGGCTTTTGTTTCGTTTGTAATTTACTTCTTAAAGGGCGCTTCACCAGGTCACATGATAAATTTTAGTTAGACACTGGAAGTTGCTGCGTGTCCAGTGAAGAGCTTTGTACCACAAGAACTATTTAATTGGTTCTTTACGAGCTGCGAAAGCATGATTCTGGTAGGTGAGCTTGAAACCTTTGCCACTCGCAAGCCAAATTCCTTCCCTGCCCTGTTCGGTATCGGAGTAGCTCGGAGCCGGAAGATCACACGACGCAGACGCATCAACACGTCATGCGCAAGCAAGGTTACACTTTGTGCGCATGACATGTCCAAGCCAGGATGTACACGCATGTGGTGTTGTATCACTTCGGCGTTCTCTCTAGTGTACTTCCCGTTTTCCTTGGGATGGATTTCTCTATGCGTTTGGAGAGGCTGACATGGATAAAGTGTGCTTACCACGACACAGCGCGTCGCACCGCTGGAACTGCTGTAAGGGACGATGTACCAAAAATACGCTAAGCGTTGTCAGAGCTGGCGCCGGCACGACGCGGGAACGGCGAGAACACGAACGCAAACGAAATGGAGGCAACTTAGTATCGCAACGCGCTCGCTTCGAGGTAAATAAAATAAATGAAAACACGCACAGATTCCGTTTGTATGTTTTAATATTTCTATCAACTTTCATTCCTCTATTGAAGCAACACATTGCACAAATTACACATGTCGCCTTGAATAATTCTCTCAGTGTCCTGTGCTACTGTGACGAACGCAGGACCATTCCTTGTTGTGCGTCAGCGTCACCTCCTGCATATTGGTGCGCGCGCCCGTGAGATTAAGGGCAAGCGGCATTCACTCTGACATTTCACCTATTTCTGGGTTGTTCAAGCATTGCAAATCATGGCAAACGTGATCGTTAGCGCCCAGTGCATGCATTACACTTGCCAGCTCGAAATTCTCAAACCTGGTAAGGTGCCCTTTAAGGTGTTGTGTTTAAATTGACCCTGCGCGATTAGACCCGGCAAATACGAGGCTCAAGGACCCTTCTGGCATTTTAACGGTCTGGCTATTGGACCCTGTGCTGCCCTTATCAGCCATGACGAAAAGAAAGAGACCCGGGAGCATGTTTATCCTACGGCGGACACTTAACTCACTATGCTGGACAATAAAAGAGAGACCGTGTTCTGGAAACCGTGCGGGAAAAAAGAACAGTTGCATGGCTATGTTAAAGCATTAACGCTTTTGTGCCACCATAAACTATAACATTTGTTTGCTTTCCTGTCGTAGACACAGGTCGTGCACGTCTTTCTATGAAAATTTTAGTTTCTGTAAAAATTTCTTGCGCCTATATTTACGATTTTGGGGGCCTAAAACTGTTTTGCTTGCCTAATTTGGCGCCTAAAACGAGATTTTTAGTGCCTAGAAATCCGGCCTCTAGTTACGACTTACGTTGTTTCTTATATTTCTAAATTGCAACAATTTTATTAAGTGTTTAGAAATAAGCGTACTTATTGAAGTTGTTTACGCTATGGCCAATTCTCGAAATCTTTGGTGTTTACATACAAAGCCAGACCCGCCACCCTCCAACTTTAACATTAACCACGCGCGGCTGACGTGTTGGCTTCATTTGCCACTATATATTCTGCCACCTGTGTGACCCATCGTGACGGCACTATAATGGAAATAAATAACAAAAAAACAATATAAATAAAACTCGCCATTACGCCTCAAAACTTCTCGACCCCTCGAGAAGCGTCTGTTTGCCGTGTCCCGGGGCTTCCAGACATGAAGACGGCGACAGTATTTAAACATGCTTTATTCGCATGCCAACAACAAAGCGATAACCAAGAGTGCCGAAGGCAAAAGTGCGCCCCTTTTATTCACCTCGTGGACGCGGGTGTTGGGATATGGCCCGCGTGACAGGGTATCGCGCGAGCACACGTGTACAGATATGCGGCACAGTTCTGGGGCTAGTTGTTGCGACATATAACTCAAACTTAAATTGCGTGCAAACATAAACTTCGTTCGTCCTGTCTGCATCTTCTCTGGTGTCCAGTCCCAAGCGTGGTTTAAGATTGAATAATTTGCCCACCCTTGCTCAAGATTTATTTCTGACTACTTGTTTGAGGTTGTAGTTGTAACTGCAATCGGTAACTTATATTGACTAACGTGTACAAGTCTGAATGCAAGGTACATCGGCACTGTGGCGGCAGGGCAGCTGAAGAAATTACCAGATAATATGTTGTTACTTCGAGCACACACGCTCACGAATAAAAGACATGTTTGAAACATTATTCATCACATCGTTACGATGGTGGAAAAATGTGTTAGTCAGATGGTGTTAGTCAGCCCCACATTATCCATGAAGGAATCGCGCGCAAAATCAGCGCAATAAAACTCTAATTAGCAAGGTTCTAGCAGCACAAACATGCATAATTTGCCACCACAAAAAACCTGCAGATCCCACGCACTGTGGGAATCGATGTAATGCGAAGCAGCCAGCAAGAAGCAAATGATGCTGCACATAATATTCATGTCATTATTTACAGGTCAGGACCTGTCATTTGTGTTCATCATACAGTCACGTCGCGCAATACAAATTTTGGTGTATATCAAGCTAGCGAACTGGACGCAAGCGCACCATGAACGTGGCATGTAAATAGCATTGTAGATGACATGAATGCCAGGATTTGCATGTTACCACCTGCCACTTACTTCGCTTAATTTTTTACCTCAAATCGCAGTGCGACGCGAGGCCAATCTGCCTCCGTTTCGCATGCGTTCGTATTCTCATGCTTTGCGCATCGTGCAGATGCCATCCGCGTTCCAGAGTTTAAATTAATGGACACTTTGTCAATTCCAAAGTGTGTTCCTCGAACGCATGTGCCCACTGAGACGGGGTCGGTCAGAATGGAACGTGATGCGCGCGTCTCCCTCGCATGATTAGAGACGCCGGGCCCAGTGACGCTACGCAAGCAAAGCGCGAGTGATGTAGAGTCCAACGCGAACGTCGTCAATTTGCGCGCCCCGGCGCCCACCTGGCACCGTGCCAAGGCACGGCTGGAGGGATGGACGCACGACCGGACGGACGGACGTGAGCATGTGACCATAAAGGCTTTCGCCTTAAATATTTGGTGTATATGAAGCTAGCGAAACGGCCACGAGAGTGCCATGAGCGTGGCATGCAGGTCATGTTGCACATGACATGTCATGATTTTTATATTACCACTTGTCATTTATGCTCGTCATGCAATCACGCCACTGAATACCAAATTTGATGTGTATCAAGCTAGCGAAACGGCCACGGGAGTACCATGAGCGTGTCATGCAAGTCATGTTGCACATGACATGTCATGATTTCCATATTACCACTTGTCAGTTATGTTCGTCATACAGCCACGTCACTCAACACCAAATTTCGTGTATATCAAACAAGCGAAACGGCCGCGAGCGTGCCATGAGCGTGACATGCAAGTCATGTTGTACATGACAGACAGGTCATGATTTTCATATTACCACCTGTCATTTATGTTGGTCATGCAGAAATGTCTCATCGTAGCAATTTTTGGATATATCATGTTAAGAAAACGGCCTCAGGAGCACTATGGCTATAGCGTGTAAATCATACTTTTCTTGACAAGTTAGTCATGATTTTCATGATATGACCAGCCATTCATGTTCGTCATACAGTCAGGTTATGCCATACCAATTTTGGTATAAATCCCATTAACGATACGGCCAGGAGAGCACAAAGTCGTAGGCGGCTAGATAGATACGCTCAAAGTCGCTGAAGTTCGCTAAGAAATGCTTCGCATTTAAAAAGGCAGATAGCTGATTAATACTCACGGCCATATGCAACGCAATCCTCGCAGCAGTCACAGTAGCCCACTTTTTTGGTCTTCCCATAGCAGGCAGTTATATCATACATATCACAGCGGATTATATTGCATATATCTGATGGGCAAGCTTCCGACGTAGGCGTACTCCTGTATGAAAGGGCAGCCACATTAAAACTGCAAAAAGTGTTATATATTTGCTAAAATGCAAGTTCTGCTAACCGTGCGGAGAAAAAAACATTACAAGGTGGGGAACAAATCGACATTGTTGTTTTTAAGTCTGAAGGTACACTGGAATAGACGAGAACTAACGAAGAATACGTAGCCATGAAGAAGCAGTGGGAGTTCTCGCGTGAAATGCAAACCATTTAACACCATTAAAGCGGTTTCGAGCAAGCAACACACCATTTAGCCTAACGATAAGTTCAAGAAAGGAGTGTGAGGTGCTCTTACTGCCCCAAACAATATTTCGGTTTTTGTATGAGTTAACATTTTACCTAAATAGCCCTTTAAAAGCTCAGCGTTTTATGTGTTGCTGAAACAGCCGTTCCCCGTAGAACTGAGTGGCAACTGATAATTGGAAGTAGATAAATAAACAAGAGTTCAATATTAGAGACATCTCGAGTACCATATCTGTCTCTGTGAGGGCTAACTACAAGAATATCAAAATTTTAGACCTATTCTGTAAATAATTATCGGTTAATTAGGGGAAACAAGTGCATTTTTCCGGCACTGAAAATTTGTGCGAATATTACGGCTGTAAATACCAGATGGCCGTGTATGCGATGTATCGCCAGCGGCATATCTTCTAGATTATTCTATCCTTCCACTCTGATGCTAGTGTTTGTTTCCTGACTGAAATGACCTTAATTTTTCTATTTTTCAGTGGCAAGATTATTTCAATGATTGGAAGCTCTATTGCTCTGGGTGTTTTCATTCGTCAAAGCGTCTATTCTTTCTGGGATTAAGGGTGTTACTTGTAGGTATGCTTAACACCCCCCCAATTGTGTAAAGCGGCTTCACGCTTAAGCGTTTTGGGTTAAGATTGCGGCCTCTCGTCGAAGTCACCGTTTTTAAGAAAACACTATATTCTCTGGTGAAGGTGTGTGAATCCTATCTCCTCGCAGCAAAATCAGGCACTGAGATTTTCCCTTTTGTCTAATGCAAACCTACCAGCTTTTGCCTAAGATTCCATCATGCAGCTTCCACGTATAAGTCAACTTTCAGCTCAATCACCTCGAGCAGTACAAGGCAATTTACAAGTGAAACTTCAATTTGTTCTGGGTAAAAACAGCAAGTGGAGTCTTCCAAATCGCATCAATTGAATACGCATACAGGAATTACTCTTTAAAAAATCCCAGGTGCGTTTTGGTTTGCTCACTCTTGCACTCATGGGAAATAAATGAGCATTTCAGTTTATGCATCTTCAATTTATTGAAACAATATTTTCCTGCTAGCTTCTATGCCATATTTGACAGATAACATGTGCAACGAGTATTGAGAGAGCATAGACTGGGAAAGTCATTTGCTGGAATTTACCTGTGAAACATCATGGGAGTTATATCGTACATACTTGAGGGCATTTTTGGAGGAATCACGGAATATGACCCTCCTTCTAAATGTTTTTAAGGTGCAGAACGGAAGTTTATATAGTGATGTCACAGAGCTGATTTGTTGTTGTTGTTTAATATTAGAGCGAAACGACGGAATGTAGGTGGAATCTTGGGGAATGCTTGGGGCACTCAAAGGGAGGTTTTAATGCAGCCGAAATAATAAACCGTGCACCAATATTTCTCTCTTTTATATAATCAAGCCATAATCTCGCAAGAATGAAAGCCACGACTGCATTCTTGCGTGCCAGCTTTAAAGCTTTAGAAAAATTTTTGTTCGGCCGAAACTCTTATGCCGAAAAAAAAGATGGACTGCAATAGCACAGAAAGCTCGAATACTGCCAACATATTTATAGGAAGCGTCAGGTTACACATATATTACAGCAGTTCTGCTTCGTTTCTAGAAATTTTATGAACTATGAACATTTCTATGAACTATACAAATGGCAAAACACGGGCATTGCATCACAGCAGCAACCAATTGCCAACGCATATTGCGTCTAAATGACGAATACCAGTTTAATATCATGTATTTGTTAAGCTTGCACAGTTTACTGAAGCAGAGCTATTATTCCGTATTTTTTTCTAAAGATTTCTCTATGTAACTACAACGCAGTGAAACTTCCCTTGTCAGTGTAACTATATGAAGGAAAAGTGTTCACTGCTGCAGTTGAGGCCGTAGATGTCCATCTAAAATAAATTTATATGAAGAAGTATTATTTTTTGACAGATAAACTCACCACACTTGTTTAAAGAAAGCACCATAGCAGTGATAACAATTCGCTCTGGTACGTTTTCGTCCAGGACAAGCATCTCTAACACTTAGGAAAGTGGGTAACCTAGGCATGCCCGTGTAGAATTCATAAGTACACTTGTATGCTTCACTAACAAAATAGGTGCAAATTCAGATTGCAGAGGCCCGCTTTACCAGCAGTAATTTCACGGGTGCAACAAGGGCAGGAAGTCATTTTACTATATTCGGGAGAGCAAAATCGGCTTCTTCAAAATTACAATAGTACGCATGAGACGATGGCGGGTATATTAAATACTGTTTGTTGCTTCGGTAATGCCAGGAAGGCATTGTTAATTTCTGTACAGTAACTAATTTGATCCACTCGCTACACCTTATTTGAACGTATGAATGTTGCACAAGTTGGCATTACGCGATTAAAATGACCTACTGCGGCAAAGCCACACAAGGCAAAATAGACATTGCAGTTTAATATTACAAAAAAAAGCCAGAGCTAACAGTAGCGCTCCAATAATTTATTGTAATTACATGTTGCCCGCTTCTTGTCAGCTTGATTGGACACACGGACTGTGAATTTAATGCTCAGAAATATTTTATATTGAGGAAGTTATGACGGTGAAATTTCTTGCAGTGGTTTGCAGGGCACGAAATTCACAACGTGCATGCAATGGTGAATTACATATCGATGACCACTCACTCAGACAGAGGGTAAGGAACCGCATGCCACATAAATGATACACCAACAACTACTCGTACCTGTCATGAACTATGCCACACGTGTCTGGTGGCGTATGTACCCTGATGCCACGCTTAAAGCAAAGTGCTAGAAAAGGCTACCACTTAGAGCAATTACAAAACCATGCTGAATGACTAGGACGGAAACAGTGAAACGAAAAAGTGAAGTACTGCAAAGAAATCACATTTTCGAGGAAAAAGAATTGAGGATGCCTAGATGTTCGGCATGAGACATTGGCGTGAAATAACTCGGTAATGTATGGTCTCTGACCAAGAGAACACACCGTGCTTTTCGTGCGTATTTCAAGTTAAAGATTGGGAATGCACAATAAGGTACACTAATCCCAATAAATTGCCATGTAACACCATTACCAGTGCTTCCAATTCCCTTGTGTGTAATATATCATGTGTAGAGGTGGACGCATTAATTAGGGAACCTGTGATTGTCACTTCAGTAATAGTGCTAAGACGATGACTCATACGCCTCCTCGGTGCCGTTAGCATGTCGCAAAAACGCCTACTTGAGCTACTAGCGCCCTCCTGTATTCATCACGCAACTCATAACTATACAAGTGATATCTGTGTTCTACGGATAAAATAGGAGGCTAAAATAATGTATAAGCTGCAATGAATGATCTTCGCAGTGTTGCATTTTCACTTCCGTCCCTGATGCAAATCTAAAGAAGCACTTTCTCCAAGATTACCATTTGCAAATGGTGTCATGAAGTTTGCTGATCCAAACGAGTTCGCTGCTCCAAACACGTACATCGTAACTTTATTAACTTCTCTAGGAAGGATGAGAACTCCTTGCACTTGATTCTCCCGCTATAATACTGTTAGAGTATTACAGAGTATAGAGTCAGAGTATAGAGGGCCACCTCGATAAAACCAGGCGAATGACTTGGCATCGTTTGTTCAGCAAGTGCGTAGCGCATAGCTGTGCTCCTAGGACCTAGGGAAGAACACGTCCGGAATAAATGTGTGCCACGTAAATCTGCCTTTTGCCTGCTCACTCGCCGAAGACGGCCTCTACATTGTTTCAGAAGTACAGATGCTACCAGCTGGTATCTGCTTTTAGTCATCGTGCTTGTGAAAGACGCAGTCAGGAAGAAAGCGCCTGTTAACGGCTCCCTACGCGCATCCGGTTGAATACGCTATTAAAGGCGCAACCCGACAAAGTGAGAGCTCAAGCCCATACATACCCCGAAAAGTGCAGCGCCACCAACACAAGCTCCTCGAGGAAAACGAACTCTTCTTGACTCTTGCAGCTGCAGGTAGGCATTAAGACCTTCACAAGCCTCCAGTCAAAAATATATTTATTTGCCGACATTTCGGATCAACTAGATTCCTTTTTCAAGGGAAGTGACAGCGGAGGTGTCGAGCTGCAAGTTTTTTGGCGGAGCAGCGGAAGAGAAGGAGGGAAGGCGCGCCTTACTCGTCATGATAGAGTTAAGGGGCTTGTGGTTACTGCGGTAGCGTGGGATTGATGGGATAAGGTCAACCGGGGACCGTTGAGCTCTCGGTTTGGCTTGATTTTGTTGCTGTGGCTAGGCCTTCAATGTAATCTGACGGAAGGTTTCCGTTGCAACGAGAGAAGGTGTTTTCAGTGTTTTGAATATACCATGATTCCAGTCACAGTCGTTTTTGTTCGTTAGCTTCTCTTGTCAGGTTTTTTTTAAGGAAATGTTATGGTCTGCACTTTCTGAGTGTTCGACAAGGGCATTTCGTTGTCTTGAGAACGTACTCATGTCGTTTTTCTGTCTGTCTATATATTTTGGTCAAGTTTTTTGTTGCACCAAAGTATTTGGCCTGGCAATCGGAACATCTCATCCTATATACGAAGTTTTGCGCTTTCTCTCTTCATGGACGGTTCTTAGGTTTTATGAGAAGGAGATTTATTCTTTTGGTTGGAGTGTGTGTAACCATTATGCTATATTCTTTAGGAAACTGCTGATGGCCTCAGTGGTGCCTTTTACGTCGGGGAGGGAGATTCGCTTCCAGGGAGGAGGGTGGTAGGGAGATTCGTTCTAAATCCTTTTCTCTTTAGCTGCCGAAATGATTTCCAAATAAAATGGTGCATGTAGCCGCTTTTTGGGAGTTCGGTTTAAATGGGGTCTCTTTCTTTCCTTTTGTCCCATTTCAATGTGCAACACGTTTCCGTTCTTTTTGCTGAAGTATTCACTACCGGTTCTTTATGGCTTCCAGGGTGATTTGAATCAAAGCGCAGGTAGCCGCCTTTATGTGTAGGTTTGCGGTAGACCGAGAAACTTGGAATGTCCCCCGTTGCGTTGATTAGTAAATGAAGGAATGGAAGGGTTCTGTTTTTTTCACACCCGCAATAAACTGAATGTGCGCTTCCGTCGAGTTTGGTTGGCTGAGTAGGTTGGTGACTTGAGATTTCATTATAACGCAGGGACACTCGTCCACGTACCTGAAAAAAGACCTTCGGTTTTGGTGCGAAAGTGCTGAGGCATGTGTATTCCATGTGTTCCGTGGTGGAGTTAGCCATGGTCTGAATGATTGAGGCTCCCATTGTTGTTTCTTTCATATGCCTCTACTAACGGCATTTAAGAGACAAATAGGTATTTGATACGCAAAATTTCAGGAGTCGACAGATCTCCTCTGCACTCAATGAAGTTTTCTCGTTCAGGGCACTGCCGCGTTCTAGGGCGTCTCGGGTCACGGCAACTGCAAGTTGTATGGGTGTGCTGGTGAACAGAGATACCACATCAAAGAGACTAGGCACTCACCATCCTCTTGACGTAGCTATCATGTCAGCCCGACAAAATCCTCCACGTTGCGCACATGAGACGACATCTTTCAGGTCAGCGGTGAAACTACCCCGTGTAGGTACATCATCAGCCTGTCTACGCCCACTGCAGGACAAAGGCATCTCCCATGTTTCGCCAATCAACCCGGTCCTGTGCTTTGTGCTGCCACGTTATACCTGCAAACTTCTTAATCTCATCTACCCACCTAATTTTCTGTCTCCCCCTCACGCGTTTGCCATCTCTTGGAATCCAGTCAGTTACCCTTAATGACCAGCGGTTATCCTGCCGACGTGCTACGTGCCCGGCCCATATCAATTTCTTCTTCTTGATTTCAATTATGATATCCTTAACCCCCCGTTTGTTCCCTGACCCACTCTGCTCTCTTCCTGTCTCTTAAGGTTACACCTATCATTTTCCTTTCCATCGCTCGCTGCGTCGTCCTCAGTTTAAGTTGAACCCTCTTTGTAAGTCTCCAGGTTTCTGCTCCGTAGGTAAGTACCGGTAAGATGCAGCTGTTATATACCTTCCTCTTGAGGGATAGTGGTAGACTACCATTCATGAATTGATAATGCTTGCTGTGTACGTACACCCGCTCCCAAAAGTTTACGGAACGCGGGCTCCACTGAAAATGCGAATTTCTGCTCTGTTAGTGCGCGGCGCATCTAACCTAGCAGGTAGCTGCGTAGGTCGCAAGGACTACTACAAGCTGGAACATCTGTTTGGAGGTTATGTTCAAAGACAAAGCGGGAATATATCATTTTCGGAAATTTTGTGTTCCGAAAACTTTTGAGGGCAGGGTACGTGGACAGTGATCGCACTACTTAGTGTGAGAAGTCTACTATTGGGCGTAAGTGGACTGCAGGTTTGCCAATGATTTCAGTTGGCTGTTGGATGCTTGTGCTGGCCCCTTCCTGCATACTAGTTGGAGGTAAAGCTTCCGAAAGTTTTATTTGCCACAGAATATTTCTGCTAGCGTCTTGTTCAATACTGTTTATGTTCCTGTGGTGGGTCGTTCTTCTCGCTTCTCGTATTCTGCAGAGCTTAACAGTGTTGATACTTTTTCCTCGTAGTGTTGTGTGTTCAGGAAAACGATGGAGTTGCCCTTTTCTGTCGGTAGCATTATAACGGTTGTGTCTTTTCGTAGGTTTCTCAGTGGTCTGATGTCATCTGACGACAGGGTTGTTTTTTTTTTCATTTTCCGTGGAGCTGATGATGCCACTCGCATTCAGTCTCACTTGATTTCTAACACTGGAATGGAGGGTTCGACTGTGGTAACAATAAATTATCCGCCTTTACAGAGTACTGAATTTTAGAGAACACTGAAGTATTGAAAGCCTTAGAGGGAATGCAATGAGGCAACGCTAATGGTTAGAATCAGGTAACATCAGACCTGTTAAGCTATCAGGCTAAGTGTCGGAAAAAAATAGAAAAAAGCGATAAGCACTAGAGATTATTAGTCTACAAGAGAAAGCGAATCGTTTTAGGCAAATGTGAGCATTATAAGGCAAGCCCTATTTTTTGTTAATTTTTCATAATTAAAAGTATCCTTAAACAGCATCTACGCAGACACTCGTAACTCAATTTGAACTCTTCAAAAATTTTAGTTTTTGTAAGGAGATAAATGAACCTTCGGCGTGTGCAATGAACAAAAACAAATGATATCTGATGAATTAACAACATAGTGATTAAAAAATTGAAAAAGTACGCACCAGCATTAGGGGCACCTTCGTATAACAGGCATCCATATTAAATCTTGTGGCACGATTTGGCGTATTGAGGTTTATTGCACACATACTACTGTGATTAGCAAATGTGCCATGTTTTTAATGATTATTCTCAATGAGCGAAAAAGTTATGACTGTGGGCGTACGGGAAAATGCCACAAATTTATGTTCTGAGAAAATCAACGAAAAGAGATTGGAAACAGGGGCAGCGCTTACACAATGTGATTAGGAGCGCTAAAAGTCTGAGTATTTGCAGCCAGTTCCATCGGAGACCTTGCTACTGTGTGGCTTGTTCGAGCGGCAAATCACTTTTTTTTTCTAGCTTATTTTGCAGCATCAGTGCCATGACTGCACACTTTCACGATGCGGCGTTGATCATTTGTGAGGCGAGCTTTTGCAGTGTAGAGGCCAGGCTAGATCAGAATATGCTTCAAACTACAAAATGTGCTTCTGCTGCGATTACTTAAATCACACCCAAACTCAAACAAGCCAAATTTGATGGTTTAAAGGCTCACATACACGTCCTCGAGTTTTAACAACACATGCACCACTTTGCGTGTTGACCCGGCGAGAAGTTTATGATTTTATGGTCAAAATAATGAGTTGAGAGTCCTTTAAAAGCATTACTACATGTTCGCACTTGATATTATTGCTAAACAACCAAAAGA
This sequence comes from Rhipicephalus appendiculatus, assembly GCA_030522465.1. Taxonomy (NCBI): domain Eukaryota; kingdom Metazoa; phylum Arthropoda; class Arachnida; order Ixodida; family Ixodidae; genus Rhipicephalus; species Rhipicephalus appendiculatus. The sequence continues at coordinate 104,173 of JALIZH010017164.1, read as the reverse complement.
TTACCTGATATGAAGCAAATCGTATAATGCACAAAAAACTGTCACTTTCAGTTTCGGTTTCGTAGGTTATGGGTGGTCTAATATTTTTGCTTGTATCTTTTGAAAAAAAGAAAACTTCGCAGACAGAAACTTTATTCAGCAAAATGATGGGCAATAAAATGCGCATTTAACATAAACAAAACAAAAAAGTGGCATTTAAAAAAACTCACTTTATCCACTTGTCATCATACATTAAAAACAGTGGATAGGATTTGTTTGGTTTGCGAATACGCGATAGCCGGGGAGCAGGGCTGGGCAGTATCGCTATACAAGAGGATTGCGATACTATTTCAGAGACGCTTTTGAGTATCTGTATTTATGTATTGAAATACAATTGAAAAATGTATTTGTATCTAAGTAGTGAAATACCTTTACGATGTATCTGGACGCGGGTATCTCGTTATTGTTTCTTTTTTTCCGAAATGAGCTGAGGCGTGTTTAAAAAGGGGAAACGATTTTTTTTCTTTCTGGGCGTGTTAAACAAGCAAAAGCACGCGTCTGTCGCAGAGACAGGGAGGCCGGCGATGGTTTCCTCACACGCACTGAATGGCCCATGTTGCAAAGCACGCCATGCCACCGACGGCAGAACCGCGGAGGTCGCTCGGCCTCTGCCGAAGAAAGTCTCGTTCTCACAAGACCAGTGCAGAGCTACTAATTTCTGTTTCGGGCAGACAGCCAGCTCTTCATGACCCCCGTGCGAATACCGCCTTGAAACCGAGGCTTTGCAGCGCTTCGTGTGCGTTCAATTCCCAAAGCGGCAGCACTTCCAAAGCATTTCCCATAGTTGCCGCGGAAGTGCCTCGACTATCTATGTCGCGCTTTCAGCCACCCCTCCAGCATGTCAGGACACATTCCTAGCTGATTTACAAGCGTTGAACGGTCTTTTATTCTACCGAGCTCCCGCCCCGCCGGCTCCGACTTCACCTGTTGGGGTTTGCTGGAGTGGGAGCTGGTAGCATCGGTGGCTGTCAAAGCTTTATTCAATGTTTGACCAAGCATTAAGATGACACCCGCGAGGAGTGACCCCTTCGGCCCAGGCGTGAGTATAACTGAAAAAAAAACCGCTATGCTGAGCTGCGCACAGCATGAGCAGTGCATTTTGGGGGTGATGTTTAGCGCAACCCAGAAAGAATTATGGCAACGCCCAGCGAACCGTCTGTGAAATGAGCAACTGTTCCTGTTCCCACTCACTGTTTTGAGAGCTGGCAGGAGCAACCTCGGAGAGCTGAAACTCTCTCACCCCCCAAAGAATGAGATTTAGGGAAACAAATGCTTGAATAGTGTAGTTTTGAAACATTAGGCTCAACTGTACGTAGGTAAAACAGTCGAATCCGCAGCCGCCCGACCCGGCGCCGACGAAACTCGAGAGGGGTTGCAACTTGGGCTAATTGGTATGTAGGCGGCTTTCAACGTCGTGTCTCCCCTGAGTGCTGAAGCGTCTAATCACATTGTAGGGAACTATTGCTTCTCATGGTAGGTGGCCCTCCGCCACCCGGTCGTGTGTAAATATATGTGCGCGTGGCATGGACGTCGGCAAGGGGGTGCAAAAGGGGCACTTGCCCCCCTCGAGCCACACCAGTGCATTCCCCTCACTCAATCGATCTAAAAACGTTGCCCAAGCTAAACGAACGCTCCGCCCCTGCCCACGAAAAAAAAATCCTGCCGACGGCCATGTCATATGGCCACCGGACGAAGCGCCCTTTAGTATGATGACCGTTCGATGAGCTGTCATCGCAGCACCGGCCACAATGAAATGTTAGTGCCATTTGCGGACGCGACAGCTTTCCCCTGGCAACGCTTGGCTGAACTGTCTCTGCTGTATTTAAGTGGCGTCTCGTTGTAGAGTAGGATGATTTAGCCCTCGAGTCGGTGACACGAGTCACACGAGCTGCAGTGTTGAGAACGCCGACGACGGGCAAGGCATCACCGAAACACACGTCACAAGACCGAGAAATGGCGAACGGTGAAGGCCGTGCAGCACGGTCTGTACTGGATGGCACGTTCTTTGAACCGGTAGAGGATGGGTCCAATGCTTCGGTTCTCAAAGCAGAATGTGAGCTTTGCAGAAAATTTCTGGTTCGCGGTCATCCACGTCGAACTTCAAAGTCCATATTGCCACGCGCGTTCTTCGCCCTCAAATACTGTCAGCATTGCTCAGCGGAAACCGCGCCTCATTGTTCTAGAAGCTTCGCGATTACTGTAGATCGTTTTGTTAACATTGCGCGCAAGATGCGAACACTCGAGCTTATTCCAGAGGTTGTGCGACAACGAGTGATAAGACTGGAATATTCTATGATGCACGTATAAATGCCGACGCACTTCACCGCTTGTCAGTTGATCGACGGCCGACGCTCTGCTCGCCGTTATCAGTGCCAGCGTGTATTGCTGTAATCTTAGTTTCTGTTTACCGGCCGCAAGTTCGGCCTAATAAGCAGTTTCATCTTGGACACGTCGCCTGCTGCCTTCATCGAGGTCACACCCACGTGATATCTGGTGGAGGTGCTGCTTTGTTCATGTACCGGACACCCCCGTCAAGCCGTGAACCCAGCCCCAGTCGCGAAGCAGACGTCGACACCAATCACGAACAGCGAGTTAGCCGTTGGCAGCAAGGTCTACATCCGGAGTACGGTCCTCTACCTGACAAGACTCGGAAGACCAAGGCCATGACCTCGACTGCGGCAACGATGACCGCCGCTGCGCCACAGCCGGCGATCGTAATGCAGCAGCCAAGGGAGCCACCGACTTTCCGCGGATCATCGTTTGAAGACCCCGAGACCTGGCTGGAGACATACGACCGAGTGGCCACCCTCAACCACTGGGACCCGGAAGAGAAGCTGCGTCGCGTCTACTTCTACCTGGAAGACGCGGAAAGGACCTGGCTCGAGAATCGGGAGTCTGTGCTTCAACCCTGGGATCTTTTCCGCGGCACATTCCTGGATATGTTCAGGAGCATCGCCCGCAAGGAAAGAGCCGCGACGTTTCTGGAGACGAGGGCGCAACTCCCGAACGAAAGAGTGACCATCTTCGCTGAAGAATTGACGCGACTCTTCCGGCACGCTGACGCCCACATGCCCGAGGAGAAGAAAGTCCGTTTTCTCATGCGAGGAGTCAAGCAAGAACTCTTCGCCGGGACGATGCGGAACCCACCAAAGAACGTCCAGGAATTCTTGTCGGAAGCAACAGCGATCGAGAAGACGCTGGAAATGCGAACCCGCAAGTACGATCGCCGAACGATGCAAGACAGCCCAGGAGTTCATGCTCTCGGCTCCGACGACCTGCGCTAAACGATACGAGCGATCGTGCAGGAGGAACTGCGCAAGCTGTTACTCTCATCAATGCCGCAAGTGGACTCGATCGCTCACACCGTTCGCGAAGAAATCCAGCAGCCGATCTGCGCCCCCCAACCGCCACAGCCGCAAGCCATGAGCTACGCTGCTGCCGCCCAACGCTACGCTCCGCCTCCACGTCCACGTCAGGAGGCCGCACCACCCCAATTCCGCCGCCAGACACCGCCGTCCCCACCACCGACGCCATACCGCCCACCTGCCAGCGAGCACTACGCCCCAAGAAAAACCGACATCTGGCGAACCCCTGACAACCGCCCGCTCTGCTACCACTGCGGGGAAGCTGGAGAATACCTACCGCCGCTGCCAGTACCGCCAGATGGGCCTACGCGGCTTCGCCGTCAACGCACCGCCCCCACAGCACGGCGAGCGACCACGCGACATCGCCTACTACTTGACCACCACTGAGCGGGCACCTCGACATTCATCACGTTCGCCTGCGCCTGGACCCTACCGGTCCCCTAATCGACGACACCAGTACAGCAGCCTCAACCGGGGCCGTTCCGTGAGCCCATATCCGGAAAACTAAGGGCAGCAACCGATGGAGGTGCGATTGCTGTATGACGAACTACCGAAGACCCTCCGCCGACGCCGACGACGACGCCGCGACGATACCTGAAGAACAAAGGAAGAGAGAGCCCTGAAGTCGAAACTTCGCTGCCGGAAGAAGACCTGACGACGCCACGTGTAAGCAGCGGAGCAAACCCCCGCAGCCATGATCCGACGCCGTGACCTAACCGCAATGCACGACGACGAATATTCGACGGCCACAACGTCACCGCTCTCGACGGCACTGGAGCCGACTATTCCGTCGTCAGTGGGCCTTTTGCGACGAAGTTGAAGAAAGTGAAGACTGCTTGGCAAGACCCTGAAATCCGGACCGCTGGCGGTCATCTAATAACGCCGGCCGGTGTTTGCACAGCAAGAGTCACCATCAATAACCGGACTTATCTCGCCAGCTTTCTCATTCTGCAGCACTGCTCCAGAGATGTGATACTAGGGATGGACTTCCCTAAGTCAACACGGCGCCGTGATCGACCTGAGGTCTGAGTCGGTAACACTGACTTGAGAAGGAACGTTGCCGCCCCACACGACGCCGGAGAATCATGCCCTGAATGTAATTGAAGAGCAGGTCACCGTGCCACCCCTCTCCAGCGTTTTCTTAGCAACGTTGCTTGTTGGGCGAGTTGGAATAGGTCAATCATAATGTAGGGCAGCGCAAAAAGCAGACAACAGACGAGCGAGGGGACAAGGACACAGCGCATTCTTCCAAGTAAAGTTTATTAGATTGGGACGCACGTATATATACACAGGCAAAGCAAGAAAAGATAAAACCAGGAAGTAAAAATCAAAAGGTGAAATCAAGAGAAGTGCCGATACGTCACACACGTGCACTAACACCGCCCCCCCCCCTTTCCATGACTCACCAAAAACAAAAACTGTTTTTCAGAAAGGTGCAAGGAAGTCATGCTTACGCATGCGTAAGCATGCGTCCCCAGACCGTTTGATTTCCTCAGCCTCGATAATTTCCCTCACCCTTTGGTCCCGATTGCGTGCAAGGACCACGGTGGCCTGTGCAGTTCGACCTCTCGGATGAGAGAGAAAAGAGGCTGCACCACAGTCTATAAGCGAAAGTTCGTACCATGCGTTCAAGGCGTCGTGTACGTCATCCCTCTGACGTGTGGTAGAAAGTACGTGGGTCAAGCGGCATGCTGTCTGAACGACAGACTCCGTGAGCACCATTAGAGCGTCCATACTACAGTATCGGGGCACCTGGGCATCCATGTGCGGGACTGCGAGTGTAGCCCTATCTTTGAAAACACCGTGGTCCTTGCACGCAATCGGGACCAAAGGGTGAGGGAAATCATCGAGGCTGAGGAAATCAAACGGTCTGGGGACGCATGCGTAAGCATGCCTTCCTTGCACCTTTCTGACAAAGCTTTTGTTTTTGGCGAGTCATGGAAAGGGGGGCGCGTGTTAGTGCACGTGTGTGATGTATCGGCACTTCTCTTGATTTCACCTTTGACTTTTACTTCCTGGTTTTATCTTTTCTTGCTTTGCCTGTGTATATATACGTGCGTCCCAATCTAATAAACTTTATTTGGAAGAATGCGTTGTGTCCTTGTCCCCTGGCTCGTCTGTTGTCTGCTTTTTGCGCTACCCTACATTATGATCGTCATTTCTGTCGGCACCGAAATACCCGCTGGCCTTGAAGGCGTCATCGAGGGCGATCAGCACCTGCTTGTGAACCGTCAGATTTGCGTCGCAAGAGGCATCGCCGAGTTGCGTGATGGCAAAGCAAAGGTACTGCTGACAAACTTCAGCCACGAATATAGGCACCTCATCATTGGTACGACAGTCGCCTACATCGAGAAATTCGTGGACACAAGCAATGCTTTCGCCCGCTCCGATACTGCCGAACATTCTTCGACGAATCGAGGTCCCGAAACAGATTTCGACGTCAACCCCAGCCTCCAAAAGCAGAAGCAACACCAGCTCAAAAATCTGCTCCTGCAATTCAAGGACTGCCTCTCATCGTCGTCAAGAATTCGACAGACCCCATTCGCAAAACATCGTATCATAACTGAAGAAAGTACCCGACAAGTCCGTCAGAGCAAGTATCGAATTTCGGCGCGAGAACGCGAAGCCGTCAAGAAGCAAGCCGACGAAATGCTACGCGACGACATAATCCAGTGGTCCAAGAGTCCCTGGGCGTCTCCCGTGGTGTTGGTGAAGAGGCACGGGACGCTACGTTTCTGTGTCGACTATCATGGCCTGAACAAGATCACGAAGAAGGACGTGTACTCCCTCCCACGGATAGACAACGCCCTGGATAGACTCCACAACGCGAAATACTTCTCGTCGATGGACCTCAAGACAGGCTACTGGCAAATCGAAGTCGATGAGAGAGACCGAGAAAAGACTGCTTTCATAACTCCAGACGGCCTGTTGGAGTTCAAGGTAATGCCTTTTGATCTTTGCTCGGCCCCCACGACCTTCCAACGCGTAATGGATACAGTACTGGCCGGCTTGAAGTGGCATACTTGCCTTGTGTACTTGGACGATGTCGTTGTGTTTTCCTCTAACTTCGACGAACACCTGCGGCGCCTTGAGGCTGTACTTCAAGCAATCAAGACCTCCGGACTTACCCTGAAACCACAAAAGTGCCGCTTCGCCTACGAGGAACTCTTGTTCTTGGGCCACGTGATAAGCGAGTCCGGAGTACGCCCGACTCTCAGAAGACAGCCGCCATCGCTACATTCCTGCCAGCCGCCGACAAGAAGGTCATGCGTCGATTTCTCGGCCTGTGCCCCTACTACAGGCGGTTCGTCAAACTTTGCCCGCATCGCCGAACCACTTACTAACCTTACCAGGGCCGACGTCAAGTTCAAATGGGAAACGCCGCAGGAGGAACCATTTCAAGACCTAAAACGACGCCTGCACACGCCTCCGCTACTTGCGCATTTCGACGATCGCGCCGGAACAGAAGTGCACACCGACGCAAGCAGTGTGGGACTCGGCGCCGTCCTTGTGCACAAGATGGATGGGCTGGAAAGGGTTATCAGTTATGCTAGCCGGTCGCTATCAAAGGAAGAAGCTAACTATTCCACAACAGAAAAGGAGTGCCTCGCCATCATCTGGGCTACGTCAGAGTTTCGCCCTTACCTATACGGAAGGCCGTTCATATTTGTGAGCGACCACTACGCCTTGTGTTGTCTAGCTAACTTGAAGGACCCTTCAGGTCGTCTCGCAAGATGGAGTCTGAGACTTCAAGAATTCGACGTTACCGTCGTTTATAAGTCCGGACGAAGACACTCCTACGCCGACGGCTTATTTCGCACCCCCCCGTCGAACCGCCGCCGCAAGACGACCAGGAGGATGACTTCTTGGGAACCATAAGCGCCGACGACAGCGAGCCGACCCGGAACTCAAGGGCCTTATGGAGTACCTTGAAGCCAAGACCGCCATTGTTCCGAAGGAATTCAAGCGAGGACTCGCATCGTTAGTCTTACGAAACGACATTCTCATAATAAGAATTTCTCGCCCCTTCGAGCCAACTACCTTCTCATAGTGCCTTCAGCATTGCGACCAGAAGTCATCCAGGCACTACACGACGACCCGATGGCTGGACACCTCGGACTTTCCCGCACGCTCGCAAGAGTACAAGAAACGTTCTACTGGCCGCGCCTTGCCGCCGACGTGGCCCACTACGTAAGGACGTGCCGAGACTGTCAGAGACGGAAGACATCGCCAGAAAGACCAGCAGGCTTCCTTCACCCGATCGAGCCTCTTCGGCGACAGTTCCAGCAGATCGGGATGGACCTCCTGGGGCCATTCCCAACGTCGACTTGCGGGAATAAATGGATCGTCGTAGCTACCGACTACCTCACCCACTACGCCGAAACAAAGGCCCTGCCCAGGGGTAGTGCCGCAGAGGTAGCGAAGTTCTTCATTGCGAACATAATCCTTCGACACAGCGCCCCAGAGGTTCTCATCACCGATAGAGGTACGGCGTTTACGGCTGACCTAACTCAGGCGATCTTGGTATACAGCCACACAAGCCACCGCCGGACCACCGCGTATACCAGCCCGGTGACCGCGTTTGGGTGTGGACGCCGATACGCCGACGCGGACTCAGTGAAAAACTTCTTCGGCGATACTTCGGGCCATACAAGGTGCTTCGACGTCTCGGTGCTCTGGACTACGAGGTCGTTCCGGACGGCATTACTAACTCTCAACGGCGTCGTGCGCGACGTGAAGTCGTCCATGTCGTGCGCCTCAAGCCGTATTACGCGCGTTAGCGGACTTGAGGACTTCACCTATTGCTTTATTGTTGTACTTTATTTCTTTGCTGTTGTGATTTATTGTTGCATGCATTTTTTTCCCATGTTCTGTTTTAAGCATCGGGACGATGCATTTTCAGAGGGGGCTTTTCCACGCACGTTCTTCGCCCTCAAAGACTGTCAGGAATGCTCAGCGCAAACCGCGCCTCATTGTTCTAGAAGCTTCGCGATTGCTATAGATCGTTTTGTTAACATTGCGCGCAAGACGCACATACTCGAGCTTATTCCAGAGCTTGTGCGACAACGAGTGATAAGACTGGAATATTCTTTGACGCACGTATGAAGGCCGACGCGCTTCACCGCTTGACAGATGATCAACGGTCGACGCTCTGCTCGCCGCTATCAGTGCCAGCGTGTATTTCTGTAATATTACTGTCTGTTTACCGGCCACAAGTTCGGCCTAATAAACATTTTCATCTTGGACACGTCGCCTACTGTCTTCGTCGACGTCACACCCACGTGACAATATCAAGGTAAGAACATGTATCTTTATCCCAGTTGTTATAGTTGTGTCTTTATAATTGCCATTTTTTCCTTTGAGATCGAATACGTGTTATTCTTTCCCAGAGGGTACATCCAAATGGTGCATCAGAATATGAGCAGTACCTCGAGAAGCCCCGGAAGTGCAGTTCTGGACGCGAGAACGGAAACAAACGCGAGCGCAACAAGCAGCTAGAATCCAGGGCAAGTCTGCAAAACTATTTTGGTTTAGCCAAAAACCGTGCAGGTGAAAAAGAAGTTCGATGGGCTTGTGCAGAACTTGATTGTCAAGTCCATGCTCCCTCTCAAATTCGTGGAGGAAGATGCTTTTCAGCAGTTCGTCAAAGGTAACGGACGGCGCTCTAGCTGGAACAGTTCTTGCTCTATTGGTGTGCGGATAACGCTGCATGGCACATATTTTCAGGAACCTGAACTCATGTGGTGCTCATGTCTCAAAGGACACTCGGGAGAAGGATAGACGACACATTCGAAGACAAACTTCGCACTATCAGAAGTGAGCTACAAGCGACGACATATGTGTGTACCACTGAAGACGTGTGGTCTATTTCAAGAACAAGCTTCATTGGTGTAACAGCACAATGGGTGACTAAGCAGTTTCATTTAATTTGTAGGCCATTAGAGTTATGGAGTTCTGCACCTGCTATTGTACGCGGGCGTTCTTGCAACGTGCGCACACGAGACAGAAAGCATAACTTTTGATAGAAGTTGACCGACGGGTTGACTCACAGTAAATTTCTAGCTTTGGGTGATTTCCTTTAAAGGCTGGAGTTGCACTGAACAAGACGATTCGCCCCAAGGACGGTGCTCAGATTGACACGTATCATTTGTTTCAAACATTACACAGTGCTGTTCATACCTAAAATTGCTCAGTGAGTGGATTCTGTAAATAACCCTGTCCAATTTACCCAAATCATTTCAGACTGATTTGGACATGCTTTGACGCATATCGACAGCTGTAGCTTGCAAACGCTTTATTGGAACGCACTCATACGACCGTGTAGCAGAGCTGCTTTTGGATGTCTACTCAGACTTCAGCCTGGAAACGAAGCAATTTGTAGGCACAGTAACAGACAACGGAAGGAACTTCTTTGTAAAGGCTTTCACGGAATTTGGAATCGATGATACCACTGAGGGTACACATTAATGTCTCTCTTCGAATATTTTCCTCTAAGCTATTTCGCCTTATCTGTGGTTGAAGAGTTCGTATATGTTTTGGTGAAGGAGGGAACGGGAATTTACTGACCCCTCTTGTTTCTTTACAGATCGAGAAATCAATGTTACGTTTACCCTTGAACTGTCGGGCTGATCGCTTCCTCATCATCTGCGGTGCGCGTGTCATACTTTGAGCCTCGTCGCCACGGCTGACGTCAAGAAAGCCATCAAGAGAAGTCCTACGTGTCGTCGTCTCCACGACAGCGCAATGGCGAAATGCGCTCAGTATTGGGGCTCATCAAATCGGCCAAAGTCTGCAGAGACGGTGCTATCAGTTCTCGGAAGACAGATGCCAACGCCCTGCATCACGCGGTGGAGCTCTCTCTACGACGCATTGGACGTACTTCTCACGAACAAAAAGAAACTCAAGACACTCTCAGAGAAGCTCGACCTACCATATATATGAGACGCAGACCTACCCGATCGCTGCAGGTGAGGTACTCTTTTTTATAAATATTTTGAAGACTCGTCTAAGTTTATTAATTACAAGTTACTTTCGATCACCATCACTGGAGAAAATAAAGGAGCTCACGTTATAAAATATTTTTTTCTTCAGTAATGGATATCTTGCAGAAAAGCAGCTGCGGTTACTACGGAGAGCTTCTGCCAACACTTCTCACGGTAGAAAAGAAGCGATTTTCTGCGAAGCAAAAAATTTCGTCACGGATCTATCATCTTAGACAGCTGTCTAACCGGTCTCCAAAAGCGCTTTTCTGCGTTTTTCAGTATGGAAAATGGTGAGGAATCCTGCTCACACCTATTCTTCAAGATGGGGTGGACCTCAAGCAAAGTGGCTAAAACTTCAGACTTTGAGAGCTTGCTCGTGCGAGCGGATGAGGCGCATGCGCTGCTCCAAATGGACACGTGCGACAAGTCGTCGTCGTCGGTGGTGATTAATGACAGTTTTTACGACTTTGAAGACGGAGACACTTCGGCATCTGAACGATCAGAAGCGACCCACGTGAGGGTGGAAGTTTTGTGGTATTTAGATGACCCGAAAAGAGATATCGCCTTTTTGCAGGACTATCCGGCCACGAAGGCGGTATTTATCCGCTATAACACGAATTTGTGCTCCTCTACCGCAGTAGAGAGACTTTTCTCGTTCGCGAGTCTGGTGTTGAGGCCGAACTGACGATGCCTTGATGACGGCCTATTTGTGAAGCTCCTGTTGCTTCAGTGTAATTAACACACCAACCTTTTCACCAAAATATTTCTTATGTGCTCAAGAACTCTGCACTTTTCTTTTCCATTTAGTGCTGTTCACTACTGATTCCGGCAATTTGCTTGAACAATGCTTTTGTGGCGTAGCTGATATTGTTGCCACCAAGTATGCTATTGTTGCCACCAAGTATGATATTGTTGCCTCCGTGTTACTTTTGAGGTGAAAAGATATAATTTGTTATGGCAACTGATACCTGCATGTATGTCGTTAATGCCAATATTGTTCAGTGTAAGCCTCTTTTGCAATGCTTTAACGGCACTCAGAATACTGTGATAAATAAATACATCGCAAGTTTCATAGCGCTGCAACATTTACAATGTGATGTTGATGTTGCACTTAATTTTTTTTCGCAGTATGAACATCCCCGAAATAAAGAGTATTTCAGTATGTGTATTGCTGTATATGTATTCCAAAATGCATTTTTCGCCTTTTTGCGAAAGTGTCTCCGAAATGTACCGCTACTTCAAAGATAAATGTATCTCAGTATCTCTATTTTAGGCTTACAACCCATGGATTTCGATACCTGTATTCCAGAATACTTTTTCAAGTATCCCTACCCAGCTCTGTCGTGGAGTAGGAGAGGAAAGGCGACATTATGAGTGACTTGACTAAGCCTCTTGCACCATACTGTACATTGGTCTCCAACACGAATTGTTTTTAGTGTAGGTAGCAAGAAAGTGGTGGGGTTCACTTCTATATTCCAGAAATATATGCTCAGAGAGACGCTGACCGTATATCTCACGAATACAAAGCGTATTCCAATATGCTCTGTTCGTGGTATAATAAGTTACGAATGATTCGAAGAGCTCTTTCTTGCATGAAATACGTCTTATTCAGATTATACTGCGACGTAACTTCCCAAATGAGAACGCAGCAGTGCAAACGAGAATGAATTAAAGAAAAGTATAATTGGGATTTTAACGACTTAGGTAAAAAGTTCTGGAATCTGTTTAGCATACCTACTGATTGGGTTATGTTGTTTACAAGAAGTTATAAGTGTGGTATCCATCGTAATTTTTCATGGAATTGCACTCCACTCAGAGACTCGTTCCTTTATCTGCGTCTTAAATAAAAGTGGAGGGGATAAGGAAGTTGTTTAATAGTGGCATGAAATATAATAAACTTAGTTTTGGTGACATTTAAATTTATCTGATAAGAACTAAGAATTTATCTGATAAGAATTTATCTGATAAGAACATGTGGCTCCAACATTCTGTTGGAGCCACATGTTCGCAGAATCCATGAGGCGAGATAAAGTAGAAAAAGAAGAGAAAACACTCAAGCTTGCGCAACGTCTCTTAGTGTTTCGCAGTTATAGCACCATTTAACGGGGATGCATGCACGTTGACGCTTGGTGGCACATCTGTATCCCGACGATTAACGTCCATGATCAATGATTAAACAGACCCTTGTGGTCATAGATGCTTGTGGTAGCTGTACGGTGAGAGCGGAATTAGAGAAAGGGGTGTGACAGCCAGATCAGCGTCACTGATTGGGCGCCGAACTTGGGCTAAGGTCGCCTACTCGCGGCACGTTAGAGTTATTGAACAACGATGCCCGACTAGAGCGAAACGCAACGCGCGTCGCGTCTTCCCCGTTGGCCGGCTGCGGTTTTTCGCGCGGCGCTACGGCCACGCGACGCACTAGCGCGTTGCAGAGCTATTTTTGGTATGGACGGATGCTCCGAGCAAGGCCAATGCTAGGGGGTAAGGTCGCCACCTGGCAGTGTGTTAATGCGTTGACAAAATTGCACTTTTCCTATTCGAAACGCGTCGAATGGGACGGACGCGTAAAAACGACGCTTTGAAGGAACTAATCGTGCATTTCATGGTCACAATGCATTACTTCACTTTAGCAAGAACACTGTGAGAAGACAGTGGTAGATATAAAAGGCTTTTTTTAACCCTACAACGTATGTGACCGTGGCGCAGTGGATAGCGTGCCCGGCATCTCTTGTCGCGGACCAAGAGGTCGTAGGTTCGACTCCCGCTGACGGAACTTTGTTCTTTGTCTTCTGATCATGCGTATTTTTTCGACGTCATTTCCGTGACGGAAATACGTCACTCAAATCTTGGTGGACCCCGGCATAAAACACTTTCGTGTTAAAAACAATATCATTAATGTATATAAAGAACAATATAGGCCCAAAGCTTGAACCTTGTGGCACGCAATGCATGTTTTATGTTTTAAGTCGGACTTGAAATTATTGAATAAAACAAACTGGGTTCGATTACATAAATAGCTCTGCATCAGATTCAATGTTACGAATTCAATTCAATATCCTCGAAAATTCGCGAAGATGATCCCCTGTTTTATCGAGTCAAATGCTTTCCTAAAGTTCAAAAAATACCGACAGTGCAAAACAGGTTTTTTATATTAGCTGATAATTTTTCTCTAATAATAAGTAATGCACTCTCTGTAGACTTGCCTTTCTGAAACCCATATTGATGTTTAGATAGCAAGTTTTATTTATGCAACTAATACACTGGTATAAAGTTCATCACTTTTTCTACAATTTTTGAAAAACATGAAAGGATTGATATTGGTCGATAATTGTTGATATTATTAATAGTGCCCCCTTATCTAAAACAATAATTCTAGCAATTTTATTTTGTCAGGATATATTACTGTAGACAATGTAGAATTTTGTGACCAAATATTACAGAAATTAGCCCGGCTACATAGAAATGTCTTAGAAAACCTGGCCACCCTGTTTACGAAGTGTCTCTTGACGGGAAGGGTACCAGAATCTTGCAAGAATGCCGATATCATTTTAATCCATGGGAAAAGGGACGTCGAGGACATCAAAAATTATAGGCCGGTCAGCTTACCATCCGTTGTCTAAAAGCATATTCACAAGAAAATGCACATAAGAAAAGCATATTCACAAGAAAAAAGCAGGATTTCTTACAGGCTACTCAACAACAGACCAACTCATGCTATCAATAAGGCGATAGAGAAATGCGCGGAATGCAACCAACCCCTATACGTAGCCTTCATAGATTACGAGAAAGCATTTTATTCGGTCGAGACATCAGCAGTCATGCAGGCATTGCAGAATAAGGGCGTCGAAGCAGCATGTCTAGACATAGTGGAAGAAATCTACACTGGATCCACAGCCACCAGTGTCCTTCATAAAGAAAGCGACAGAATCTCAATAAAGAACGGTGCAAGGCAGGAAGACACGATTTCCAAAATGCACTTCACAGCTGGTTTACAGGAGGTTTTCAGAGCCCTACACTGGGAAGGGTTATGGATAAGTGTTAATGGGAGTACCTTAGTAACCTGTGATTCGCTGATTACATTCATTTCATGAGTAACTCGGGGGGACCAATTACCAACTCATATTTACTAAATTGGACACGGAAAGTAGAAGTGTAGGTCTGAAAACATTATGCATAAAACGAAAGTAATGTGCAGCAGTCTCGGCAGAGAACAGCGCTTTGCGATAGGTGGCGAGGCACTCGAAGTTGTAAAAGAATATATCTACTTGATACAGGTAGTAACCACGGAGCCGAACCATCACAGTGAAACAACTAGAAAAAATAAGAATGGGGTGGAGCACATTCAGCAAGCACTCTAAAATCATGAATGGTAGTTTACCACTACCCCTCAAGAGGAAAGGATACAACAGCCTCATCTTACCGGTACCTACCAAGGAGCAGAAACCTGGAGGCTTAGATGATTCAACTTAAATTCAGGACGACGCAGCGTGCAATTCAAATGAAAATGATAGGTGTAACCTTAAGAGGCTGGAAAACAGCAATGTCGGTGAGGCGAAAAACAGTGGTTAAGGATATATTTAATTCATGAAGAAGAAATGAACATGGGCTGGGCACGTAGCGCGTAGAGATGATAATCGCTGGTCATTAAGGGTAAGTGACTGCATTGTAAGAAAAGGCAAATGCGCGAGGGGGGAGACAGAGAGAGAGAGAGATGAAGAGGAAGGCCGGGAGGTTAACCAGATACTAGCATCCGGTTTGCGACCCAGCACAGGGGAGGGGAAATAGGGGCAAGAAAGAAGGTGTAGAGAGAGAGAGAAAGAAAATTAGGTGGGCAGATGATCTAAAGAAGTTCGGAGAGTCTTTTGCCCTGCAATGCGGGTAACCAAGGTGATGATGATGATGAAGTTTTGTCACTTGTCAGATCCCTTGCAGATCGGATGGTAGAAGGTGCTGGGCAATTATTGGTTGTTTAATTGTGTGGTTGTTAAGGGCGGCGAGTTTCTTCTGCTGTTGTGTGCGGTGTTTTGGGGCCTCAACGGAGCTGGTAGCTTCGGCAAACGAGTCTATTCAAAGCAGAACACTTGCTGGCAGCTATTTCTGGCAGCCTACAAGAGTCAGTCTTGGAATGGATGATGATATGTGGGTTTTAATGGTGCAAGGGCCAGGCTTCTCCAAAGAGTGCCATGAAAAATGATACAAGAGTTAGAATGGTGCGGGATTTACGATGGCATGTAAGGGATAGAAGGCGGGTAAAACATATAACCATTTAAATCATGGGGGGTGACGTAGAATGTGTCGCTCATAACGAATGGCAAAGCTCGTGGTAAACATACATTGTTGGCGACAGGACATTAGTACGACTGTCTCAGCAATGCCCATGAGCGCAAGGGCTATGAGGCAGGTGCTGCCTTTAGTATGGCCACCGCAGCGCGACCTGTGTACAGACGTCGGGCTATGGATCACCTCGGAATACGGAGTGAAAGCTATGTACAGATTTTCAAAACACGAACAATGATTCATGTTTAAAACGCCCATCTCTACCGATGAACAGAAAGGATGAAGTGGAAGCTGCTGTCGGTAGGGCAATAAGAAGTGCTTTTCTATTTCTGATACCGCCCAACTCACTGCAGTGGACGAGGATGTGGGGAACCGTAAGTCGTTATCCACATCTCTCACGGCTCGGCTGATCAGCGCCGGACAGAAGATATGCATGTGTGCTGTGTGTGTGTCCTTCTTGCAGCCGGGTAAGTGTTACTTGTGTGTGACCTGGATCTCATAATTGTTGCGAATACACCCTGAGCCTTTGTATCAGGAAGTGTTTCAAGTCAAGTGCAGGGACAGCTATGGATGTATTGGCCGCAACGTTGTTTTGGACGGATTTATTTATTTTTATTTCACAATACCCCTAAAGACCCCAAAAGGGGTGTTACATAGGGGAACAGACACATGAATCAAACGATGTATGTTTACGGTCCGAGAAAGGAAATATACAAAAATGACGAGAGCAAGCTATACAATAAAACGAAACAAGCAAAAGGAAACGAACACTAGATGCATTGCAAAAAATCAAACATAGAGGAAATATAGAAAATCTAAAAATCCGGCAGATCCCACGCACTGTGGGAATCGATGTAATGCGAAGCAGCCAGGAAGGAGCAAATCATGCTTTACATAATTTGCGTGTCATGTTTTACATGTTAGGACCTGTCATTTATGTTCGTCATTGAGTCACGCCGCGCAATACCAATTTTGGTGTAAATCAAGTTAGCGAACTGGACGCGAGCGCACCATGAGCGTGGAATGTAAATGGCATTATAGATGACATGCCTGCCAACATTTTCA
Organism: Rhipicephalus appendiculatus; assembly: GCA_030522465.1. Classification (NCBI taxonomy): domain Eukaryota; kingdom Metazoa; phylum Arthropoda; class Arachnida; order Ixodida; family Ixodidae; genus Rhipicephalus; species Rhipicephalus appendiculatus. The sequence continues at coordinate 87,444 of JALIZH010017164.1, read as the reverse complement.
TGTTACCACCTGTCACTTATGTTCGTTATACAGTCATGTCACTCAATACCAAATTTGGTGAATATCAAGCTAATGAAACGGCCGCGAGCGCGCCATGAGCGTGGCATGCAAGTCATGTCGCACATGACTAGTCATGATTTCTATATTACCACTTGTCATTTATGTTCGCCATACAGTCATGTCACTCAATACCAAATTTGGTGAATATCAAGCTAACGAAACAGCCGCGAGCACGCCATAAGTGTGACATGCAAGTGATGTCGCACATGACATGTCATGATTTCCATATTACCACTTGTCATTTATGTTCGTCATAGAGTCACGTCACACATATCAAATTTGGTGTATATCAAGCTAGCGAAACGGCCGCGAGCGTGTCATGAGCGTGGCATGCAAGTCATGTTGCACATGACATGACATGATTTCTGTATTACCACTTGTCATTTAGCAAATGTGAGTGCAACCCCAGCATAGATAATACCGTAACTCTGTTTAACCACCAGAACCAGACTTCTAGAGAAATTGCTGAAGCTTTTTTCATTGCACATCACAAGGATGATTGCATTAGTCATCCTTCAATAGCCCTATCAGACAAAGAGATACACCTGCTCTCTGCATTTTTGTGAATGGTTTTTTGTTGTTGTTGTAGCGATGTGCGCTAAGGCAATAGTTGATGTGATTTGCGCAGTACCGTATCGTTTAAAAGTCAGAGTTTTTTCGATAATAAAATCAGTTAAAAAAAAGCGCTTGTCCTGTGTGTCTCTATGCTTCGTCCCCGTGTCATTTTGCGCTTTTTTATAAGATGAACCTTTTTCCAACTAGGCCAAACAGCCGTTTTGCAGATGTCATTTAGGTTCGTCATACAGTCACGTCACGCTATACCAAATTTGGTGTATATCAAGCTAGCGAAACGGCCGCGAGCGTGTCATGAGCGTGGGATGCAAATCATGTTGCACATGACATGTCATGATTTCCATATTACCACTTGTCATTTATGTTCGTCATACACTCACGACGCCCAATACCAAATTTGGTGTATATCAAGCTAGCGAAACGGCCGTAAGCGCATCATGAGCGTGGCATGTAAATCATGTTGTACATGACATGCATGTCATCATTTACTTATTACGACCTGTCATTTATGTTGCTCATGCACAAATGTCTCATCGTATTAATTTTTGGGTATATCAAGTTAAGAAAACGGCCTACGGCCATGGTGTGTAAATCATGTTTTTCAGGACTAGTTATTCATGATTCTCATGATATGACCAGGCAAATATGTTCGCCATACAGTCATGTTATGACATACCAATTTTTGTATAAATCTCATTAACGATACGGCCAGGAGAGCACAAAGTCGTAGGCGGCTAGATAGATAGCTGGATAGATAGATAGAGAGATAGATATATATATATATATATATATATATATATATATATATATATATATATATATATATAGATAGATAGATAGATAGATAGATAGATAGATACGCTCAAGCTCGCCGAAGTTAGCTAAGAAATGCTTCGCATTTAAAAAAATTCAACCAAACTAAGCGCACTAAGAAATACAGCACACATGTGAAAAAGTAAAATACATCATGATCGTACAAAACACACGTTTGCAAAAGACAGAATAAATACAATGCATCATATGCAATGAATCGAGAAAATTGTTGACAAATGACCAGTACATGAAAATAAACATTGAAGAACACATGACCGTATCTAAAAGAGCACTCGTGGTGGGTATTTAGTTAGAAGTATTGCGTAAAAGTTCCTGAAACGTTGAGCATTCGGGTTCAGTGGCAATGCGGGACGGCAGGTTATTCCATGCAACTATTGTTCGGGGAATGAAAGAATGAGCATAATGAGCTGAGCGACAGGTTATGCGTTTTATCTTGAAGATATGGTCTATGCGTGAAAGATAGCTGCTGGTGTTTCGAAGATCTGGTGAAGCCATGGGTGATGAAAAAGTTTATGAGAAGCGAAAGACGGGCAGTTCTGTGGCGATGAGATAAGTGTTCAAGTTGGGCGCCAGATTTTAGTGCTGAAATACTGGTGTAGGGTGAATAATCATAAAATATGAAACGCACTGCATGGTTTTGTAAAGGCACCATGTCATGGGTGATGTAGATTTGTATGGGATCTCATATAAATGATGCATATTCGATTTTAGGGCGTATTAACGTGATGTATGCTAGCCTACGGAAGGAAGGAAGGAAAACATTTATTGTCAGAAAAAGGTTTGCGGGACGGGCCAGCTTAGTCCGCAAGTCCCATCTAGGAGTGCTGGCTGTCCTCAGTCCAGGACGCCACAGGCAATTGCCGCCCTGCGGGCCCTGTCGATCAAACTGATCTGATCGTCAAACTGATCTGATCTGATCTCCCACCACTCCACACTCGCTTGGAGGATATCTGGAGCATACTTCAGGTTACGTTTGAGCAGACCTAATGGGCGGATAGCTGATGCCAACGTCAGGCATGTGATGATGCCATGTAGGGTCAGACTGCAAGTGAACACCAAGATACTTATATGAAGTTGTATGTTGAATTATGTTGTTATTGATTACGTAGGATGTCGGAATGCGGTGGATGCACCTTGTAAATGACAGTAGCTGTGTTTTACCTGTATTAAGAGTCATCAGCCATGTTGAACACCACGTCTTAATTGCGTTATGATCAGCTTGCAGAATATGTTTATCTTTGTCACATGAAGTTATCTATAAATTACACAGTCATCCGCGAAAAGTCTGATGTGAGAGGACACGCAGTTAGACAATTGATTAATATAGCTTAAGAAAAGTAAAGGGCCAAGAACGCTGCCCTGCGGAACACCGGAGGTTACGTTGGTGGATGAAGAGGTGCTGTTGTTAACAGATGTGTATTGTGATCTAGATGAGAGGAAATTCGTAATCCATCCAATAACGGTTGGATGTGTAATAAGGTTCATTATTTTTATTATTAGTCTATGGTGAAGAACGCGATCGAAAGCGTTTGAAAAATCGAGAAAAATGGCATCAACTTGAAATCTTAAGTCTAAACATGAATGTATGTGATGTAAAAGCCGGCTAACTGCGTTTCGCATGAGTAACCTCGACGGAAGCCATGTTGGTACTCAAAAATGATGTTGTGGTTAATGATTTCAGTGTAGATGACATGTTCAAGTAACTTGCAAATGATACTGGTTAGAGAAATTGGGTGGTAGTTTAATGAATGAGTGCGGTCTCCGGACTTAAATATGGGTATTACTTTTGCTACCTTCCAGTCGCTCGGAATAGTGTTAGTAGACAGAGACTGCAAGAAGAGTGCGCAAAATAATGGTGATAAGCTACGAGACAAATTTTTAACACTTTATTATTAATGCCATTGTCATCGGATGCTGAAGAAATTTTAAGGTTATTTAGTAAAGAAGAAATTCCTGCCTCACTAATGATTATTTCAGGCATAGATACGTCGGTGAGGTTGACAAGGGAAGGTGATAATCAATCCTATCAGTCTAGGAGCGTCCGAATGAGACTTTTATAAATATTCACCAGGCACTTCCTGTCACACCGCATGCTGTTCGTTGCAGAACTTATAAGACATTCATTGTTTTTATGCACTTGTCCTTCATTGACTTGATGTGGGTTATAAATGGGAGCTTCGAATCCAGGATCAGGCCTAGAAATTTATGCTTCACCTCTACAGGTAACCGCTGCCCATAGAGCTCAATTTCGGGATTTGGGTGGAGGCCTGTCTTTCTAGAAAAAAGAACACAGGTGCTCTTTTGTGGATTTAACCGGAGTCCGTGGTTGTCTGCCCATTTTGAAATCTTGTTCAGTCCAAGCTGCACCTGTCGCTCATAAATTGCGATATTACAAGATGTAAATGCTATCTCGATGTCATCCACATACGTGCAATAGAACACAGTTCGTGGGGTGCAAAAATGCAACGGCTTCGTCTTTATAATGAAAAGTGTCAGCCGAGCACACCACCTTGTGGTACTCCTGTTTCCTGCACGAATTATTGTGATAGAGTATATCCAGGCCAAACAGGGATTGTGCGGTTGGCCAGATAAGTCTCAATCATATTTAACATCCGGCCCCGCATGCCTAAGTGTGACAGATCTTTGAGTTTTTCAAATTGCCACGTGGTCTCATACGCCTTTTCAGTATCTCGAAATACACGAGAGAAAAAAAATGTTTAGGTATAAAGGCTTGGCGAATTAGTGTCTCAATGCGTAGCCGATGACCAGTGGTGGATCGACCCTCTCGAAAGCCGCACTGATGTGGATCAAGCAGTTTGGTCGATTCTAGGAAATGTAGTGAGTGCAGTTGATCATTTATTCAAATACTTAGCATATGCAACTTGTTAATGCTATAGGCCTGTAACGGGACACACTAGATTGATCCTTTCCTTGTTTCAAAATAGGGTTCAAAATAATGAATTGTTGGGCTAGTTGGTTCGACATTTGGCATATGAGAGCGAAGGCTTGGTAAGAAAGAAAGACCACTTAGAAGAAAAGACGCTCTAAGTGGTCTTTCATTCTTACCAAGCCTTCGCACTCATATGCCAAATTTCAAAATAGGGGTTACAATGGCTTCTTTCCAGACAGAGGGAATCTTGCCGGAAGTATATACCGCGTATATGGGCAGAGGAGGGTCTTCTGTTATTCGCAGGGTAACTGCTTCAGCATTTGTTATATAACACGGTCAGAGCTTGAGGCAGATTCGTTGCACTAGTTGAGTGCCGCTTGCAGCTCAGCTAAGTAGAATGGTTCCTTGAAGGCCTGGGTTTTCGCACATTCTTTTTCTAAATTTTCTCATTCGATACGCGTCTTGTGTCGTTTTAACGTGTCGTAGTGGTGCGTAGTGTTCGACACACGTTCAAAATGTGCGCCGAGAGAGTTGGCTTATTCTTCCAGACTGTTGCCGTCTGTGTTTACTAAATCAAGATAATGTGTTTGTAAGCCTCTTATCCTATTAACCTTGTTTCAGTGAATACCAGATAAAAACTTGTGCCAGCTCTCTCCTTGCCTGTCGGCGCGTTTGCCGACATCGGGATATGATCTGTTTTAAATTGATAATATTCTAAGCAGTGGGGAGTCACGTAGTAGGCCCATGCTTTGTTCTGCTTTTTCCGAGCTTTCCCACCATCTTCGTTCCACCTCGGCACGCGCCCTTTGTCAGCAATACAACTTGACTGAGGAATACATTTCGTAGCAACCTCAATAATAAAAGCAGTAAAAAACTGAACAGCCGCACCGATTTAAGTAAGCGCACTGCATCGCCAAACCCCGAGACGAGCGAAGAAAGTGACTCGACGATCGGCCCTGGGCAATCACATCGTCGGAAACCTTCAAAGCACGCAGGAGAATGCAGACGCTCAAGTTCAAGGAGGCCTGGTGCTAGTGACGGGGAGCATTCATGCGCCCCTTCTCCACCAGACCGGCGTATGCAACTCTGATAAAAGTTTCTATAGACGCCATGGCGCTGCCCCAGAAAGTCACCTTTGCGACCAACGTATGAGGACTACGATCCAAGCAGAAGCAGCTGCAGCTCCGCCGGTTGCTGTTCAGCCGACACCTCGACATCATCGCCATACAACAAATGAAGATCGAGAATGAAGTGGATACGGAGAGGGCCTTGCGGCCATATCTCTCCGCATTTGATGTGTTTGTGTTGCACGCTGTGGGCCTCTCGGTTGGCTCCATTTTGTTTCTTAGGAACAGTTTACCATATTCTTCTGTAGCTTACACTGTTGACGAAGAGGGGCGACTTATAAAATGTGATCTTATGTTGTATGGTTTGCCGTGGCGCCTAGATAACGTTTACGCTTTTAGTGATGCACCACGTCGCACTAGTTTCTTTGAAAGTTTGGCCACCTTGCTAGAGTCTGACCGTAACATTTTGCTTCTGGGAGATTTCAAATGTGTATGCAATCCAAGCGATCGTACAGGGTTTAGCCGCAGTGACAGGAGTGCTGAAGTGCTCTCTCTGATAGTTGAAAATGCCGGGCTTGTTGACACACGGACACTGAATAGCTTACCATCATATACACATACACAAGGTAGTACTCATATGCGACTTCATCGCATTTATGTTTCAGCGCCCATTGTTTCCTGTTACCTAACGTGCAAAACGTAACCTATTTCTTTCTCAGATGGTTGCATTGTTGTGGGGCAAATCGGTAAAAACATTCGATCACATTTCAGGCCACAGTGGGCTTTCTGGAAACTCAACTCTTCAGTTGTGAGTGACCAGGTGTTTACTGCTCGCGTACGTGTAGCACTGAAGAGTTCTTTATCGGCTGATATGCCTTTGTTGGCCTCTTGGGAACTTTTCAAACAAGAAGTTCGGGCAGTAGCTATAGAAATCGGGTCGGTGAGGGGTTTTTACAGAAAATTAGAACAAAAGACGTTACTAAAAACTCTTCATAACCTATAGGAATTGGAGTGTGAGACGCCTGGTTCTTATACAGATCACATTGCTAATGCCAAATATGCACTCCAGGTGTACGAGGCCATGCGCTAGAGAGGTGTCCGTATTCGATCTCGCAATCATCGCACTCTGCATTCCGAGGAACCCACAAGTCAAGCCTTACTTGATGAATACCGTAACGCAATAAGCAAATTTATACCACATTTATATTCGCAAGGGTCATTGGTGACTAATACACGTGAAATCATATCAGAATATGAAGCCTACTACAAAGCGTTGTTTAGCGGCTCTCGAAGATCTCGTAACGCAGTTTCTGTCATATTTGAAGCCCTTAATTGACGAAGAGAGAGAGTCCATCAGTGGGTCGCTAACTTAGAAGAAATAGAACTCGCCATTGACCAATTACCGGTGTCAAAAACACCAGGACCCGACGGAATGTCGGGCGAGTTTTGAAAAACCTTTAAATTTTTATTATGCCCTCTATTGCTCAATATGTTTACACTGAGTATGAATCTGCGAACCCTTCCTCGATCTTTTACAAAAAATCACACTCTACTAATTCCAAAATACTCGCACAGAGAAAAGCTTCGTCATGTTGATGGCTACAGACCGATTACACTGTGTAACGTCGAATATAAAAGTTTTGCAAAAGTACTGTAAAACAGGCTACAATTTGCAATGTCGATACTTATTGGTTCTCACCAGACTTGCGGTTTGAAAGGTCGCTCAATACAAACCAACATACACATCGCCCGCAGAGAGTTGGAACATTGTTCCCACTCGTATGAACAACTGGCAATGCTACAAGTCGATTTATCGAAGGCGTTTGACCGGGTTCGCCATACTTGTTTTCCCTAGATCATGCAAACGTTGGTTCCAGTACATTTAAATGCATAAAAATGTGCTACAATGATTGTTCCACTCGTTTGGTTGTTAATGGTCAACTTTCAAAGCCTGTGTCGATCGTCTATTCTGTGAAACAAGGCTGTCCATTGTCGCCACTGCTCTTTGCCCCTTACTTGGAACCACTATGCTTAAGCGTGATTCGATCTTGCAAAGTTCAGGGTTTCTGTGTTTATGGAAATGAGGTGAAGGTGTGAGCGTATTGATGGAAAGAACGTGTACCCAGCTTAAAACGCTATGCCCAGATGTTTGTCCCCCATAACCTTTCAATCTTTGGCAGAGCTAAAGTATGTAATATGTTCCTGGCAACAAAAATATTTTACGTACTGCAATTACTCCATTAATCGAGGGTGTATATTCAAAAGTATCATCGAATATTTGCAACCTTTATTTGGTCATCAAGTCACGAGCCATTGAGGCGTGACAATGTTTTTAGGCCAGTTTGTGCAGGTGGTCTTGGTTGGTGCACCCGTTTGTTAGACAACTGGTGTCTCGTTTCTTCTACTTTCGGGACTGTGCTGATCCGCTGCTTCGATATTTCTTGCAAGTGAATCTCGCCGAGGCCTTGCCAAGTTTAGTGGTGTCTGCTAACTGGGTCTCGCCCCCCTATTTGCAAGGATTCATGCGTGAAGTGTACGATTCAGTGCGTTTCCTGACAGTCAGCTTCTCTAATGACTATTTGTTTTCAAGCTCAAGGAAATATCTACATAACAATATATTAGATATGTTATTTCCTGCAACATTGTACCGCTCTCTAGATGATGGACTACCTGGACATGACGTGCTTGTCCGTGTGAAAAAAATGCCTATTTCGCCAACATCCAAAACATTTTTCTTCAAAGTGCACACAGAAACGCTACCCCTGAAGACCTGGTTAAGCAGCAAAGGCAGTTTTGTATTTTCAAATAATTGTCGCCCCTGCGAGGCTTCCAGAAACTATAGAACATTGTTTCATCAGCTGTAAAGACGCCATTCTCTTTTGGGAAGTCCTTCAAAGGGCATTTAAAAAAAGAAAATAATTTATATCCTAATAGCATACGTTATCTCGTGCCACCCAAAAGCAGTTATATGCCTGTTGTCATGCTCCTCCTAATGGGAATGCACAGTTTATGGAAAACTCGCATGTTAGACAGACACGCGGAACTGTTGTGTCATGACGGTTGCATTTTATACAAATGACTCTACAGCTAAAAGACTTTTATCAACAGTTAGAGTTCCAGCCGGACTGGCTTCCACTGTTCATGAAATGCACTGCTCTGATTCCCTTTTAGAAGGCAATGATATTTCAAACTTCGTTCTGTGCAACGCCTGATGTACGCTTGTAGGCGGCACCCTTGACTATTTTGTATATTACGCACATCTGTAATATATACCATGAAAGAAAGGAAAAAGAGAGCATGCCGCGTGGCTGTGTTGGCTAGCGCAGCAGGCTGCGGAGTGAGGGGTCGCTGTTTCGAATCTCCGATCAGGTGCTTCGGAATTTTTTTTCTGATGATTTATTTTGCTTTATGCCTTTTTAATATATATAAATGCATATACGTATCCTGGACATGACGGCGAGGCGAAGGCAACGGCAAAAATCAGCTGAGCGTGTCCATATAACTGCCATCGCAATAAAAGTCGAAGCTGAGGAGAGAGACGGACAGGAAAAGGCGACTGCCGGCTACTGCTGGGTGGGTCAGCCGAAGGGTGCTGTCTACGTGAGGCCGGGGATAAAGGGATGTGTTGCTTCTTCCGGGGAACCTTCAAGCTTCAAGTTTCAAGCCCTCGGCGTCACGTCAACCTCCAGGGTTCGCGTCAACCTCTAAAATATTTGCGGGAACCGCCGTCAAACCTAATTTCACGCGTGTAGGCTACGGCTGGTAGCCAACTGGAATACAGCGTGTGATGGTGTTAGAAAGGCATATTTGTAAAAACTGCCGTCAAATCATTTTTCGCTTGTGTGTGCTACGGCTGGCAGCCCAAAGAGAGCCAGTGTTGGAATGGAGTTAGAGAGGCTTATCTGTGGAAACCGCCGTCAAATATATTCTCACGGGAGTGTGCTACAGCTGCCAGAACACACAGAGCCAGTGGGTGTCGGAATCAGATAGGCATATTTGTAGAAACTGTCTTCAAATGTATTTTGATGATAAGTGGAGTTTTGTGGCGCAAGGACATGGGTGGCCAAAGAGCGAAATGTGTTTTATGCGATCTAAGCGATGACCACTCATTGCGATAACAGGGTGAAATATGGCTGTATAGACGTCAGACTCTGGAGTCTTGCAGACACGTAGCGCCGCCTGTCGGATCAGTTTTGGGTAGCGCGAGGTCCGGCGCCCTTGCACAGTTTGCAGTGCAACCGGGTGCAACTAGCGAGTTGGAAACAACAATTAACCTGAATATTCGGTGTGTTGGCGCATTGGACACTCAGAAAAAGAGCTACCAATTTATCTCCGCTAGTCGGACGCGCAATCGAACCACCAGGAAGTGCGTGCCAGAACGACGGCGAAAACAAGAGCAGACGCAACAGCTCCGCGCGCTACGAAGAAAGGCTTCAGTCGAACCTACTGTTCCGTTGTGAATTGTCACGGACGTAAAGGACTTGTTTTACGGATTTTGTAGCTGTTGCACGAAGCAGAACAGCGAGAGCTCGATCTGGATACGGGCCGTTGCGAACGTGCTGGGTAAGCGAATTACTCGCGTTCTCCACAGCCCGTCGCATGATAAAGTGTGATAATGTGGGTCTCATCTTAGTGTTTTTAGTAGCCTTGACGTAGAACCGTGGTAACCTTGACTATGAAGCTCAGCAGAGCCTCAGACCGCGGTGCGCGCCGTGCAGCAGTTAAATGCAGACTGGTGAAGCGCGCGATAAACATCGCGCACTCCGCGACCACCCATAATCTTAACGCGCACGTGCGCATTGAAGGTTCAAAGTTCCGGCTAGGAAATGCTAACACGCGCGTCATACAAGTAAATCGCAAAACTTTGGTCGTGACCACCGTCAGGTTTTTTCTTACCCGTGGTCTCCGCGATTGCCGGAGCTATCTCGGAGGCCACGGTTTAGCCTTTCCTTGTACACCGAGAAAGTGGACACGCACGTATCCCCATTTGCAGTATATACAAACGGAAGACAACGGTCAACAGTGCCTTCGAGGATGCGTAACAAAAAAGTTCAACGCACAGGAAGCGAGAGATGGATGAAGAATGCAACTGCTAAAGGCGAAAATCGCCGGGATCATTCATGCCTGATAAAGCGAGCTTTGTACCACTGATCATAAGAAACATTGCTCGTGTACGTACTTCATCGCTTTGACATTATGCATGTGCCCAAATTTAATTCAATTAGGCGTTACAGAACGCACGTCGGAGCGCCTTGAACTCGATGTCATGCGATGCTCGCTTGCACTTGCGAGTTGCAGCACGCCGAAATAGCTGAAACATCTTTTGCATTGTAGCCGCAGTTCACTTTGATGAGCTTCCTACTTTTTCTGAAGCGAGGGTGGATTAACGGAAGAAGCTTTCCAGGTCCTTGATTTTCAGGAAACCGCCCTCAACCCGAGCGAAAGAGGGGGGTTCTATAGTGGCCTACGCACATTCGCTTGCGGACGGCTCTCTTTGCACTACCCAGTTATGGCCAGGGCGGCGTTTTTCGCAGCGCCGTCTGGGCAGAGTCTGACGTCTATAGAGGCTAGACCTGTGCGCCGGACCCAAACTCGCCGGCGGCGGCGCACCGGTATTTCCACCTCCGGCGGCGGCGCGTCAACGGCGCGGCGTTCATCGGATCGGGGTGGTGCGGGGGGGGGGGGAGGGGTAAATTCAAGAGTTGGTGGTGATAGAAGTTTGTCCCTTGAATTTTGAAAAGAAAAATCTGTTCCCCGAAAGGTCGAAGCAGTGAATGCGATAACAACATCCAAAGCTAGCAGCTAACTCTTTTTCGTCCTATCTCGAGAAACTGCAAAACACTGGTGTATGGGTAAACGGGGCCGCTCCCGGGAAACAAGCGGTTCTCATGCAGGTTGTTGTATCAGTGGTCACAGCACGAAGCGGTGAGATGATAGCGCGTAGAAGGGATATACGAGACGGGTTTTCTGACGCCTGCCGAGATATATCGCGCGCGCCAGCGCTCGCGACCGCGCCCTTATATTCCGAGTGCACAGGTGCGGATATCGAGCCACGCAGCATCCCCCCTCCCCTACTTCGACGTCCCTTCACGCTCCTTCGTCCAGTGAAAGACGGATAGGCCTTACTTTCTTGTTTAGGAGCAACCGACGGCAGGCCTCGCAGGCGGTGTCATGTAATCACATGCGCCCTACGTGTGATGGAGATGGACAGCTTGTTTCATCTAGCTTCAGCCGTGTTTCTCGCTAGTGCTCGAGAGCTTTTACTAGCGGGTACAGCTTACGATGCGCGTACAAAAGTTATCGATTTGGGCTTTATACGGAACATGACGGCGACAATGATAACCTACAGAGAGTGTCCATATAATTTTTATCGCAATCAAAAAAAATATACAACAACCATGGAAGCGGGTTGGCCTATTTTTTTTGGAGAGCTGCATTGTCTTCGCTCTAAGGAGTTCGTCCGTTGGAAGAATCAAATATTCCGGCGCCTCTTCCATTCGTTCTATTCCATATCTCCTCCACACTTATTTCTTCATAAAGCAAGTGTACAATGGGAGCACTAAGCGTTGAGCCCATCAGAATTTCGAGCTTGTCAGCTGCACTCTGTTATTTCGCCTTGTGTAATCGGAAACTCACAAAACAGTGCGAAATAGGTTCATCGTGCACGGTAATCATGCGAGGTGAGGAAGAACGGTTGGGCGAATGCATGGCAAAGCGGGGTCGGAGACAATTAACAAGCGCTATTTCTCGTATAAGGACCAATCGAGTGCCCTAATCATGTAACGTGAATCACCGTTCTTGCGTCACGAGGAGCGCAAAAAAAACAAAAAAAAGTGAAACGCCGAGAGAGAATAGCGCGCTTGCTTTTGTATTTTCAGAGGCTGCTTTGGGGCCCTTAAAAGACAGGGCGTGAAAACAAGGACAAGAGAGTTGTCAAGACACTGCGACCGCCATTAACTGAAAAAATAGTACAATGGCGGGAAAACAGGTAGACAAAAGAAAATTAACGGAGCTTCGCTCTAGTGGTGCCAATTCTGAAGGAAGTGCGGAGTTGAGCAGCTCTCTTTGTTTCTCTTCGCTTTTCTCTTTCTTTATTTTTCTCCGTTTTCTTTTTTTTTCTGTTTTTCTTTCTCAATGCTTACTGATTTCTTCCTCTCTCTTTATTTCTTTCTCTTTCTTGCTATTTTTATAGTTCGTATTTTTTTTCCTTTCTTTCTATATCTTTCTATTTTTTCGCTTCCTTTTTTTTCTATTTTTATACCTGGCTTTGCCTGCGTTACGCCAAGCGACGACAGCGCACGACAGCATACGACAATCTGGGCCCCTAAACTGCTGCGCACTTAATATTGGCACATGTCATTTATGAACCACCTGCTGTGGCACATACGCGTTTTAGGAGTGAAGGAGAAGATAAAAAACGTTTTTGCTGCTCTGGTTCTGGAGCGCACGTCGACGCCCGGCTTTCTGTCTTGTTTCGCCCGCGACATTACTGGTGGAGGTTGCTGGGTACGTGTACCTTGGCTCCCAAGTGTCAGCAGACACTCCTAGCAACTTGGGGACAGCGACATCTCCCACAGCGAGAAGCAGCCGCCGCCTGCGAGGACTACCCCCCGAATTCAGTCCCTTGTCATCGAGACTTGAAAAGATGACAACTCCGACGACAAGCCAGGCGAGTCAGACTAACGATGCACCTTGTCGTCCTCTCGCGCATGTTTTTCATGCGCCCCAGACACCGAGACCGTTCCATGGTGACATTTTCGAGGATGTAGACGACTGGCTCGACCACTTTGATCGGGTTGCGAACATCAACGAATGGGATAATGCTCGCAAGCTGCGAAGAGTTTACTTCGCGTTGGAAGATTCCGCGAAAACGTGGTACGAGAACCACGAGGGCTCCTTTGCGACGTGGCAAGAGTTCAGCCAGCAGCTCCGTGACGCGTACCGCAACGCTGAACGAAAGGAGAGAGCTGAGCAAGCCATCTCGTGTAGGAACCAGCGGCCGAACGAGAGAGTCTCGATGTTTGTCGAGGACATGCTTCGACTGTTCAGGCGCGCAGACCCTGCTATGTCGGAGGAAAAGAAGGTGCGGCATTTGATGCGTGGAGTGAAAGAACAGCTCTTCGCTGGACTCGTGCGCAATCCACCGACAACTGTGGCCGAGTTCATCAGCGAGGCAACCACGATGGAGCGCACTCTCCAGCAGCGGTCGTCACAGTACGAACGCCATGACGTCACAGCCACTGCATGCTCTATCGGGTCTGACAGTGAGAGGCAGGCCCTCGCAGACTTCATCCGAAGTATCGTGCGGGACGAGCTACGCCAACTCCAAGCAGTGGGACCCCAACCACCTGTGACAGCACTCGCGGACGTCATCAGGAATGAGATCAGACAGGCGGTCGCCCCACTCGCATCATCAATGCCTGAGGTCCCCGTCCTAACATATGCGGCTGCACTGCGATCTCCGGCGCCACCAGCCACAGGTCCCCCCTATGCGGACAATCGACCAGGCTACCCATCCATTTCAAGGCACCGCTTCGAGTCCGCCACCCGGCTCAAGGTTCCCGAGCGCACCCACATATCTGCCGTCTGGCTCAAGACCAAGCACTAGCAAGGCAAGCGTGTGGCGCACGTCGGATAACCGTCCACTGTGCTACCACTGTGGCGAAGCGGGCCACGTATATCGCAACTGCCAGTACCGCCAACTCGGTCTCCGCGGCTTTCACCCCGACGCTCGATGCCCACGCTACGGTGAGCGCCCCCGCGAAATTGAAGCCTATCTCACGGGCCAGCGAATGCCTTCGACTGGTCAGCAGCACCAATCGAGATCACCATCGCCTCGCCGGTCTACGTCACCCACTTGCCCTCGTCGTCTTACGCTCCTTTCAGGAGCCGTTCCCCGAGTCCCCGAAGGGGAAACTAGGAACGGCGACTTCTGGGGGTGAAGTCGCTGCACGACGAACTTTCAAAGAACCTCCCTCGACGCAGTGACCCGACGACGACCGTTCCGGTTTTTCGCTATTTTCCGACAGTAAAAAGATTGTTTCTGCCGATATTGCCGTCCTCGTTGACAATCGTGCCGTCACCGCCCTCGTTGACACCGGTGCCGACTATTCTGTTATGAGCGCCGCACTGGCATCAGATCTGAGGAACGTTACCACACCGTGGCAAGGACCCCAGTTGCGCACAGCGGGTGGCCATCTGGTGATGCCGACTGGAATGTGCACGGCACGTGTTCAAATCCGTGCGTCGACATTTACTGGGTCTTTTTTCGTGTTGCCTGTGTGCTCCCGGCCAATAATCCTGGGAATGGACTTTCTTCGAGAATACGGCGCAGTCATTGACCTCCGTGAGTTACATGTATCATTCGAGGACTCTTTTTGGACTGAATCTGAAAGCACCCAATTCCCGAAGACAGCGTTACGTATTGCCGACGATTCTGTGACTCTGCCCCCTCGAAGCAGCCTCTTTGTCACTGTGGAATTGGGACAGGACGTGTCGAACGCCGTAATCGCCGAGGCAAATTTGTCTTACCTTTTTTCACGACAAATCTGCGTTGCCCGAGGCATCATTCAGCCTCGCAACAGACAGGCTCACATACTTGTCACAAATTTCAGCGCTGAATACCGTCACCTTGCCCGACACACCGCCATTGCATACTATGAGGAAATTGCTGTGCCGCAGGATTTGTCAACATTAACAGCGATTTCATCGTGCGACCATTCTACCGAGGCGTTCACGAGCATTCTCAACGTAAACCAGCGTCTGCCTTCAGCACAACGAGAATGCCTTTTGCGTATACTCGGCTCCTTTCGAGACTGCTTCGCTACAACATCGAAGGTCAACCAGACGCCGCTTGCCCAACATCGTATCGTCATCGAAGCCACCGAAAGACCCATTCGACAACATGCTTATAGGGTCTCCCAAAAGGAACAAGACGCTATACGTGATCAAGTTCAGCAGATGCTTAAAGACGATGTCATCCAGCCATCGACCAGTCCCTGGGCTTCACCAGTGGTATAGGTAAAGAAAAAGGATGGTACGTTGCGCTTTTGCGTCGATTACCGCAAATTGAACAAGGTCACCAAGAAAGACGTTTATCCTCTACCCCGAATCGATGACTCCTTGGACCGTATACGCAATTCCCGATATTTTTCCTCCATGGATTTACGTAGTGGCTACTGGCAAATCGCCGTTGACGAACGGGACCGCGAAAATACTGCTTTTATTACTCCTGACGGCCTCTACGAGTTTAAGGTCCTGCCTTTTGGTCTATGCTCAGCGCCAGCTACTTTTCAAAGGATGATGGATACGGTTCTGTCGGGGCTCAAGTGGAAGTCATGTCTTGTTTACCTTGACGACGTGGTGGTCTTCTCAGACACGTTTGAACAACACGTCGAGCGTCTGCAAGCAGTTCTTCAGGCAATTAGAACAGCTGGGCTTTCTCTCAAACCTGAGAAGTGCCATTTCGGATACGAAGAACTGAAATTCCTCGGCCACGTCGTGAGCCATGCCGGCATCCGCCCAGACCCCGAGAAAACCAGCGCTGTTGCCGCATTTCCCGTGCCAACCAATAAACGTGACCTACGCCGATTTCTGGGGCTCTGTGCGTATTACAGGCGCTTCGTCAAAAACTTTTCGAAGGTCGCTGAACCCCTCAACCGACTTACAAAAGACGATGTCCCGTTTGTTTGGGGTCCGGATCAGCGCCATGCCTTCGACACTCTCCGAAACCATCTCCAGGCTCCACCCGTACTGGGTCATTTTGACGAAAACGCTGACACGGAGTTGCACACAGACGCCAGCAACGTCGGACTAGGAGCCGTATTGGTTCAGTGGCATAATGGCGTAGAGCGCGTGATTGCATATGCAAGCAGAACGTTGTCACCTGCCGAGAAAAACTATTCTGCAACAGAAAAAGAATGCCTAGCTGTTGTATGGGCCATAACAAAGTTTCGACCCTACTTATACGGCCGCCCATTCAGGGTAGTTAGCGACCACCATTCTCTGTGCTGGCTCGCGAATCTCAAAGATCCCTCAGGTCGTCTTGCACGATGGAGCCTTCGGCTGCAAGAATTCGACGTCACCATCGTACACAAGTCTGGGCGAAAACACACTGACGCCGACTGTCTTTCACGTGCACCAGTCGACAATGCCAACACTGACCTTGAAGAGGACGACACTTTTCTTTCTGCCGTGTCAGCAACCAACTTAG
Source organism: Rhipicephalus appendiculatus (assembly GCA_030522465.1). Lineage (NCBI taxonomy): Eukaryota > Metazoa > Arthropoda > Arachnida > Ixodida > Ixodidae > Rhipicephalus > Rhipicephalus appendiculatus. The sequence continues at coordinate 70,808 of JALIZH010017164.1, read as the reverse complement.
CTCAGCAACAGCGCGACGACTCGGAGCTCAGTCCACTCATTGAATACCTAGAAGGGCGCGAATCCAACCTTCCTCGTTGTTTCGCCCGCTCGCTTGCCTCCTTTTGTTTCCGGCATGGAGTCCTTTACAAGAAGAACTTTCAACATACGCAAGCTACATACCTCCTAGTTGTGCCAACCTCGCTTCGTGACGAAATTTTACGTGCTTGTCACGACGAACCATCCTCCGGACACCTTGGCTACACGCGCACGTTGGAACGAATTCGTCGCTCCTACTATTGGCCAGGTCTCGCGAAAACTGTGAAGCACTACGTTCGCACATGTCGCGACTGCCAACGACGTAAGACTCCACCTGTACGACCAGCGGGACTGCTACAACCAGTAGCCACACCGAAGACACCATTCCATCAGGTTGGCATGGACTTGCTGGGACCATTCCCCATGTCTTCGTCTGAAAATCGGTGGATTGTGGTCGCTACTGACTACTTAACACGATACTGCGAAACGAAGGCACTACCAACAGCTACCGCCCCGGACGTCGCCCATTTCTTTGTTAACAGCATTGTCCTCCGACACGGTGCACCAGCTGTCCTGATCACTGACCGTGGAACTGCTTTTACCGCAGCGATGCTACAGGAAGTGTTGAGGCTCAGTGGGACGGAACATCGCAAACAACGGCATACCACCCCCCAAACAAACGGGCTCACCGAACGATTAAACAAGACGATTGCAGACATGCTGTCCATGTATGTCACCGTTGACCACAAGAACTGGGACGATATCCTACCTTACGTCACGTTTGCTTATAATACTGCGGTTCAGGAAAGTACAGGTTTCACGCCCTTCCGCCTTGTCCACGGCCGAGAAGTAACCACAATGCTCGACGCCATGCTTCTTCCCGACAACCTGGGAATGTTCAACACGGACGCTGCCATGTTCGCTAAACGCGCTGAAGAGGCCCGTCAACTCGCGCGACGCCGTATCCAGTGTCGCCAAACTGCGGACGCACGCCGCTACAATCTTCGCCACCGAGAAGTCACGTTCAACCCAGGCGATGAAGTGTGGGTGTGGACCCCCATCCGACAACGCGGCCGGTCAGAGAAGTTGCTGCGTCGCTATTTCGGGCCCTACAAGGTTTTACGGCGACTCGGTGAAGTAACCTACGAGGTTGTCCCAGAAGGCACCTCAAGAAACTCTCGTCGGCTTCCACAAACTGAAGTCGTTCATGTTTCTAGACTGAAACCGTACTTTTCTCGCTGTGACTCGACTGCTGAGTGACTTTACACTACACTGACGACTTAGCGTGTTTCCTTTTATTTTCTCTTTTCTATTTTGTTGTTTCTTGTTTATTTTCATTTGACACCTTGTTTGATCGCGGCCGACCGAGTTATTTCGCGTTACGACACATGTCTGTCGATTGTATAGTGTCTTCTTTTTTTTCTTTCACTGTAACGTACTGCATCGAGACGATGCATCTTTGGGAGAGGGGGTAATGGCACATGTCATTTATGAACCACCTGCTGTGGCACATACGCGTTTTAGGAGTGAAGGAGAAGATAAAAAAACGTTTTTGCTGCTCTGGTTCTGGAGCGCACGTCGACGCCCGGCTTTCTGTCTTGTTTCGCCCGCGACAATATTATCATCAAGGCGCTCGAAGAACAAGAGGAAGAAGACTTCTCCTTGGCGCGAGCGTAGACTCAATATGCGACAGATGGCTGTACTATTCGTGGTTTTTCCTGCGTTACGCCAAGCTAAGACAGCATGCGATAACTACATACGACAGCCCGGGCCCTTATATTGCTCAGCACTTAAAATACTTATGTGCGCATTCCAGGACAAGATGCGATACCTATCAGTCAGTTGCGCGTGATGGCCAACGTGAGAGATAACTGCTTACGCTCTCCCCTTCACCCTTGTGTTTTCACGTCGTGTCTTTTTAACATGAATACCTACCAACTAGCTCAGCTATCGGCTATTGTAAGTGTTTCAATGCCTTTACTTCTCTATTTATTTATCGACTTACTCGAGTAAAAAGAGTAAGAAAAAAGTGCATTAAACCATCGATCTATATTACTTATCTATTTCATTTATCCGTGCACAATGTAGTAGGCCCGAGACTCCAAGAATATGCTATCCAGCGAGTTGGGTCGTCTCCAAGGCTGTAGGACGCCGCAGCGTTGATGTCGGGCAATACTGTTGAGACTTATGGAGAAAAGAAAGATATACATGATAACTTCCGGGGCGCTGTTCTCGATGTGTCCATCTGAAGACGATGTCCACAGTCCATTTCGGCAGAGCGCATTCAGCTACTCGAAAAAGCGGTTGACCGTGATGTTTGCTATTGACCACGTCGATGCGTCCACCGCGGCGGTGTAGCGGTTAGGGTGCTCGACTGCTGACCCGAAGGTCGCGGGTTCGATCCCGGCCGCGGCGGTCGCAATTCAATGGAGGCGAGGTGGTAGAGGCATGTGTACAGTGCGATTTCAGTGCACAATAAATGGCCCGTCAACAGGCTCCTACTTTTTTTAACACCCCCAAACAAGCTCGCCAGTTCGTACAGTAGACCGCGGCGACCACGTTTCCCGAATATAACAGCGCCGCGCAGACCTTCCATTTCGAAAAACAATTCCCGCGCTGCTTTCCTACACCTGACCCATCCTCCTTGTACGCGCAGTGACGTCAAGTCGGCGATCGCCAACCTGACGTGGCACTGAGCTCGTGGATTGGTCTTTCGCCCTACGAAACAGCGCCTTGGACCTACGGTGATGCAGTTTCGGCCGCGCAGTACGAATTTTCATTTTCCTGTGCTGCCCTCTGCCGTTTTGTAGAGCCCGAGACTACCGGGAGAAGCGGTATTGCCAGAACGAAAGCCTCCGAGATAAAGAGGCGTCTCGCTACTTTACCGCAAGGGAAAGGGTCGTCTCTTCGCATCGCGCTTCCTCCCTGCGCCGCTCACACGTGCTCATGGGGGGGGGAAGCCCTGCTCGGTCGTTGGCTGCACGCCGATGGCGTATCACTGACGTCGTGTCACGTTGCCGAAGTGGGCGGAGTCACGACGACGGGCTACGCCTCCCCATGTCTACAGCGGAGAAGGGTGGCGGGGCCGCGCGAAAATTTTAAACCAGCTGAAGCGGATGTTCTAAACCCTGTAACTTCCTTATTATTGCGCGTATTCGCAAAATTCTTGCCGCAGCAGGTTCACATAGCAAAAGTGCACATATTTCTCTCTATAACAATTTTTGGACCTCGGGGTTGTTGACGGGCCCTTTAAAGAACACCAGATGGTCAAAATTTCCGGAGCCATCTACCTACAGCATCCCTCAATCATACCGCGGTTATATATATATATATATATATATATATATATATATATATATATATATATATATATATATATATATATATATATATATATGGTGTGCCACTTATCACGCAGCATGATTTAAAAAAAAGCGGGACGGCGTTACGCTAAGCGGGCCTTGTGCATGTTATTCACAGTATACTGTAGTAGCGGTACTATTTTTTTTCGTTAATGTGAATTAATTAATTAGTGATGATTAAATTAGTAACTCCAAAAATACTCACCTAATTATCAAAGCGTCAATGAGGCAAATGTGGGCATGTTGAAATCTGTGGTACTTTCAACAACGTACTAATTGCGTGCTAATTTTTCCTTTCGGAATCGACTGTTGCTTCATGCATGGCCTCCGAGATTGTGCACCGGCGCGCGACCTCGGAGGGCATGCATGAAGCAACAATCGAATCCGAAAGAAAAAAAGGTGAACTTCACCAGAGAGGAGGTAGTGAGCTCCACAGTGCTCTCGTGTGAGTCACGTGCAAAACCAGGGCAGCCGGTATCTGCGGAGCATGCGGCGGCTCCGGTACTCACGGCGGCACAGCCCATAGCCAAGGACGCGTGGCTTTCACAACTCACAGCAGCGTTCTGTGGCGATGCATGCGGAGGCGAGGCGTTGCGTCGAGCGCTGGTGTGGACTTCGGCGTCTCAGCAGGTGGCATCGTCTTCCTCTGTCGTGGAACGCGAACTGGCGTTGTCGCTGAGGCTGGGAGCGCCCGGAACACGAGTCGGCGACGCTCGTGCCCAGCTCACGATCGAACACCCAGGATCATGCAAAGACGTGACACGTGTTGTCGCGTCTTTGCGTGATCGAGCGGGCAATGTACGGGGGGATTCACGGTTACCCGAATGATCCCTCCGAGCTTCGCCCACTCACCATCATTCACTTCGTGGATATGCTGTGATTTTTTTTCGTTTTCTTGGAGCGCTCCAAGGAGCTACGCCGATCTTTCGGCACCAAGATCACCGTAGTGTCCATTGCCTCCTGGGATGCACTGCAGGCCCTCGCCTTGTGATACGAGGTCTTGAGACCCGACGGCCCTGGATTCGCCAGCCCCTGTGTGCGTGTTGGCGGAGTAGACTGAACTACTGCCGCCATGGGGGCAGGCGCCACAGCAATCGGCTCGCTCTACGCGGGTAGGGCAATTGGCGGAGGCTGGTGCGGCGCTGCCCCCTGACGCGCCACTTACCACAGGCTGTTCCGTGGAACGGTGAGCACCTCCTTCTGGCTTCACTGAAGGACATGTTTTTCCTTGCTTTCAATGAAATGATATCTTTTTCCTTCTTCCACGCAGCGCAAGACTGTGAGTACGCTCGGTGGTCCACGCCACAGTGGACACAGTGACATGGGTAATTAGAGTTCTCAAAAGTTTGGTCCTCTGAATTACATTTAGGACATGTGGATTGACCTTTGCAGACAATGGAGCCGTGGCCGTATCGTTTACATTTACAACATTGTCGTGTGTTAGGAATATATGGGCAGACCCGCAGTTCTGAGTAGCCTGTCTCGATGTATGCTGGCAGTTCGCTGGATCCAAATCTGAGCATAATGTGCTGTGTTTTTTCGGTGTTGTCCCTTCTTATCTTGATCCTTTGTACGTTAACAACATTCTGATCATTCAATCCGCCGTGAAGCTCAGCGACAGACAGGTTCAAGAGGTCATCATCAGAAACGACGCCGCGAACGATGTTCGCAGATCTATGTGGTGTGACTGTAAAGGGATACTACGAAATCATGTCAGATTAGAAAGGTTTCCATGCTGCTTCTTGTCTGGCAGTTCACACAACAGGTCACAACTGGCCATTGCGGAGGCCTTGTAGCGCGGTCCTAATTTCTCTGTGTTAGGACGCGGCATCAGACGCCGCTTTCTGTGTTAGACGCACGCGAGCCACGTGCGAATGGCGTCATCTGTATCGCGCTATTTATTGCAACGCGCAATAAATCTTTTGTTCTGTTGCTGAGCGTCTGCCTCCGAGTCACGTCCATTACAGTTGGCGATGAGGACAGGCAGCGGACCAGTGCAGGCCCGAACAAGAAGCGCAGTGCAATGCCAGTCAGCGGCATCGGGGAGTACCGTCTGGGTACGAGTGCGTCATGGGACGAGTATGTGGAGCGTCTTGAAATGTACTGCGAAGCCAACAAGCTTTCAAATGATGAAGAAAAGCGTGCAGTTTTACTCAGCTCCTGCGGAGAAGAAACGTACAGTCTCATCGTGACGCTGGTCAACCCGAAAGGCCGACTGCTGCAGCCTACGAGAAGATCAAGAAAGCGGTCCGAGAACACATGCATCCCAAGCCATCAGTGCTGTACGGTAGATTTTTGTTTTACAAGCGTAACCAAGCGCAAAGCGAAAGCGTCGCAGATTACGTGACAGCGCTGAGAAGATTGCCTGAAAACTGCGGTTTCGGAGACAAGCTTCCCATGGACGAGATGATGCGAAACCGTTTCGTCTTCGGCATCAGCAACGAGGCGGTGCAGCAACGCCTACTGGCAGAAAGGGACCCGACATTCACTGTGGCGTACGACATGGCCGTGACAGCGGAAGCAACTCAACGACAGCAACGAGAAATCAGGACACACAGCCTGAGCGACGCGAACAGCACTGGCGACGCGGCCGTCCATGAAACGCGCCCAAAGGAGCCAGCTGCGTCCAGAGATGGCGTCTGCTACCGCTGCAACGGTGAGCACAGTTCTAAAGCTTGCAAATTCCGTAATGAGTCTTGTCACTATTGCAAGAAAAGAGGCCATATCGCTAGAGCTTGTCGCTTCAGAAAAGAAGCGCTGCCAAGTCGCAATCAAACTGCAGCACAGAAGCCAGGAAATAATCCGGCTCGAAAGCACAGTAAAGCAAATAGACCGTTGCACGAACTTTGCTCCGTTTATGAAGTTCACGAGTCAGAAAAATTTATTACCACTGTGCTGATCCAAGGGAAAGAGGTGCAGATGGAAGTAGACTCGGAAGCGTCTCACTCGCTGGTTAGTGAAGAAACGTGGCGAGCGATTGAAGAACGCGCAGGCAAAATTCCACTAGTCAGTGCTGGAACGCAACTTGTGACTTGGACGAAATAGCCACTTGAGATGCTGGGAAAAGCAATAGTTGAGGTGCGTTTCAAAGAAAAGTCTGCAAAGTTGCCTTTATTAGTGGTGAACAAGCAAGGCAGTAGTCTCCTTGGAAGAACTTGATTTAAAGCCTTAGGAATTAAAATTCAGGGCATAAAGAAGATATCTGATGACTCAGAGATGGTTCAGCGATTTCAAGAGGTCTTTGCAAATGATCTTCCAGGATCTGCTCAAGACCCAGTGCATATTGATCTAAAAAATGAAGCACAGCCAGTGTTTTTGAAGAGCAGAGCAGTACCGTTTGCCCTTCGAGATGACGTGGCAGCAGAGATAGACCGGCTTGTTAAGCAAGGTGTATGGGAGCCAGTACAGTCCTCTACATGGGCAACCCCCATCGTAGTCGTGAGAAAGCGCAATGGTTCCGTACGCTTGTGTGGTGATTATCGCAGCACGGTGAACAAGGCCGTTCAAAGTAGCGTCTATGCCTTGCCCACAACGGAGGAAATGCTAGCAATGTTAGGGCCAAGTAAATTGTTCACGGAGCTAGATTTGGCTCAGGCCTATCAACAGCTTGTTGTGGATGATGCATCAGCTGAAGTCCTCACTGTAAACACCATGAAAGGCCTATTTAAAGTGCGAAGACTTCCTTTTGGCATTTCAGTAGCGCCGTGGTTGTTTCAGCGCACCATGGATACGCTATTGGCAGGAGTACCAGGAGTCAAGTGCTATCTTGATGATATCTTAATATCAGGAGACACGCCAGAACAGCACGCAGAACGCCTAGAGGCAGTGCTCACCCGGCTACAGAACGCACGTCTGCGGGTGAACAAAGAAAAATGCGAATTCCTCAAGATGAGCATTGAGTTTTTGGGTCATGTTATTGATGCTACAGGCATTCATCCTTCTACAAGCAAAGTGGACGCGATCCGGAACGCATCGACGCCGTCATCAAAGAAGGAACTGCAGTCGTTTCTTGGGCTCATTAATTTTTATAGCCGATTTCTAAAAAAGAAAGCAGAAGTCACAGAACCACTTCACCGCTTGTTGGACAAAGACAGCGCTTGGAGCTGGAATAGCCAACATGAGCGAGCGTTTGTTGCACTTAAGAACTTGTTATCGTCAGAGGCAGTTCTCATTTCGTACGACCCGAAGTAACCAATTGTGCTGTCGTGCGACGCATCACCTGTTGGAATTGGAGCCGTGCTGGCTCACCGAGGTCAAGATGGCACAGAACGCCCAATAGCATACGCTTCTAAAACGCTGGGATCGAGCGAGCGAAAGTATGCTCAGATTGACAAGGAGGGCTTAGCCATCATGTATGGCGTAAAGAAGTTCCACCAGTATTTGGTTGGACGTAACTTCATTATTACGACTGATCACCAGCCTCTGCTGGGATTGTTTAACAGAGAGAAACGCATTCCAAAAGTGGTTTCCCCAAGAATGCTTCGTATGATTCTACTTTTGGCTGCATATGACTACACCTTGGAATATAGGCCAGGTCCCCGCAACAGCAACGCTGACGCATTAAGCCGTCTTCCAGTACCGGGACGCGAGGACGAGACGCCACCACCGGGTGACGTGTTACTGTTGGACGCTGTGGAGTATCCACCCTTGCAAGCGTCTGACATCGCGGAACTTACGAAGAGGGACCACATTTTGTCGACGGTGAAGAATTACGTACTCTCTGGTTGGCCGACAAAGTTAGACAACGATCTTGCGGCTTTTGCAACAAGGAAGAATGAGTTATCTATGCATCGAGATTGCATCCTCTGGGGAAATCGAGTAGTGATACCTCAAGCAGCAAGAAATGATGTTCTTCGCTTATTGCACGCAAATCATCCTGGAATGACAGCGATGAAGAGTCAAGCAAGATCGCTAATATGGTGGCCAAAATGGACAAGGAAATCGAGGATTTCGTGCGTCACTGTGACAGATGCCAAGAGAACCGTCAAAGCGATCCTAAAGCACCAGTTCACTTCTGGGTTAAGCCAGATCAGCCTTGGAGCCGGTTGCACATCGACTTTGCGGGACCAGTACAAGGCGAAGTTTTTCTCGTCGTGGTGGACGCATTTTCCAACTGGGCTGAAGTGAAGATTATGCCATGCATGTGAGACTTTGGCCGTAATCTCAGCTCTACGTGCACTGTTTGCCACTCACGGTGTTTCAGATGTTATCGTTTCCGACAACGGAACCGCATTCACGAGCGAGGAGATGCAAGCGTTCTTCAAGCGTAACGGCATCCGCTCAGTATTTACAGCGCCTTATCATCCCGCTAGTAATGGAAGGGCAGAAAGAATGGTGAGGGAAGTAAAAGGAGCGTTGAATAAACAGTCTGGAAATGACACCCAGTGCAAGATATCCCGCTTCTTATTCAAACAGCATACCACCCCACATTCAGTGACTGGGAAGAGCCCGGCGGAGATGATGATGGGCAGAAAATTACGCTCAGCTTTAGACAAGCTGCACCCAGTCCATCAGCACGCTACCTCTGACAGTGTTGTGAAAGGATTTGACATAGGGGATTCGATCTATGCCCGAAGCTTCGCTACGGGACCTCGATGGAAGTTGGCGGAAGTTGTCAAAGTGAAGGGTCCAGTCTCCTATCTGGTTCGGATGGCCAATGGCGAAGTACACCGCAGGCATCGCAAACAACTGAGGCGCGCATGGCCGACGGAGAAGCCTTCCGAGCCACTACCTGACTACCACTTCCGGCTTCCTCCGGTACAGGCACCTGTCAACGTGGAGCCTGGCGTCGTCCGCCCAAGTCCTACGCCCGAGGGACCCGAGCTGAGAAGATCTAGACGAACTCGTAGACCAGTCGTTCGCTTTGGCTCCAGTGTTTAGAGATAAAGTACTTTATTTAAACTTAAAAGGGAGGAATGTTAGGACGCGGCATCAGACGCCGCTCTCTGTGTTAGACGCACGCGAGTCACGTGCGAATGACGTCATCTGTATCGCGCTATTTATTGCAACGCGCAATAAATCTTTTTTCTGTTGCTGAGCGTCTGCCTCCGAGTCACGTCCATTACACTCTGATAGCATTTTTGCGACTGAAAATGGTGCGATTAGTCAAGTCAGTGCAAGTCAGCGAGCTTGGCAAAGAGGTTAGTGGCTACTTCGCTACGCACCCTTTTCAGGTTACGGTGATATTTAAGAAATGGTGCGCTTAATATAGCAGGTGTCTCATGATTCGGCAGTGGTGCCAGCCACCCCCGTCCGAGCCCAACAAGAGGGCGTGGCAGGAGATTTAGGACAAATCCTACCAACGTCAGCTGAGCAACGTCACTATAACCTAATACAGAATAGCCAAGACTGGGTACCCAGTCTTGGCTATTCTGTATTCTGTATAACCCTTTCCGCCCGGAAACTTTGAAGTCAACGGAAGAGAGAAGTCAGGAAAAGGCGACTGCCGATTTCCCCTGGATGGGTCAGCATGGGGCGTCATCTGCGTGAAGCCGAGGCCAAAGTGGTGTGTCGCCTCTGCTGGGAGGCCTTAAAGGTCCCAACAACCCGCGTTGGCTCAACCCTCAGGATCCGCTTTTCCTCGGACACGGCTGAGCCACGCAAGGCTATATGTGGGAGGGGGGTCGAAACCCCTCCATTGGCTCGGGTCCGTGGTTACGCCCATCAGGAAACGCCTGCTTGCGCCGACGCCCCTGCTGGGGTGAAATCTATTTTCACGTTTGTGTGCTATGGCTGGCACCCCACAGAGAGCCAGTGTGTGACGGAGTCAGAGAGGCATATTTGTTGAAACTGGCGTCAAACCTATTTTGACGCGTGAGTTCTATGCCTCGCAGCCCAGAGAGCCATTGTGCGATAGAGTCAGAGAGGCATCTGTGTGTAAACGGCCGCCAAAACTATGTTCACGTGTATGTGCTACGGCTGACAGCCCAGAGGGAGCCAGTGTGGGATGGAGTGAGACAGGCATATTTGTGGATACCGCCGTGAAGTCTACTTTCACGCATGTGTGTTACGGCTGGCAGCCCACAGAGAGCCAGTGTGTGATGGAGTGAGAGAAGCATATTTGTGGAAACTGTTGTGAAACCTATATTGCCACGTGGTCGTGACGTCGACGATGGCCACAGCTGGAGTTTCAAAGATGAAACTTTATTTCGCCGAACTTGGGGCCGTGAAAACTGAAAGTCAGACTACAGCAATACACACTGGCACTGCTAGCGTCGAATAGATCGTCGGCCGTCGATAATGTGACAAGTGGTGAAGCGCGTCTGCATTTATACGTGTGTCATCGAATATTCTAGCCTTATCACTGATTGTCGCGACGGTTCTGGAATAAGCTCGAGTGTTCGCGTCTTGCGCACAATCCTAACACAACGACGTACAATAATCGTGAAGCTTCTAGAACAATGAAACGCGGTTTGCGCTGAGCATTGCTGGCAGTCATTGTGGGCGAATACCGAGTACAGCACAAATGAAAATAAGAAACGCGCGTGGCAACGCTCCCCTCTGAAAAAGCATTGTCTCGATGCTTACAATGAACACGGTGGAAAAATGCATGCAACAATAAATCACAACAATAAAGAAGGTACAATAATAAAAAATAAGTGCAGTCCTCAGGTTCGCTACTGCGCGTAGTACGACTTGAGGCGCATGACATGGACGACTTCAGGTCGCTCACGGCGATGTTGAGAGTTCGTAATGCCGTCTGGGACGACCTCGTAGTCCAGAGCACCAAGACGTCGAAGCACCTTGTATGGCCCGAAGTTTCACCGAAGAAGTTTTTCACTAAGTTCACGTCGTCGTATCGACGTCCACACCCAAACGCGGTCCCTGGGCTGGTATTCCACGAAGAGTCGTCGAAGATTGTAGCGGCGGTTGTCAGTCGGCTGCTGATTCTGGATGCGCAGCCGGGCGAGTTGTCGGGCTTCTTCAGCGTGATGTAGGTAGATGGTGACGTCGAGGTTTTCTTCGCCAGCGACGTTGGGCAGCGTGGCATCGAGCGTCGTTGCCGGGTTCCTTCCGTAGACCAGCATGTATGGCGTCATCTGTGTCGTCTCCTGCATGGCCGTATTGTATGCGAAGGTCACGTACGGAAGGATGGCGTCCCACGTCTTGTGTTCCAGGTCCACGTACATGGCCAGTATGTCGGCGATTGTCTCATTAAGACGCTCGGTCAGGTCATTGGTCTGTGGGTAATGCGTGGTGGTCAAGCGCTGGTTTGTTTGGCTGTACCTCAGCATCGCCTGAGTTAGGTCTGCAGTAAACGCCGTACCTCTGTCGGTGATGAGGACCTCTGGGGCTCCATGTCGAAGGACGTTGTTCTCCACGAAGAATTTGGCTAGATGGTGGCACTGCCTTTAGGCAGGGCTTTTGTTTCGGCTTAGCGGGTGAGGTAGTTGGTAGCTACGACGATCTATTTATTTCGGCAAGTCGACGTTGGGAACATCCCCAGGAGGTCCATCCCGGAGACTCGATCGGCTGAAGAAAGCCTGCTGCTCTTATTGGTGGTGCCTTGCGTCGCTGACACTCTCGGCACGTCCTACCGTAGCAAGCGACGTCGGCGGCAAGGCGCGGCCAGTAGTACTTTTCGTGTATTCGTGCGAGCTTACGGGAAAAACCGAGGTGTCCAGCCGTTGGGTCGTTGTGTAGATCCTGGATGATTTCTGGTCTAAGTACTGAAGGCACCACGAGAAGATAGTTGGCTCGAAGTGGTGAGAAATTCCTCTTTATGAGAATGCCGTTTCGCAAGAAAAACGACCTGAGTCCTCGCTTGAATGCCTTTGGAAAAATGGCGGTCTTGCCTTCGAGGTACTCCAGAAGGCCTCTGAGATCCGGGTCGGCGCACTGTCGTTCGGCGAAGTCGTGCTTTTACAGCGAAAGCTATTACGAGATTACAACAAGGGTCGTTTCTGCGCCGTAGTTGTCCGCCACCGCCGCCAGTATCCGTAACCAATACCGCACGAAATAAGAATAAAAACTAAAAACTTAGGCAGATACCAAGTACCATGGGAATCGATGTTATGCGAAGCATCCGGGGGGTAAGGTGACTCGGTTGTAATTTTTTTATTGAGGGAAACGTTTTGAAATGCCTCTAAAGATATATACAAATGTTGCACGCAGAGACATGTTGGCCAGTCGCATATGTTTCATATAACCAGTTGTTTACAGTTGTGTATCGATGCCAACCGAAACATGGGTATTGCCAACACTAGAATCCCTAAGCTGATATGTAGAGCTTGTGCTTGCATGGATGGTAGGCATGGATAGTGCTACGTAAGTCAACTAGAGTAGACGGCGCTTAAGTATTCAATTGACGTTAACCCGGCATGAGTTATTCGTCAGCACTGCAACCATAATATACTTTTCACCAATATTACGACTGCATTGGGTGTTCTTCAAAAGCAGTTTCGAAACCAGACGTGGCTCTGTGGTAACATGCTTGATTGCCACGCAGAATGCTTGGGTTCGATTCCTGCTGGGACTCTGATTTCTATTCTTTACATTCCTGGCATGCACACCACCGATGTCCGTTTTTCTTACCGCTGTCGCCCTTGAAATAATAGTGTCAACGCCACCGATGTCTGTTCTCGCCGTTCCTGGGTAGATATAAATTGTCAAAGTCCTGTGGCTCATACCCGCATTCCGTGGCCCGTGGTATACAGGTATGAGCCACACGTATCTGGAGAAATGAGTTTGACGACGTACGTGACGGGATATTTACGTTATCATATCATGACGAGCCAGACGTATTCGTCAATACATCTTACCCTCCCATACAAACTTTTGTCTACTTCAATTTAAGGAAGCCATCATGAGAGCACCCAAACGTAGGCGGCTAGATAGATAGATACGTAGATAGAAACGCAAAAGTGCTTACAGTACGCAAAGAAATGCTTCGCATTTATTTAATAAAAAACACCTATGCCAGAACGGGAACCGCACGCGGGTCCTCTGCGTGGCAGCCCAGCACTCTACCACTGAGCTACGCCGCTGCTTGAAACTGCGGTGTAAACTGACCCTATGCAGGCTTCATGTCGGGTAAGGAATCGCGTTAACGTGTGTATTAAAGCATTTTAGAACAGTAAAGTAAGAACCAAGCGTCAAACAATGCGAATTGCGTAACGAGTGGGTATTTGAATGCTCCAACCCATTACAAAAGCCTCAGCGTAATACTTCATCGTCGTCAGCCACAGCATCAACAAAGTAACACATAACGCGTTACAACAGAGTATCGGGTACCGCGCTTTTACGAAGAATGAAGAATAATGGCGTAGTAGACGCTTGCCACTACACAAAAACGAATATGATTTATGGCGTAGTGGGTACCATGCAAGTTCGCTTGTAGTAGTTGCCCCAAGAGTGTTTAAAAAAGGCTCTAGACAGGCCGCTCTCCTAGCTTTCGCTGTGGCTGCGCTGCGCGTTCCACGCCGGCCTGGCGCTTTTTTCTGTGGATAGTGTAATCGACTCGGATGTCAGGTCGATGACTGCTCCATGAAGCCTTAAGAAATCCATACCGAAGTTGACTTCTCTCGAGCAACGCTGTAGGACTACGAAGCTCGAGCGATAAATCCGGTTGTTAATGGTGTCTCTCGCTGTGCAGATTCCAGCTGTCCGGATTTCAGGTCCTTCCCAGGCGGTCTTGACTTTCCTCAATTTCGCGGCGAACGGCCCACTGACGACAGAGTAGTCGGCTCCTGTGTCGACGAGAGCAATGGCGGTGTGACTATCGATGAGAACGTCGAGGTCGCTAGTTCATCGTCTTGCGTTGCCGTTAGGTCGCGGCGTCGGATCACGGCAGCGTCGGCTTGTGCTGCTGCTCCTACGTGGTGCCATCGGGTCTTCTTCCGGCTGAAAAGTTTCGACGTCAGTGCTCCGTTAGGCTCGCGGCGTGTACGGAAGATTTCGACGCGGCAGCGTCGTTGACGGCGTAGGATCTTCGGTATTTCGTCGTACCGAAACCGCACCTCCATTGGTTGCTGCCCTTAGTTTTCGGTATACGGGCTAGGCGACCGGCCTCGTGTTGGGCCAGTGTATGGTCGGCGTTGGGGAGAGACGATGCGGCCTGGCGATGGTGATCGGAAAGGTCCTCGGGGGTTATATTGTTCTCTTGCGTGGTCTCGCGCGAGATAGTCGGCGATGTCACGTGGCCTCTCGCCATGGTGTAAACACGGCGCGTTGACGGCGAAGCCCCGTAGTCCCATCTGGCGGTACTGGCAGCGGCGGTAGGTATGTCCGGCTTCGTCGCAATGGTAGCGGAGCGGGCGGTTGTCAGAGGCGCCCCAGATATTGGTTTTTCTTGGGACGTAGCGCTGGCCGGCAGGTGGACGGTATGACGTCGGTGGTGGCGGCGGAGGTGTCTGGCGGCGGAACTGCGGCGGGGTGACGTCTTGAAGTGGGCGCGGCGGGGGAGCGTGACGGCGGGCCGCAGCAGCGTAGCTGATAGTCTGCGGCTGCGGCTGAACTGGCTGAGCAATACCAAGGGACTGCTGGATCTCCTCGCGTACTACCTCAGCAATCGACGTCACCTCTGGCTGTGGAAAAGAGAGCCTCCGGAGCTCCTCTCGCACGATGGCGCGGATGGTTTCGCGCAGATCTTCAGAGCCAAGAGCTTGAACAACTGCGCTGTCTGGAGTTAGGCGACGATTGTACTGTCGGGTGCGCATTTCAAGCGTCTTCTCAATCATCGTTGCTTCTGATACGAATTCTTCGACGCTTTTAAGTGGATTCCGCATCAGTCCTGCAAAGAGCTCCTGTTTGACTCCTCGCATGAGGAAGCGAGCATTCTTTTCTTCGGGCATGGCTGGATCTGCACGGCGGCACAGTTTGGTCATTCCGTCCGTGAATAATGCAACGTTTTCGTTTGGGAGCTGAATTCATGTTTCGAGCGTAGCCTCGGCCCTCTCCTTGCGGACGACACTCGTGAATGTGGCCAGGAGCCTGGTACGCAAAGCGTCCCATGTAGTCAGGATCCGCTCCTGGTTTTCAAACCATGTTCTAGCCGCGTCTTCCAAGGCGAAGTACACATGCTGTAGCTTGTCTTCACGGCTCCAGTTGTTAAAAGCGGTGACACGGTCGTATTTCCCAAGCCAGGTTTCCGGGTCTTCATGTGGTGACCCGCGGAAAGTTGGTGGCTCCTTCGGTTGCCGGAGCAGGATAGGTGCAAGCGGCACACGGGCTGTCATCGTCGCTGCGGTTGAAGTCGAAGTCGTGGTTTGCCTGGTGTTTTCCGGCAGGAGTCCGTGCTCTGGCGCAAGCCTTGAAGCCTGTGGCTAGCTCGTTGCTACACGGGGGCTTTGGTGTCTTCTCCGCGATGTGGGCTGGGTTGACGCCTTGACGGGGGCGTCCGGAATATGAAGGAACAGCACCTCCACCAGGTTCTCCACGTCGACGAAGGCAACCATCGGCTTATCAAAGAAGAAACTCTATATTTGGCCGAACTTGTGGCCATTAAACTGAAAGTCAGACTACAGCAATACACACTGGCACTGATAATGGCGAACAGATCGTGGGCCGTCGATAATCTGACAAAGCGGCGAAGCTTGTCTGCATTTTTACGTGTGTCATCGAATATTCCAGCCTTTTCACTGGCTGTCGCGCAGGCTCTGGAATAAGCTCGAGTGTTCGTTTCTTGCGCGCAATCTTAACACAACGATCTACAATAATCGTGAAGATTCTAAACAATGAGGCACGGTTTGCGGTGAGCATTGCTGACCGTTTTTGTGGGAGAAAATCAAGCATAGCACAAATGAAAATAAGAAACACGCGTGGCAATATTCAGGAGTGTGTTGTACGGAAAGCAGCCCACCAAGATTAAGAGTGTGATGGAGTTAGAGAGGCATATTTTTTTAGAACTGCCATAAAATCTATTTTCACGTATGTGTGCTACTGCTGGCAGCCCACAGCGATGAAGATGATTAGTAAAGTTTTTAGGCGCAAGGGCCTTGCGTGGCCAAACAGCGCCTTGTCGGTGAGGTGGTGTTAGCGATGGCCAATGATAGTGGTGACAGGGTGTATAACGGTTGTATAGAGGGCTGAAATCACGCACTATATACACGATGAAATTCTGTGTATAGAGTATAAAACTATGGCGGTGATACGTGATGTGGTCTGTGGACGCTAGGACGTTAGGGGGTACGGAAGAACTCAGCCAGGAGCGATCGTGTCGCCATGTTCGAACGTATTTCTACTTCTTCTTCTCTGCCTTATCTGGCTGGCTGCGTTTATTTACACTTCGTCTTTTTTACATCCTGCCCCGCCCCAAGCAGTAGTGGGCATTTCCAAGTGATGCAGAGCTTGCGCGGGTCTTTTGAACACTTTTCCGTCTTGTGTCTTGATGGTGTAAGCCCGCACCAGTCCATCACGACCAGGGTGTACTTCCAATATTCGACCTAGCGGCCAAAAACACCGATTCTTTTTGTCGTCTTGCAGTAGCACGACATCGTCTACTGTTAAACTTTGGTTAGACTCTTGCGGATACCGATGCAGAGACCGCAGTTCCAGGAGATACTCCTTTCTCCATCTCTGCCACAGATGATTGAGTAGCCTCTGACGATACTCCAGCTTCCGGATAACATCCCTCCTAGTAATCTGTGGCCAGGTCGAGGGTTTCACATGGGCTAGGATCCGGATGAGCCAGGATTGAACTCCCGACGAGAAATTGAGCCGGGCACAGCGGAGACGGTTCTCCTGCTTGCGTGTAAGTGTATGCCAGAGGACGGGAGTTGATAACAGATTCAACTTCTAGAAGTAACGTCATCAACTCCTCGCTTCCTAGACTGCTTTTCCCGAGAACTTTTCGAAGAGCTGACTTGATCGACCGGATGAGCCTTTCCCACCAGCCACCCCACCACGGGGCGTTAGGCACAAGGAATTTCCACGATATTCGATGATTGGCGAGAAATGTAGCGAACGGGGATCCACTGATAAGCTTCCCTATGTCGCGTAGCTCTTTGCTTGCCTTCTTGAACGTCAACGCGTTGTCCGAGTACACAGTGAGAGGCACTCCTCTGCGAGCAAGAAACCTCCTGAAGGCAAGAATAAAACTGTCCGATGAAAGAGAATCTGCCAGTTCTAAATGCACCGCTCTTGTTGTTGCGCAGGTAAACAGTACAATGTAAACCTTGGTACATTGGGCTTCTCTCTTGTTGAATTTCACATATAGTGGGCCTGCGAAATCGATTCCGATAACTTCAAACGGGCGAGACATAGTAGCTCGATCTTCCGGCAGTGGGGCATGTTCCACATTCATGGGCTTCGTTCGGAATCGTTTGCAAAAGTAACAATTGTTTATCCACTTTTTTGTATCCAGGCGTGCATGAACAATCCAGAACCGTTCACGAATTACCGCCAATGTGGCTGATACTCCACCGTGTAAAACACGGCAGTGTGCTTCCGTGATCACTAGTCTTGTGAAGTCGTGGTTCTGAGGCAATATCAGTGGATGTTTTTCTTGAATTGAAAGTTGCGCTCTCTGAAGGCGTCCGTGAAGATGAAGTTGTCCTTCTGCATCCAAAAACGGATGGAAGTCATGAAGAAGAGACCGCCTTGAGACCGCGCGTCCGTTGGAAAGTTGGTCCATTTCTTCAGAGAAAGCTTCTCGCTGAGCTCTTATTATCCAAAACTTCTCGGCCATATTGAGTTCTTCTGCGGTGATAGGCCCCGTATGCGCTGTGCATGCGCGCCGTGCCCTTTCCAAAAACCTGTAAACTAATGCTGTAACACGAAGAAGTTTGGTCAAGCTGCTGTACTTCATGACGTTTATGATATCTTCAAGTGGTTCTTGCGTCTGGAGAAGAAGTTCTGTCTGCGGAATTTCTTGTTCGTAGCTGTTTTCTTGGGCGGCAACTGAAATGGGTTCAACGGGCCAAGCGGTTTCAGGTTGACGCAACCATTCCGGGCCGTTCCACCTGTTCACGCTTTCCCGAAGCGCTGCCGCTAATAATGCCGGTGTCAGATGATCAGCTGGGTTCTCTTCCCCAGGACAAGAACGCCATTGCCCTCTGTCGGTACAATCGGCTATCTCAGCCACTCTCTTTCTCACAAAGGGGCTCAGTTTATCTTGCTGAGCCCGAATCCAGCTCAGAACGATTGTCGAGTCCGACCACATTATATGTGAGAACTGCACTGTTTCCCATGATTTCCTGAGGTATTTCAGTAGTCTCCCTCCAACGGCTGCACCCATGAGTTCCAACTTTGGCATGGTCAAGGCTTTTATGGGGGCCACGCGAGACTTGGCCACGATGATCTTCGTACCACAACGGCCATTGAGGTCCACCGTTCTAAGGTACGCGCATGCTCCATAAGCCCTCGGACTAGCGTCAACGAAGATATTGTAAGCACAATATTCGCAGCATTTGTCCTTCATCTTCGTCACCTGTATATAATCATCATCACTGTGAGCGTCTTCTTCGTTCGAAGGGTTGGTTAGGCGACTCTGTCGAATAAACGTCGTTGAGACCACAACGGTGCTGCTGTCTTGCAGAGTGGTGGAGGCTGCTTTCGATCCCCAGGTCCTCTACGACGTCGAGTTCCCCTGGAGCTTCGTTCGGGTCGCCGCTTGCTGCGCCTGTCCGCTGTCATGGCCCAAGAAACGCTGCCCGGATCATCCAGCATCCCCGCGCAACCACTCGCCCCCCGTGGACCGTCACCGCTCGCCAGCGGGACCCACCCGTCTTCACCGGTCTTCCACGCGACGATGTTGAAGTATGGCTGAAGGAGTACGACATGACAAGTGTGTATAACCAATGGGACGAACCTCAAAAACTTCGTCACGTCGCCTTCTATCTGTCCGACGTCGCAAAAACGTGGTATTTTAACCACGAGACCAGCTTTGCTGATTGGCCTACCTTTGTGCACCAGATCCGGCGAATTTTCGGGACACCAAACATCCATTCTGAAGTGTCGAAACGAAAGCTGGACGGGCGCGCCCAACACCCAGGGGAGACGTACACTTCGTACATCGAAGACGTCCTTGCCCTCTGCCGCCGCGTGGACTCGGCGATGGCAGAAGCTGATCGCGTTCGACACATCCTTAAAGGGATAGGCCAGGTCGCGTTCAACGCTCTGGCTGTCAAAAACCCCACCACCGTCGAGGACGTCATCACCACGTGCCAGCATCTTCATGCACTACAAGCCATCCGATTGCACCCAGACGCCTGTGACGTCCGGCCTTCCTCGGATGCGGATTTGCGTACGCTGATTCGCACTCTGATTCGCGAGGAGCTTCAAGCGCAAGGGCTGTCATGTGCGCCCGCCCCTCGGCCTCAGTCCTCGTCTGCAGGACTGCGCGACATCATCAAAGAGGAGCTGTCATCCATGGCTTGCGCTCTCACATCCGACACTCCGACGCCACCAACACTGCCCGCGACGTATGCGCAAATCGCTGCCATGCCACCAGCCTTCGTTCAGCGCGCGCATCCTGCTCAGCCCACCTTAGCAGCCTTTGCACCACGTTCGCCTGTCCAAGCTTCTCCTGCGTTTTACGGCCCCTGGCGCTCGTCTCGCCCTATATGTTACTATTGTGGCATTCGGGGCCATATTTCACGATTTTGCCGCAAACGCCAGCAGGACGAACGCCGCTGCTACGACGCTTACGAAAGGGATTCGACGCCCTCTCCTAGCCAGTATCAGAGCCGCCCTCCAGCACGTTCTCTCTCCCCGTCTTGTCCACCCGACGCACCTCGCACCCACCATCCGGGACGCCGCCGGTCCCCTTGCCCTCTGCGACGCTCAACATCGCCTCTACGACCGGCCGCCCCTATCTCTGACTACAGCTCGGAAAACTAGCTAGTGCAGTTTTTGGAGGGAAAGCTGCATCGCTAGGACAAATACCAACACCTCCAGAGGGCCCGGCAAATTCGTTATTAGTGTATGCTGAAGGGGTGCCTATTCAAGCATTGGTGGACACGGGGGCTGCTATTTCGATTATTCATGCGGATTTATGTTCTCGTCTACGTAAGGTTACCACACCTTACAATGGCACTCCCTTACGTAGCGCAAACGACTTTGAGATACGGCCATCAGCACAGTGCACCGTTAGAGTTCTCATTGATGGGATCCGGCACCATATTCAGTTCGCCGTGTTGCCTTCCTGCGCATATATGTTTATTTTAGGATGGGACTTTCTTTCTGATGCTGGCGCCTCCATCTCTTGTCGACAACGACTCGTACATATGCGAGAGACTGATGACATCGGCCCGAAATATTCGTCGCGTCACCGCCTACGAACCGTCAACGATTTTCTGGTGCCACCTGGCCACGAGCACGTTATTACAGTTGTTTCAGACTTCGTTGAGCATGGTGACGTCCTAGTCACTCCATCAGCCCGTTGTATATCCAGAGGGATTGCACTAGCATCGAGTCTTGTTCGCTTCACCAACGGCACCGCCTTTCTCGCTGTGCTCAATGTCACGAATGAGCCGATT
This sequence comes from Rhipicephalus appendiculatus, assembly GCA_030522465.1. Taxonomy (NCBI): domain Eukaryota; kingdom Metazoa; phylum Arthropoda; class Arachnida; order Ixodida; family Ixodidae; genus Rhipicephalus; species Rhipicephalus appendiculatus. The sequence continues at coordinate 50,012 of JALIZH010017164.1, read as the reverse complement.
CTGCTTCCAAAAGGCACTGCTGTAGTTTGCGGCGTGGACACACAGCCTGTCTCTGTAGTGACTACGAATACAAGTGCGGTACAGTCACGCTCACCTACAGATGCTCCAACTACTACGGCTCTCGTCAATGCAATCAGCACCGATCTGACTCCGCCGCAAGCAGACGAACTACTGGCATTGTTGTCGAAGCATCAATCTTCGTTCGACGTACATTCCCCTGTTCTAGGGCAGACTTCGGCGGCAGCTCACCGCATACACACCGACGGAACTTCTATCGTCCGCCGCCGACCATACCGTGTCTCTTCTAGCGAACGCGAGATCATCGACAAGCACGTTGCTGATATGCTGAAGCAGAACATCATCCGCCCCTCCGCAAGCCCTTGGTCATCACCTGTCGTTCTCGTGCGCAAGAAAAACGGCTCGGTGCGATTCTGCGTTGACTACCGTGCATTGAACTAAATTACCAGAAAGGACGTATATCCCTTGCCCCGCATTGATGATGCCTTAGATTCCTTACAAGGAGCGGAATATTTTTCCAGCCTTGACCTGCGCTCGGGTTACTGGCAAATTCCGATGCACGAGGACGACAAGGAAAAAACTGCCTTTGCCACACCCGACGGGCTTTACGAATTTAACGTCATGCCTTTTGGCCTCTGCAATGCGCCAGCAACTTTTGAACGAATGATGGACACTGTACTGCGGGGCCTTAATTGGAAGACATGCCTATGTTATCTTGACGACATAGTCATATTTTCTTCAACATTCGAACAACACTTGCACCGCCTAGACGAAGTTCTGACGTGTCTCGCAGCTGCTGGTCTCCAGCTGAATACCAAAAGTGCCACTTTGCAAGCAAAAGTATAAAAGTACTGGGACATCTCGTGAGCAAAGATGGTATTCGGCCTGACCCCGACAAGATTGCCGCCGTTCTTCGCTTCCCGACGCCTCACCGCTCCAAAGAGCTGCGCAGCTTTCTTGGCCTGGCCTCGTACTTCCGGCGCTTTATACGAGACTTCGCCACCATTGCTGCACCGCTTCACCAACTTCTTTCTTCGGGAACGTCATACGTATGGACGGACGAGTGCCAAATGGCTTTTGACACCTTGAAACGTGCCCTCACGTCTGAACCAGTGCTTTGTCATTTCGATGACATCGCACCCACTCTCCTTCATACTGACGCTAGCGGGCATGGACTCGGCGCTGTACTTTTGCAACGACATGAGCGGTCTGGCGAACGCGTGATCGCATACGCAAGTCGTACCCTCACAACAGCCGAGAAAAACTACACCATCACCGAGCAGGAGTGTCTCGCTGTTGTCTGGGCTATTCAGAAATTTCGACCTTACCTCCACGGCCGCCACTTCACTGTCGTGACTGACCACCACGCTTTGTGCTGGTTGTCGACGTTGAAGAATTTGTCTGGACGTCTTGGTCGCTGGATTCTTCGTCTTCAAGAATACGACTTCGACGTTACGTACAAATCCGGCAAGAAACACAAGGATGCAGATGCCCTTAGCCGTTGTCCATTACCTTCCTCCTCAAACACACCTGGTCTGTCGTCATCCGCGAGCGACCCCGTCAACGCGTCTTCGTCCGTACAATCGCTCGCCGCTCTCAATGTGCTTCCTTCCTTCCGCAACGAGACGTTTGCGTCTCACCAACGCAGCGACGCTTACTGCCACTCTATATTACAACGCCTTCACGGCTTGTCTCGTCCTCCTAACGCCCACGCCCGTCGACAGTTGCAGAACTTCAAGATTGAAAACTCAATCCTGTACCGCTTTGCATTCCACCCCGAAGGACAGCGCTGGATTCCCGTCGTTCCTCGTTCCCTAAGACCGCAGATTTTAGAAGCCTTTCACGATGACCCCAAGGCTGGTCACCTCGGTTTTCAGAAAACCTATGAACGCATCCGCAGTCGTTTCGCCTGGCCTGGACTTTCCACCTGCGTAGCGCGATATGTTGCTTCATGCCAGCTCTGCCAGCGCCGCAAGCGACCCACTTCATCCCCGGCCGGATTGCCACAACCTCTTCCGTGTCCTGACGCTCCATTTGAAGTCATTGGGATTGACCTCTACGGACCACTGCCAATATCAGCTAGCGGCAAGCGATGGATTGTCACCGCAGTTGACCACTTGACAAGGTACGCCGAGACAGCAGCACTCCCTTCAGGATCAGCGGAGGACATTGCCACTTTCTTCCTGGAGGCAATCTTTTTGCGACATGGCGCGCCGCGCGTCCTTTTGAGTGACCGCGGCAAGGCGTTTCTCTCGAAACTACTCGAAGACGTTCTCCACGCTTGTCACACCATCCATAAGACGACTTCCAGCTACCATCCCCAGACTAACGGCCTCACAGAGCGCTTCCATCGAACTCTGTCCGACATGATCTCCATGTACATCAACGCCGACCACACCAACTGGGATACCATCCTGCCATTTGTGACCTTTGCGTATAATACCGCTACGCAGCGCACCACGGGTTACTCCCCATTCTTTCTCGTCTATGGCCGTCAACCGACATCTCCGCTCGACGTCTCCTTCTTTGATGTCCCTGTGGCCTCGTCGGCGTCATCAAGTGAGCACCTAATCTCTCGCCTGGCCGCTTGTCGCCACCGCGCCCGCCTCAATACAGAGGCAAGTCAACAAGAGCGCAAGACTCGCTACGATGACGTCCACCGCGTCGTTCAGTTCAATCCTGGAGACGAAGTACTGCTGTGGACCCCAACGCAGGTTTCTGGCCAGTGTGATAAGTTTCAGTCGCGTTTTATCGGCCCCTACGCTATTGTCAACCAGACGTCTCCTGTGAACTATCGGGTAACTCCCGTTGTCATGCCTTCCGATGGCCGTTCCCGCGGCACGGAGGTTGTTCACGTGTCACGCTTGAAACCATTCGTGCGACGTACAGCATCGCCGTGAACAGCGGCCAGGTTGGCCGCTTCCGCGCGAGGGGGAAATTAGTGTAAGCACAATATTCGCAGCATTTGTCCTTCATCTTCGTCACCTGTATATAATCATCATCACTGTGAGCGTCTTCTTCGTTCGAAGGGTTGGTTAGGCGACTCTGTCGAATAAACGTCGTTGAGACCACAACGGTGCTGCTGTCTTGCAATATGGACTTGCGTCATGGTGATTTCTTCTGTAGGATGACTCATGACGTAGCGCGGTATCTTAATAAGCCGTAGCTGAGCAACTTCAGAGCACCATTCTTTCCACGCCTTCTCGATTTCTGTGGGTAACTTGGAATCCCATGGTATCCGTAACAGCCATAGCTTCTGAAATATGATTTTCGCAGTTATCGTGAAAGCCGAAAGAATACCGAGAGGGTTGAATATCGTGGAAGCTGTTCTTAAAATGGTCCGCTTCGAGTCCTCCTTGATCGAAAGCAGGAACTGCGTGACAGACTTTGAAGAAGAAGCCAAATAATCGTTTTCGGTGTTCCAGAGCATACCTAGAACCGTCGTTGAAGTACTGTCAAATCCTTCCAGACTCTCTTCGTTTTTCGAGAACACTTCCTGGAGTTGAGCGTCATTAGTCTTCCACTTGCGAAGGTTCATCGCAGCATCTTTCAAGATCGACTTTGCCTCGTTGTAAACGTCTAAGCCTTCGTCAAAACTGTCGGCTCCTACCAGCAAGTCGTCCACGTAGAAACTCTGCTTCAGTGTCCGGGCTAATGTTCTTTGCTCACCGCTTACGTTGTCCAGGTGGTGGTGTATTGTTGCCATTAGCAGGAACGGGCTTGATGTCGACCCGAATGGTACACGTGTCATTCGCCAATCGATTATGCTGTCGTTTTCCCCGCGGGGCACGTTCTCAAACCACAGAAACCGAAAGGCATCTCGATCCGATTCCTCTATTTCTATCTGCAGGAAAGCTTTTTCGATGTCGGCGTTGATGGCTATCGGGTAGCAACGGAAACGAAGCAGCACTTGAACCAGATCCGGATTGAGGTTTGTTCCTTTGTCCAGACAGTCGTTGAGTCTTTTGACGAGCTTGTTAAGCCGGTTGAGTGCTGTGTCTCGATTGTCGCCTAGAAGATGCTTGCGATCTTCTTTCCATGGTAGGGCCACAGAGTACCGGCCGCCTGACTTCTTAACGGTCTCCTTACACTCTAGAAGGTTCCGGTCGGCGAGACATTCGTTGGAGTCCGTGATGCCCATAGACTCGAGTCGCCAGAAATACTAGGATTTCTGCCGTCGATTCCTCTTCTGCTGCATCGACACGCAAGACGCTGACGAGGAGATGGGTTCCACAGTCCAAAAGGGTCTTCTGACAAATAGGTCCTTGTACTGTCCAACCAAATATTGTCTTCATTGCCACTAGACCTGGCACGTCTGTACATCGGACAATTTCGCCGGTGATTATTTGCCACATGTAGTCCGAACCTATTAGCAAACCAATGCCGGTGCCTAGTGAATCCTTAGGCCGGTAGTCGTTCGCAAGCGTCTTGCCTTGTCTCCTTAATTCTTGAATGAATGCGTTGTTGGCTGACGGCACCGTCACATCATGACAAATGGCAGGGACGACTACAGCTTCTATGCGAAATTCAACCTTTTTGTCTCTGCTTCGAAGCTGTATTTAAACGACATTCCGCTTTTCTGCAGATGAAGAGCAAGTGCTTCCGAAGGTATTCAATGCTAACCTTGTCTGTCTTACCACCTTCAAGTTAAGCTTACGAGCCAAATCTTCCTTAATGAAGCTTTTCTGGCTTCCGCCCTCTAGGATACCTCGAACGCAATGCCTGCTGTCGTTGTTGACCAACTCAGTGCGGAATGTCATTAGATGGTTAGCCAGAGGACGATACGTCTTCGCAGGACGAAAGTGCGTTCGATGAAACGTACACTGTGGCACTTCCTGAGGTTCCTGCGGTCGTTGAAGCCCTCCGGTAATTTGGGTCGCACATGCTTGAAGCGTGTCTTCCGCGGCATGAACTGCAGGTGAGCTTGACGCGGCAATCCTTCGCTCGGTGGCCTTTTGACGTGCAGCGGAAGCACCGGTTGTCTTTTGTCAGCTACTCCTTGACAGGCAGAGGGATATCGGCATTGCAACTTCGCGTCTCATGCTGATCGGTACGGCAGAAGACGGATCTGAACCTTGCGATAGACGTGGCGTTCAAAACTGATGCCGCTAGGATGCCCCCGTTTCTTCGGTCCGAGTGATCGTCCAGAGCAGGTCTCTGACGTGGCAGTGCGTGCTGTTCCCTGCTTTCGAGCTCCACCCGCATGAAGAGCAAAATATCATTCAGCTCAGCGTCCGACGCAGCTGACGCCTCTGCTGGTGCACCCGAAGAGGAGGCTTGAGCAGCACGTACGTCAGAGGGCCGTGTCAAGGCGCGGTGTCGTTTCTCTCGAGTGAAGCACAGACCGATGTCACGCGGTAGAGCCTGCTCCAAGATGTCGACCAGCATAGCCGAATATGTCATAGTCGGCACGTTCAGGGCTCCAAGGCAGCGAATATTCAGTTGTGTGGCATCGTACAGCCTTCGCAAACCACGGATGTCGTTCGCTGATGTCATGTGTGGAAGATTTCGCAGTGCCGTGACATGGTGCTTGATAATTGTCGTCTTATCACCGAATCTTTCTTTCAGCACAGCAACGGCGTCGGCGTAGCAAGATTCGGTCGTGGGCAATCCCGCAATAGCTGTTGCTGCGTCACCAGACAGAAAACTGTTGAGGTAATAAAACTTGGTGGATGGTGTCAGGTCGTTGTTCAGATGGATGAGCTGTTCGAATTGCTCCCAGAAGCCTGTCCACTGTGAGATGTCACCCTTGAACGTTGGGATGTGCAGCTGCGGTAACCTGGGCGCCATAAATCTCGCGGGAGCCTCATGTATGGAAGCCGTTGCCTCTGTATTTCCACTCGTGGGAGCTTGCGCATGGCCGGTCTCAGCTCGTTCCAACTGGGAGATAAGGCAACTTAGCTCGGCAAGCATGCTCACAGCTTCGTCTTGGTATTCAGCTGTTGCAGTATACTACTGCTCGATATTTTCTGTTGGAATATACTGGTCGTACTGCTCGTTGATCTGCGTAAGCTCGTCGTTACTAGCGGTGAGTCGCTGCTTTACAGCTGCGAGCTTCGCGATGTCGACGTTAGCGCAGTCGAGCAAGATTCGCGCTTCCTGAATGATCTTCGTGTTCTGCGCACATCGTGCAGATCGTTTGCCTTTCAGTCGATCCATTTGGAGAGCACCGATGCTGGCTACTGTTGTCGTACCGATTCCGATCCTCGCATCCACGATCCGTCGAGTCCTCACCGCCCGCTACGCGAAGCGAGAGTAGAATCCTGTTCGCCGTGCGTAGAATGAAGGCTTGTCCGCACGTGGGTTTTCGGCACCAAAGTGTGGACGCTAGGACGTTAGCGGGTACGGAAAAACTCAGCCAGGAGCAATCGTGTCGCCATGTTCGAACGTGTTTCTACTTCTTCTTCTCTGCCTTATTTGGCTGGTGCATTTATTTACACTTCGTCTTTTTTACATGGCCTATGGGTGTGGAATGAATTGCAAGTGAGTACCATATGTACAAGTGAGAGACATGAAAAGAGCACAAATGCCTCCTCAAGAACTTTAAAGCCAAGGGAAGGGAGGCAGGTGCCTCTTTATTATAGCTGCCACCACAACATCCTCTTTAAAGAAGTTGTGTTAGGGATTGCCAGTGTATATCCTAAAAGCAATGAATTTCCCTTAAAAACGCCCACACAGACTTACGTTTAAAAACCGGTTTGCTGCCTATGAGTATCGATGGATGAAGTGGCATTTGTTCTCGGAATACTAATGGAGAGTACTTTTTTTTCTGATGTGATCTAATTCAGTGCATTGGATAAGTATTTGCAGGGCAATGAGTGGTTCCTCACGTTTATCACACGAAGGTGTGCCACCACTGGACAAATGTTATGAGTGTGTGCTGTGTGTATGTCCTGTTCTTCATGTGGTGAGTGTTGCTTCTTTCTGATCAGGTGAAGTTTATCTTCTGTTTGCCAGCCCCATAACCGTCGCCAATAATCCGTGAGCTTTGGTTTGAGGGAAGCGTATGAGGTCAAGTTTCTGCCGTTCCTTCCTCAAGTCTAGGTGAATTCTAGATCTTACCATTCTGTGGTCACTGCATCGGATCTTGTTAACTACTTCCACATCCTGTACAATGCCCGGGTGGGCACACATTATGAAGTCTATTTCATTTTTAGTTTCGCCATTAGGACTCCTCCACGTCCACTTACGAGTAGCCCGTTTTCTGTAGAAGGTATTCAAGATCCGTAAACTGTTGCGTTCTGCGAATTCTACTAGTAACTCCCCCTCTGGCGTTTCTAGAGCCGATGCCATATTCCCCAACTGCATGATCTCCAGCCTGCTTCTTGCCTACCTTTGCATTAAAGTCGCCCATCAGTACAGTATACTGTGTCTTTACCTTACTCATTGCTGATTCTACGTCTTCGTAGAAGCGTTCAACCAGTTGATCATCATGGCTTGATGTAGGCGCGTGGGCCTGTACCACCTTCATCTTGTACCTCTTATTAAACTTAATTACGATATAAGGATGGGATGGAGCACATTCGGCAAGCATTATCAAATCATGAATGGTAGTCTACCACTATCCCTCAAGAGGAAGGTATATAACAGCTGCATCTTACCGGTACTTACCTACGGAGCAGAAACCTGGAGACTTACAAAGAGGGTTCAACTTAAACTGAGGACGACGCAGCGAGCGATGGAAAGGAAAATGATAGATGTAACCTTAAGAGACAGGAAGAGAGCAGAGTGGGTCAGGGAACAAACGGGGGTTAAGGATATCATAGTTGAAATCAAGAAGAAGAAATGGATATGGGCCGGGCACGTAGCACGTCGGCAGGATAACCGCTGGTCATTAAGGGTAACTGACTGGATTCCAAGAGATGGCAAACGCGTCAGGGGGAGACAGAAAATTAGGTGGGTAGATGAGATTAAGAAGTTTGCAGGTATAACGTGGCAGCAGAAAGCACAGGACCGGGTTGATTGGCGAAACATGGGAGAGGCCTTTGCCCTGCAGTGGGCGTAGACAGGCTGATGATGATGATGATGATGAGGTCAAGTGCAGGAAAAGCTATTATGTACTGGCGGTAGCCTTTTCAGGGCCGGAGGCAGCTAGCTGGTCCGCCAACATGTTTCCTTGCATCTGGTGGTCTTCTGGGTGCCCTGACACCCAGAAGAATGCGACATGCTGTCTGAGCATGTGAATTCTTCATGAAATTGCGTATAGCAAGACAAGAACAGGATTACTGTGTTTTCTCAGGGTTTTTAAAGCTTTTGCTACACTCAGGGAATCTGTAGTTTTAGTTCCGTAATGTGTTTCACGGCCGCAAGTATACCATAAGCTACTGCTGTGAATCTGCTTGTATTAGTGTCCAAAACGCCAACATTTCTATTATATGGGCCGACGGCTGCGTATGACACGGGATTGCGAGATTTTGAGGCATCGGTAAAGAATTTTGGACTTGTGTATTTAAGCTGGAGTTCGAGGAAATGTGTACGGACTGGTGCAATGGGCGCGTGTTTTGTAACTTCCACGAAGGACACATCACAGTCTATAAATTGCCACTGCCACTACGGGAGATTTGCAGCGAGGGCCGCCAGATGGTGTTCGAGAACTGGTACACCCATTTCCTTAGATAGGTCCCTCAAACGAAGTGCGTAGGGCTGTCGCACCGAAGGGCGTTCGTGAAAAAGAGGAGAAGTGGACAAGTCGTTTACTTCGAATATACAAAAGATAAATAGAAGCTTCGGACATGAAGCAACCACTGATTTGTAGAGGCTTTCTAGGGGGCTAGTGAGAAAAGCGCCCGTATAATGGCGAATACCTAGATGGCGAACAGGGTCAAGCTTTTTACACGCGGTTGGCGTCATAGACTGATAGGTTGTAGCCCCGTAGTCTAGGCGAGTGCGTATGAAACTATTATAAACATTCATAAGGCATTTTCTGTCGCTGCGTTTTCTGCCATGACAAGAGCTTGAGTATATTCATAGCTTTCAGGCACTTGTTTTTTAAATACTTAATGTGTGATATGAAGATTAGCATTCTATCTAAAATTAGGCCTAAGAAATCGGGCTCCGTCTTCACAGAGAGATGGTGTCCATGCAGATCAATATCTGGATGATGATGGGGACCTGTCTTTCGAGAAAACAGGATGCAGCTGCCTTTTTGAGGATTAGGCTTGAAGCTGTTTTCGTCTGCCCACTGAGATCTTGTTCAGGCCTTGGAGGATCTGCCACTCACAGGTTAAAGGTTACACGATTTAAAGCATATTTGTCCATCGCCGATATATGTGGAATAAAACATATTTCGTGGGATGGATCGACGTAAGGCATTCATTTTGGTAATAAGAAGTGTGCAGCTATGGACACCACCCTGTGGTACTCCAGTTACTTGAAGAAATAGTCGTGATAGAGCATTTCCTACTCGGACACGGAAGTTGCGATTCGACAAGTAACTGTGTATTATATTGTCTCGTGGTCGTGATGTTGACGAAGGGAGCAGTCGACGTCTTCAAGGTGGAACACTTTATTGGGCCGAACTTGTGGCCTCAAAAGGGAAACAAGTTACAGCAAGTAATACAGGCTGCACACTGAGAGCGGCGAACAGAGCGTCGGCCGTCGATCAACTGACAAGCGGTGAAGCGCGTCGGAATTTATACGCGTGCCATAGAATACTCCAGTCTTATCGCTGGTTGTCGTGCAAGCTCTGGAATAAGCTCGAGTGTTCGCGTCTTGCGTGCAATCTTAACAAAACGATCTACAATGATCGCGAAGCTTCTAGAACAATGAGGCGCGGTTCGCGCTGAACATTGCTGACAGCCTTTGAGGGGAAAACCGAATAGAGCGAAGTGAAAATAAGAAACGCACGTGGCAATATCTAGCATACTACCAAGTACACCAAGGTGGGACAGGTCTCTTCATATTCCGAAGCACCATGTTGTGTCGTAAGCTTTTTCGATATCCAGGAACACAGAAAGAAAGTATTCTTTCCGGACGAAACCATCTCGGATCTATGCGCCGATATGTAATAAATGGTCAGTAGTGGATCTACTTTCTCGAAAACATATAGGTCAAGTAGATGGTTCGTTTCAAGGAAGTGTAGCAGTCGCCTATTGATCATTTTTTCGAAAACTTTGCAAATACAACATGTAAGGGCTATAGGTCTGTACTTGAAACAGAGGACGGCTCCTTGCCCTGTTTTAGGATCAGAATAATAATGGCTTCCTTCCAGGCAGAGGGGATCTCGCTGGAAAACAGCACGGTATTTTACAGAGAATCTAGGGTTTTTTGTGTTTCCAGGGGTAGCTTCTTCAACATTTCATATACTACACGGTCCAATTCTGGGGCGTATTTATTGCAACAGTTTAGTGATGCCTGTAGCTCGAGTAAAGGCAGAGGTTCATTGCATGCCTCGTATTTTGTACATTTGCGCTGTTGTTTCCGTTGTTGTGCTGTTTGGTAACGTTGAAAGGCTTCAGACTAGTCAACGAGCTCAACATCTGTTCGAAGTGTGCGTCAACAAAGTTCGCCTGTTCTTTCAAGCTGTCACGCCTTGTGTTTACTAAAGGGAATAAACAGAAGGGGTGGCATCGTGCAAGCGTAGGGTGTGGTGTAGAAAGGTGCCCACATTTTACGGGCTTCCTTAAATGTAATATCTTCTTTGACTTTGAGAGTAACAATGTCATTTTCTTTTTTCCAGTTGGGACAGGACCGCCATTAAGCTTCCTGGTCGCCGTCACAGTTGATGCAGTGAGGGGGCGCTTCTACAGTTATCACAGGGGTGGCCTTGTGTGTGAATAGAGTGAAACGGGCATATAGAGTGTGATAGACTCGGAGAATAATATTTGTGAAAACTGCCGTCAAATACATTTCACATGTGTGCTACGGCTGGCCGCCCACAGAAAGCAGTGCGTGAAGGGAGTTAAACAGGCAGATTTTTGTAAACTGCCGTGAAATCTCTTTTCACATGTGTGTTTTATGGCTAGCAATGAACAGAGAGCCGCTGTGGGGGTGGCAGACCACAGAGATTCAGTGTGTGATGGCACCAGAGAGGCATGTTTGGAGAAACTCCCATCAAAACTATTTCTACGTGTGTGTGTTACATAGAGGAGGTGACAGGGAAAATGTGATAGAAAAAGAGGAAGACATCAAGCCTTACATCGAGAATAGAAGACGATGAAAACGAAGTGGGAGATATAAAAACGAAGTTGTCGTGCACATAGGGGCCCTGGGTGTTCGATCGTGAGCGTGTGAACCGGGCATGAGCGTAGCCGGCTTGTGTTCCGGGTGCTCCGGCTCTCCCACGTTCTACGGCATCGCACCGTAGACTCCGGCTATCCAATGAACCGGTTCAGAAGGCAATCACGAGAACCCTCAGTGGCCACGGAGTGTCATAGGGCTTTGTCCCGAGCGCACCGACCTACGGCATCGCTTCGTAGGCCTCGACCGAGTCAGTTCCTCTGCCAGGAAGACGCTGGCCATCTCAAGGAGCTGCGACGTCCAGGTCAACGATCCTCGAGCCTCCCAACCTCAGCCTGTGGTTGTTTAACGATCTCGGACGAGCTTTTTCAGTTCCAAGATGCGCGTTGGCGTTGTGGCTGAGCCGCAGTGCAAGGCCGCTGGTGGGGATCAGGTAACATCAGACCTGTTAAAAGACGGTGGTAAGATGGTGTTAGAAAAACTGGCCACCCTGTATACGAAGTGTCTCTTGACGGGGAGGATGCCAGAATCTTGGAAGAATGCCAACATCATTTAATCCATAACAAATGGCCTGAAAAGGTGAATGGCATGAAAAATTACAGGCCCCTCAGCTGACTATCCGTTGTCTACAAGCTATTTACGAAAATAATTGCTAGCAGAATTAATAGGACATTGCAGTTCAATCAACCAAAGGATCAAGCAGGATTTCGTACGGCTTCTCAACAATGGACCCAGAGTGCGAAGGGCGTCAAACGGGCAGAATTCTCAAAACTGTCGTCAAATCTCTTTTCACATGTGTGTGCGCCGCGGCTGCGAGCAAACACACAGCCACTGTGAGAATTGACTCAGAGCAGCATATATGCAGAAATTGCCATCGACTCTATTTTCACGTGTGTGTTCTATGGCTGGCAGCTCACAGACGGCCAGTGTGTGGATGGAGCGATAGCGTCAGCTTGCTTGAAACGGCTGTCAAATCTATATTCACATATCTTTGCTGTGGCTGGCAACCCATAGAGAGCCACCGTGTGAAGGGATTGATGGAGGAATATTTGTGGAAATTGCCCTCAAATGTTTTCTTCAAGTGTGTGTTCTACGGCTGCCAGCGCAAAATGAGCCAGTTTTTGATAGAGTCAGAGAGGCATATTTGCTAAATTGCTATCAAATCAATTTTCACGTGTGTTGAAGTCCAAACGAAGACCCATTGTTTGAATAGAGTAGAAATGCCTATTTCTGGGAACTGACATCAAGTCTATTATCACATGAGTCCGCTACGGCTGGCAGCATTCAGAGAGACAGTGTGTGATGGAGTCAGGACGGAATATCAGCGAAAACATGCGTCAAATCTATCTTCACGTATCTGTCCTACGGCTTGCAGCCCACAGAGAGCCACTGTGAGAAAGAAGTCAGAGAGGGATATTTGTAGAAACTGCCGTTTCTAGAGTCTTAGCGGCGTATTCGTGGAAACTGCCTTCAAATCGATCTTCGAGTTGTGTGCTACGGCTGGCACCACAGAGAGAGCCACTGTGTAAATGGACCGATACAGGGACATTTTTGGATATGGCCATCAAATCTATTTTCACGTGTGTCCACTTCAGCTCGCAGCACACAGGGAGCTACTCAGTGAATAGAGTGATAGAGGCACGTTTCTGAAAACTGCTCTCGTATCCATTTTGACGTGAGTGTGCTACGACTGGCCGCCAAGTGCGAGCCCGTCAGAGATGGAGTCAGAAAGGCATATTTGTGGCAACCGCGGTTACATCTACTTTCACGTGTGAGTGCTGCGACTGAGAGCCCAGAGATGCAGTGGGTGATGCAGTCAGAGGCATATTTTTGGAAACTGCGACAATCATCGATGCAGTCATTTTTTCTTCACTCACACTGCTCGTTTTGTTGTGCGCTGTTACATTGCAATGTGAGCCGATACGAACATGTCCAAATTGCCGTTTCACTGCCGTCCAATCTATGTTCACGTTTGTGTGCTACGGCTTGCAGTCCACGGAAATAGTCTGCGAATGAATTCAGAGAGGCATATTTCTGGAAAGCCTCGTGAAATCATTTTTTTCATTTGTGTGCTCCAGCCCGAAGTCCAAAAAGGAGAGCTACTGTGTGAATCGAATCAGATATGCCTATTTGTGGAAATTGCCTTGAAGTCTATTTTGACATGTGTCCGCTGCGCCAGGCAACGGCGATCTGTTGTCAGCGCCGTGTTGTCCGTTTTCTTTCTATTGTCCTCGTGTGTGTTGCACTGTAACCCGCAACCAACCAGCCCAACTTGCCGTTTTGCTCTGCGAGCCAGGTTATGAATGGATTCAGCCAGGCCTATAACTGAAACCATCGTCAAATCTATCTTCTTGCGTGTGTGCTACGGCTGGCAGCCCACAGAGAGCCAATATGTGAATGGAGTCAGAGAGGCACATTTGTTGAAACCACCGTGAAACTATTTTCACGCATGTGCACTACGGATGGCAGCCCACGGACAGCCGTGTGAATGTAGTGATAGAGGTGCATTTATGGAAGCACCCGTAGAATCGGCTGGCAGCATAGAAAGAGCGATTAAGTTAATGGAGTCGAACGGACATAATTCTGGGAACTACTGTGAAATTCCTTTTAAAATGCATCTGCTACGGTTGGCAGCCCACAAAGAGCCACTGTGTGAATTTGATAGAGGCATTTTGCTGGAAACTCTCGTCAAAGATATTTTCACCTGTCTTTGCTACAGCTGCCAGCCGACAGAGAGCGAGTGTGTGTACGGTGTCGGAGATTAATATTAGATGCCAAGCATATCTTTGACTAGGCTGTGTAACGCTGTCCCTCCCTCCGTGCGTGCGTACGAACGCGCCGCAACGCGCTCCCCTCGCCGCAGGTGTTGGAGCGGTGCCAAGTAGGTCACGCCGCAGCAGCGCGCACTGCGAGGGGAGCGGGACGTCACTCTCTCCCTCGCCTGCCGCGCGCTCGCCTCGAGCGCTGTCTCGAGGAGACGCTGACTGATTGCGGCGAGGCGTGTCGACGCGCGCCTCTTATAGTCGCGGGAGATTTCAACGTTGACGTCAGCGGAGAAGGAGGAGAATGGCTCGTCGATTACATGCGTGACGTGCACTCGCTGAAGTGCGTGTCGGCGGAACGGAAACTACCCACCACGATAAGGGGAACGTGCATCGATCTGGTCTTTGCCAACTTCGACGTCGAATGTCTGCAGGAACCTCTCAGCGTGCACTTCACCGATCACAAGGCCGTGGTAGTCAAGGCGAAACGAGCGCCAGCTCCGGTCCAGCGCCCGTGTCCACTCTGAAGAAACCACAAGACCTACGCCAGCCATCGCTTCAAACGAATCTTCCAGCGCTCACCGCAGCACCTGCGTTAGCGCCGTTCAACCCGTGACGCCACCCGTGCGCAACGGTGCTTTTCGCATCCCATCAGGGTTCCCTTTGGGAAGATGGTGTAAATTTTTGTGGAAACCGCCGCAAAATCTAATTTCACGCTTGTGTGTACAGGTGGGCAACTCACAGAAAGTCGCTGTGTGAATGGAGTGATAGTGGGAGATTTCTGCAAAAGGCCGTCAAATCTATATTCCCGTGTGTTTGCTACGGCTGGCAACCCACAGAAAGCCACCGTGTGAAGGAATTGATAGAAACACATTTGTAGTACCTGCCGTCAAATGTTTTTTTTCACGTGTGTGCTCTACGGCTGCCAGCCGACAGAGAGGCAGTTTTTGATGGAGCCAGAGAGGAATGTTAGTAGAAACTGCCGTCAAATCTTTCACATGTATGTGCTACGGCTGGCAGCCCACATATAGGCACTGTGTGATGGAGTCAGAGAGTCATATTTGTGGAAACCACGATCTAATTCACCTTCACGCGTGAGAGCTGCGGCTGGCAGCTCCCAGAGAGCCAGTTTGTGGTGCAGTCAGAGAGCAATAATCCAACACTCTGCCTTCAAATTTATTTGCATGTTTATATGCTACTGCTGGCGGCCCAGAGAGCCCGTGTGTGAAGGGAGGCAAACGGGCTGAACTCTGGAAACTGCCGTGGAATCTTATTTCGCATCTGTGTCCTACGGCTGGCAGCCTACCGAGATCCACTGGGCCAACGGGCTCAGACAGGCATATTTGTAGAAACGGCCGTCACCTATGTTTTCAAGTGTGTGTGCTACGGCTGGCAGCCTACAGAGATCCTGTGAGTGATAGAGTCAGAAAGGTATATTTGTAGAAACTCCCGTCAGACGTATTTTTACAGTTGTGTGTGCTACGGGTGGCATCATGCAAAGAGCCATTGTTTGAAGGGAGTGAAACGGGCATAATTATGGGAACTACCGTGAAATCTATTTTCACATCCTTGTGCTACGGCTGGAAGCCGTGAGAAGCAGTGTGTGATGGAGTTAGAAAGGCATATTTGTGGAAGCCGCGCTCAAAGCTATTTTCACGCGTGAGCGCTGCGGCTGGCAGCCCACAGAGCCAGTGTGTGATGGAGTCAGAGAGGCATATTTGTGGAATTTGCCGTCAACCTTCTATGTAGAGAGAGAATAAACTTTATTTGGCTCTGGAGCTGTTCTGCCGAGCGCTGTTCTGCAGAACGCTTGTGGATGGGTCCTCAGTCCAGGACTCCCGCGGCCTCTGCTGCCCGTCTGGCGCGTTCAACCAGCCAGATCAGGTCGTCCGCTTCCCGGCTGGACAGCGCAGCCTCCCACTGCTCCGGCGTGGTGTTGTGTATGACGGGTACTGCCGTTATACTCTGGCATCCCCATGTTGTGTGGTATACTGTGGGTTTCTCGCCACACCAGGGACACGTGTCTCTGTATTGTGTTGGGTGTATTTTATTGTAAATGTGTAAGCATGGGTATGAATTTCTTTGTAGCTGCCGCCAGGATACCGACTGCTCCCTGTCCAGTTTCTTGTGGGGCGGGGGATATCGCCTTCTTGTTTCTTTGAAATGCTGCAGAATGTCCCTGTAAGTGCAGGCTACCGCCTCGACGCTCCCGGCCACTGATCTCTCTCGGCTAGTGTATCCTCGAGATACGAGATCGGCCTGAACATTCCCGGCAATACCCTCATGCGCTGGGGCCCAAATTATTTGGTGTTTTTCGTTGCTCACACCGCCGGTGTTTAAGATTCCGGCGGCTTTCCGGCCTACCGGAAATCCCCGACAGGCGTCCTGAGAGTCCGTGATTATTACTAGCGACTGCCCTGATCTGTTGCCTTCGGCGACCGCTAGAGCGACGGCGGCCTCCTCGGCATCTGACACGGTGCAATTCTTCAGCGATGCGCTGACCTTCTCCTTTAATTGAGCGTCGATCATCGTCACCACAGCGTCTTTCCCGTTCATGTATGTAGCAGCGTCCACATAGACGGCGTTTTTTCTGTTCTGATAGGTCTTGGAAATGCTCTGAGCCCTGGCTCTGCGCCTGCCCTGGTGATCGGTAGGGTGCATGCGCTTAGGAATGGGAGCGACCTTGAATGTAGATCTGATCTCGTCCGGTATGTCTACCGTGCGGTCCAGTTCTCGTATACTATCTTGGTAGCCTAATCTCCGGAGGAGGGCTCGTCCTGTCGTAGTGCGCTGTAGTCTTGTCTTCTGAGAGGCAAGCTGCGCCTCCCTGTGTTCGTCATAGGTATTTGTTATGCCGAGGGCTGTTACTTTTGTGGTTGCTGTGCTTGTTGGCAGACCTAAGGCTGTCTTATAAGCCTTCCTGAGGATCGCCTCCACTTGCTCCCTTTCTCTTTGGTTTAAATGCTGGTAGGGGGAGGCTGTAGGTGGTTCTACTCACCACAAGTGCTCTTACAAGCTTGAGGGTGTCATCTTCCTTGAGGCCGTTTCTTCTGTTGGTTATGCGCGTAATCATTCTCGTTATCTGGGCCGCCGACCCAGACAGCAGTCTGATTGTGTGGTCCGCCCTCTGGTTAGATTGAATCCACATTCCCAGAAGCCTTAATGTCTGTACTTCCGGTATGCGGACCCCGGCCAGTGTGACTGTTAGGTCGACTTTATCGTTCTGTGTGGGCCTGCGCACCCTAAGTAGTCGTTTCTTCTCCTATCAGACTACTCGTTTTATTGTGCGCTGTTAAAGTGAAATATTAACCGATACCATCTCGTCCAAGTTGCCGTTTTAGGCCGTCAACTCCATTTTCACGTGTGTGTTTGCTACAGTTGGCAGCCCACAGAGAGCTAGTGTTTGAATGATGTCAGAGAGGAATATTTGTGGAAACTATCGTTTAATGAATTGTGACGCGAGTGCGCTACAACTGAATGTCCAAAACGAGAGCCATTGTGCGGAGTCACATATGCCTATTTGTGGAAACTGCCGTCAAGTCTTTTCACATGTCTAGGCTACGGCTGGCAGCCCTCAGAGCGCCAGTGTGTGAATGCAGTCACATAAGCCTATTTGTGGAAACCTCCGTGAAAGCTATTTTCACGCATTTATGGTATGGCTGGCAGCCCACAGAAAGCTAGTATGTAAATGTTTTGATAGGGGCACACAACTGGAAAGCCCCATCAAATGAATTTTCCCGTGTGTGTGGTACAGCTGGTTGCACCCAGAGAGCTACTGTGTGAATGGACTGATAGAGAAAGACTGCTGCACACAGCCGTCAAATCTGTTTTCACGTGCGTGTGCTACAGCTCGGTGCGCACAGGGAACTATTGCGTGTATAGCGTGATAGAGGAACATTTCTGGAAACTGCCGTCATGTCTATTTACACGCGTGAGTGGTGCAGCTGGCAGTCCGAAGAGGCAGAGTGTGATGGAGTCAGAAAGGCATATTTGTGGAAACAACCGTCAAGAATCTAAGGAGTGGTTTCTTGTCCTATCAGACTACTCATTTTATTGTGCGCTGTTACAATGAAATATGAACCGATACAAATCGTCCAAGTTGCCGTTTTACAGCGGTCAAATCTATCATCCCGTGTGTGTGCTACGGCTGGCAGTCCACAGAGAACCAATGTTCGCCACTGACTCTCTGTCAAAGGGGCATATTTGTAGGAACTTTCGTGAGATCAATTTTCGAGCGTGTGTGATAAAGCTTGAAGACCATGAGGACAGCCATACCGTGAGTGGACTCAGATATGTCTATTTGTGGAAATTCCCGTCAAATTAATTTCACGTGTGTGTGCTACGCCTGACAGCCCACAAAGAGCCACAGGGTGAAGGTATTGATTGCGGCACATTTCTCGAAACTGCCGTCAAATGCTTCTTCGCGTGTGTGTTCTGTGGCTGGCCGCCCACAGAGAGCCACTGCGGGATTCTATTTACACATGCACATTTCTGTAAACGCCCGTGAAATCTGTTTCCACGTGTGTGTGCTACGGCTAGCAACATATGGAGAGTCTCTGTATGAAGGCAGTGATATACGGACATTTCTGGAAACTGGAGTCAAATCTTTTTTCACGTGTCTGTTCTACGGCTGGCAGCCCACAAGGAGCCGTCAAATCTATTTTCATGTCTCTAGAAGAACTTGTTTTTGGGCGAGTTGGTGACTAAGTTTGCTGAACATTTTGTACGTGGCGCAAAGCTGGAAACATGAAAATGGGGCGGAGGAAAGAAAGAGACAGAGGAGCGCCAAACTACCAACTGTTTATTGCCATCGCGGCTGAAAAAACAGGTAAACTTCCACGCATGCGCAGTTACGAGGAAAGGTTACTCCAAACATGACATCACGTGAGCAGTTGATTAAAGAAGGACAACTCAGATTGAAAGAGTACAATGGATGTGTCACTGACACAAGCGGACCCGTTTCTTCTAATATGATACGCCTCTAGTAGTTCCCTTGCTGTTTGATCTCTGCTTTTGCCGATAATCCTAGCTTTTCATGTGTATGTCCTGTGGCTGGCAGCCCATAGAGAGAAAGTGTGCGAATGGAGTCAGACAGGGATATTTGTTCGTACTCCGCCTGGCAGGCCAGAAAGAGCCAATGTGTGAATATAGTCTGAGACAGAAGTAGCTTGATGTGGGCGAGTTGGTGTAACACACTGACGCCAGTCTGTTGTAAGTGTTCCTTTTTCGTCCTCGTGTTGTTTGCGCAACGTTATTTCTTCCAGTATAGTCTGAGAGGTATATGTGTAGAAACTGCCGTCAAATCTATTCTGACGTGTGTTCTACGGCTGGCAGTCCTCAAAGAGTAAGTGTTTAAAAGGAATGAAATGGGCATATTTCTGGAAGTTACCATCAAATCTCTTTTAACATGTTAGTGCTGCGGCTGGCAGCCCACATAGAGACAGTGTGTGATGTGTGATGGAGTCACAGATATCTGTAGAAGCTACCGAGAAATTCATTGTTACGTGTGCGCAAGGTCTGGCTGCCCACACAGCGTATTCGTGGAAGCCGCGGTCATGTTTTTTCACGCGTTAGTGCTACGACCGACACTCAGAGAGGTTGTGTGTGATTGGGTCAGACAGGCATATTTGTAGAAACTGCCGTGAACTCAATTTAACCTGAGTGTCCTCTGGCTGGCAGCCGACAGAGTGCCAAAGTGTGATGGAGACAGAGATACATATTTGTGGAAACTGCCATCAAATCTATTTTCACGTGTGCGCTACGGATTACATCCCAGAGAAAGCCACAGTGTGAATGGAGTCAGTGAGAGATATTTGAGAAACTGCCTTCAAATATTTTTATGTGTGAGCACTAAGGCATGCACATAGAGAGCTACTCTGTCAATTAACTGATAAGGCACATTTCTGGATAAGGTCGTCAAATCTATTTTCTCGAGTGTGCGCTACGACTGGCTCCCCACAGAAGCCCAGTGTGAGATTAAGTCAGAGGCATATTTGTGAAAGCTGCCGTCAAATCTATTTCGGCGTGTGTGTACAACGGCTGGCAGCCCACAGATAGCCAGGGTGTGAATGGAGTCAGAGAGTCATGTTTGGGGAAACCGCCGTGAAATCTATTTTCACAATAGAGTGCTATGGCTCGCAGCCCGCAGAGAGTCACTGTGTGAATGGAGGCAGAGAGGCATATTCGTGGAACGTGCCTTCAAATATATTTCCATGTATGTGCGCTTCAGCTCTCACCACACTGGGAGCTACTGTGTGAACAGAACGATGGAGGAGCAGGAGCATTTCTGCAGACTGCCGTCATATGTCTTTTCACGTGTGTGTGCTACGTCTGGCAGCCCACAGAGAGACATTGTGTGATGGAGTCATGTAGGCGTACTTGTGTAAACCTCCGTCCAATATATTTGACGCCCGATTGCTACAGCCGGGAGCCCACAGAGAGGCAGTGTGCGATTGAGTCAGACAGGCATGTTTTTAGAAACTGCTCGCAAATCTATTTTCATGGTTGTGGGCTACGGGGGACGGCCGATAGAGTGCTACTGTGTCAATGTACTGATAGAGGCACATTTCTAGATAAGGCTGTCATATATATTTTCACGAGTGTGTGCTACAGCTGGCACCACACAGAGAACTACAGTGTGAATAAAGTGATTGACGAATATTTCCGGAAAATGCCGTCATGTCTATTTTCACATGTGTGTGTGATACAGCTGGCAGCCCTATGAGGTAGTGGGTGATGGAGTCAGAGAGGCATGTTTGTGGTAACTACCGTCAAACATTGATGGAGTCGTTTCTTCTATCAGACTACCCGCTTTACTGTGCGCTGTTGCATTGAAATTGAACGTGATACGAACTCGTCCAAGTTACCGTTTCACTGCCGTCAAATATATTTTCACGTGTGTGTGCTACTGCTGGAAGCCCACAGAGAGCTACTGTGTGGACGGTATCAGGGAGGCATATTTGCAGAAACTCCCCTTAACTCTACATTCACATGTGTGTGCTACGGCTGACAGGCCTCTCACATACAGCATTTGATGGAGTCAGAGAGGCATATTTGTCGAAACTGCCGTCAGATCTATTTTCACGTGTGTGTACAATGGCTGGCAGCCCACAGAGCGCCAAAGTGGGAATGGAGCCAGGCAGGTATATTTGTAGCAACTGCCATCAAATCAATTTTTTACGTGTGCGTGCTACGGCTGGCAGCCCGCAAAGAGTATGTGGTGGAGTCAGAGATATTTGTAGTAGCTGCCTACAAATTTATTTTCACGTTTGTGTGCTACAGCTTGCAGCCACCCGCGAGGCAATGTGTGATTGAGTCACAGAAGCATATTTGGAGACGCTGCCGCCAGCTATATTTTCACGTGCGTGTGCTCCGCATGGCAGCCCACAGATAGCGAGTGTGTGAATGCAGTCAGAGAGGCGCATTGCTGGAGACGGCCGTCAAATCTACGTTCACGTGTGTGTGCTACGGCTGGCAGGCTAAATCTGGCAAATGTGGCAATGTAGTCAGACAGGGATATTTGCAGAAGCTGCCGTCAAATCTATTTTCACGTGGCTGTGGTCCGCCCCTGTAACAACAAGGCGAATAGCAGGGGGAGATGGCGTCTCCATGCCTTGCACTTTTCATTGTCGGGATCCTGTCACTTTATCGAGGACTATGGTGGCTGTGGATTCATTGTAGGTTTCTTCAAGTAGGTTCACGTATGCTTCGTCGAGGTCTTGGTTTCCGCCGTTATTTATACACGAAGTAAAAACAGGTGCTCGCTAGAGGGGAAGTCTAAGCTACATAAGAATGCACTTGCAACGATCAGAACGGCTGGGGAGTCACGGTTCCTGTTCCTCTCAGTGCGTCGATGATGGCACGGTGGTTTATCCTACCTTGTATCGGTGCTCAGCTTTACGTTAGATGTTTATCAATGGTGCTCGCATGGTGAAAAAAAGTAAATATGAACATTTTTTTTCTTTCTAGCAGCCTGTATTTTTTTACGAAACACATTCTTTGCTTCTCCGTCGGCTCGTCCGAGCTTGACAGCTCGCTACTGTTGCCGGTGCGGCAGTGCGAGCAGGCTACGTCGCCGGCTTGGTACCGACGCCGTAGCGAAGCTTTTACCGTTTGGAAGCTTAAGTTGGAGAAACACCGTTGACACTCCGAAAAGCAACCGTCGCCGATGGTCGGGGCAAGCGTGTCGCCGGCACAACTCGCACAACGGCTACCGGCCGGCTTGATGCCGAAGATTCCACGAGGGCTATTTCTTCTCGATGCGAACTTTCAGCTGGTAGAACTCCGGAAGCAGCCGCTCACGATCGGCTCCGGCAGCTAGCTCGATGTGTTCGGTGTCGCACGCTGGCGCTAGTTTAGCTTGTATCTGGCCAAAACGCTTCTGCGGGGCAAATAACCACACTCGTCCATGCAAACAGTAATTGGCCGTTCGTTGCGAGACCAGGGGTAGAGTAGAGCTTCCTGCAAATGTGCTAAAGAGACACGAACAAGCGAGCGCGCGTGCACACACACACGCGCGCGCACGCACGCACGCACGCACATACACACACGCGCGCGCGCGCGCACGTGCCTTCGCAAAACCGCCAGGCCTGCGCGGAACGCGCAGCACAGTCACAGCGCAACCTGGAAGAGCGGCCTTTCTAGAGCCCTTTTTTAAACATTCTTTGGGCATACTACTACAAGCACACTTGCATTTTACCCACTACGCCATAAATCATCATAATTTTTGTGTAGTGGCGAAGCGTCCACAATGCCATTATTCGTCATTTTTTCGGAAAAGCGCGGTACCCGCTACACACTTTATCACAATATGTGCAGTTGATGCTGCGGCTGACGACGCTAAAGAATTACGCATGAGGCTTTTGTAATGGCTTTAAGCATTGGACGACCCACTCGTTAGGCAATTCGCATTGTGTGACGCCGTAATAGCGAAAGTTGGGCTAGTTGGTGGTTCATGCTTGGGATGTAAAAACAGCGCAAAATATAGACAAGGACTGAAGAAGAGACGACGTCTTCAGTCCTGGTTGTTAGTTTACTATTCTAAAACACTTTATTACACATGTTAACGCGATTCCTTACAAGACATGAAGCCTGCATAGGGTCAGTTTGCAACGCAGCTTTGAGCACCGGCGTAGCTCTGTGGTAGAGTGCCGGGCTGTCACGTAGAGGGCCCGGGTTCGATTCCTCTTGTGTCGTAGGTATGCATTATTTAGTTTTTAGGGACGAAGCTCCTTAGGGTGTGGGTCTGTCCCTCCTATGTAGTAGTAGTAGTAGTAGGTAGGTAGCCACGTGTAGTGGAATGTACCCACTCTACGTGATAAAGATGTCGATGACCCAGTATAGTGGAATGTACCCACTACAAGTGATAACGATGATGTATAAGCGCGTTCCGGTATAGTGGAATGTACCCACTACACGTGATGAAGATGACGATGACGCAGTATAGTGGGATGTACCCACTACACCTTATAACGATGAAGTATAAGCGCGTTCCAGTATAGTGGAATGTACCCACTACACGTGACAAAGATGTCGATGACCCAGTATAGTGGAATGTACCCACTACAAGTGATAACGATGAAGTATAAGCGCGTTCCGGTATAGTGGAATGTACCGACTACACGTGATAAAGATGAAGATGACGCCGTATAGTGGGATGTACCCACTACACCTTATAACGATGAAGTATAAGCGCGTTCCGGTATAGTGGAATGTACCCACTACACGTGATGACGATGACGCTGATGACCATGAAGTATAAGCGCGTTCCAGACCACACATTATCTTTCTGCCATGGATGAAAACGATCGAGCTCATCATCATTCACTTCATGGATATGGCGTGATATTTTTTTTCTTATTTCGCGCGATAGTGGTTACGGACACCAGTGGCAGCGGCGGCTGCGGCAGCCAAGTACGGCACAAAAACGGCACTTGTTGTGATCATAACAGCTTTCGCTATAAAACAGTTTTAGGAACTGCCATAGGGCGAAGGAGATACCACATGAGAAGTATAAGATCATGCCATTTATTTGCTGCGTCAATTAACAATGAGATCACAATTAGGATAAATGCCATGCCGTATTGACACCGCTATGTCGGAGTAAATACTTTGGGCACGGACGTTTTTGTGGGTTTAAAAGCTGAGAGAACAACTATCCCGCCTAACTTTTGCCGCCAGTGTGGGTTAGAGTTTCACTAAAAGTGAATTTCTGTATTGTTTTGCATCTTTCTCGAATTTTCACTCACAAGTAAGGCCGATTTCTCGCTCAACACTAACAATCCCAACACCGGAATTTCGGCGGCACGATCTCTCTAAAGCTGATGTGTTCCATTTGCTGCGATGTCAAAAAATATGCTTTATTATTTGCGTACGCTATTGATCGTAGCGTCAGCCGCTGCCGGAGTTCGTAATATTCTGTGTAACATTTTTTATGCGTAATTCTTCCTGTTTGCGTGTTTAACATTGTGTTAAGCGTCCTTGTAGCCCTGCTAGGGTTTTTAAAACGAACTTAAGCGAACTAAAGGAAATTTACACTGATAGCTCAAGTTATAAATAGATTGTACTGGCATCACGTTGTGTCTGATCAAAAAGGTCACCGGCGTGAGTGTGGTATAGAACATCATACATTAGCCGAACCACACGTTTTGCAAGAGGGAAAGCGTATGGATATTATTAGACAACGTCCGGGTCACCTGTGGCAAGTTTATATTTTAAGGTAGTGGCGCGAAGCCAAAGCGACGCAGCCCACGTGACAAACGATGATGATGATTACAATGGCTTTTTGTACAGATGAAGATGACGAAGTACATAGTCGGCGCTCACACTATTTACCCCCGTTCGTGAAAGCGGGAAGCAAATTAGCAAGGGTAGAAACGCTGATATTATGGTTTCAGCCGAGAGACATGAGCGATCTCAGTGCTGCGGCGACGACGATCAGTAGCCGCGCTGACAGGAGCGACGCGATAGTTCACGGATGATGTTCTTGCCGGCTCGGTGTATCGACCGAGATATATAGGAAGGAATTTTTCACAGAGCCCTGCTGCACGAACAGGTGTCCACAGGAGGACTTCGTCGCCTGGGCGGAACGCAACAACTCAATGTTTCGCATCAATACCGACTTTCCTCTTGTCCTGAATGGTAGCAGTGTTGGCGCGGGCCATTTCACGACAGTGGGCGGCACGAGCAGCGAACGCTTCTGGGAGGGACGAAGGTGGAACAGAGGATGTGGACAAAAAAGGTGGTGTCTAATACAAAAGTTGGTGCACGACCATACACGATGAAAAACGGGCTGTAATTCGTCGTACGTTGCATGCCACTATTTATGTGAATGGGACGAAAGGAGGCATACTGTTCCAGTTTTTGTGATCTTGTTGAACGTACATGGAAAGCATGTGCGACAAAGTTAGGCGACAACGTTCTGTCCAATTGTTCTCGGATGATAGGCTTATGTGGTCTTGTGGACGGTCTTCGAGGCCTGCAGGACTTCAGCCGGGACATGGGAAATCAATGTCTTGCAATGGTGGTCACTAAGGAGCACACGAGAGGCGCCATGGCGCAAAATCATGGTGCGCACGACAAAATCGGTGGCTTCAGAGGTAGCACCAGAGGCAAGAGCTGCCGTATCCGCGTAGCGAGTAAGGTGGTCCACGGCAGTAACAACCTAACGGTGACCGGCAGGCATAAGCGGAAGGGGTGCGTATAAGTTGATGCCCAGGAATTCAAACAAAGTGGACGGGCCCGTAGAGGTTGCAAAGGCCCTCGGGGAAGATGTCGAACGTTTTCGCTGCTGGCATGACGCGCAGGAACCGACGTACTTGGCCTCACAAAATGGAGAGAGGCCAGGCCAAATGCAGGGAATCTTGATGCGATCGTAAGTCTTGTGAAAACCTAAGTGGCTAGCTGTCACGTCGTCATAAAACGCTTGTAAATCCTGAAGATGAAGTGAGCGAGGGACGAGCGGGACCGATTGGTTACCGAGAGGATGGTAAATTTGCCGACATAACGTTCCATCTTAAAGTTCGGACCGTGGAAGCTGTCGTCTCAAGCGGCTGTTGGGAGCACGGGATAAGTCAGTGAGCCGATCGATGATTGTGGGGCAGTGTGCGGGGCATGTTAGAGCGAGGCGAGACCTACAGAGGTCCGTCGAGGCAAGGCACACTTTCGGACTAACAGCCGTCTGCTTGGTCACTTGGCTCGCCGGTGACGAACAGATGAAAGGTGACACTTGCGCGCTTGGCGAGAGCGGGCAGCGCGACAATGCACCGCGAAAGGCGCCGCGATGTCTGCGTAACTTGCCCATCCTTGGTACGGGATCGCTGCAGAGGATGTCGGCCTTCTCCCGGGTTTTCGCCACCAATAATGTTGAGACAGAGAAGAGACCGACACCCGCGTTGCCCTGGTTGAACACTTCTTTTACTTTTTGCGTGCTCATGTGCAGCCACGCCCTGCGCTCGCTTCTTCGCGCGTCTGGTGCGCAGCATAGCGTTTCCCGCCAATGTTTTCGCGCGGTAAACTCAACATACTCCCGGGGCCACGGCGTGGTCGCTTGCCTCCAAAGGGTACAACCATTGAGCGGCGCGACGAACTTGCTGGCCGTTTGGGAAGGCGATCTTGAAGTACCTCTCGAGGCCGTCTCTGCCTGGAAACGGCTCGACTACTCTGCCGAGCTTCCATCGCAGCGCTGCCACGTTGTCGTCCCTAACAACCACCAAGTCAACGACGTGCAGCTGGGACGAAGACGACGGCTGGCAGTGATGGGCGGAGCGCAGGAGAAATAAATATTCCTACTTCTACCGTGTCCACAATCGGTGCAGAAGCTCGTCTCTGTATTTGACCCTCCTTCGCAAGTCATGTGCGGTGGAACTAGGCAAACTGTCGCTTGTCCTTGCTGGTAGTCCCACAACACGCTTGCTGGTTAAGAAATGCGATGGCGTCAGTGCCTCTGCATCCTCGGCGTCCTCGCAGAGTTGGGTCAGAGGGCGGTAGTTGACTATCGCTTCCACCTCAGCCAGCACAGTGAGCAGGTCTTCGTAACTGAGGCTACTTCGTCCAAGGCAGCGCTTGAGTGCATCCCCTTAAGTGTCCGTATGATCCGCTCTCAGAAACCTCCCCACCACGGGGCTCGTTCGGCGATGAACTTCCAATAGATTCGATGGGTACTTGCATGGTTTTGCACGGTCTCGCTGAGCAGGAATCGCAGTTGCTTGGAACAGCTGCGAAATGTCTTGGCGTTATCCGAATCAACGGTAGATGGAACGCACCGCCTAGACGTAAATCGGCGAAAGGCAAGAAGAAATGAGTGTGCTGTCATGTTCGAGGTTAATTCTAGGTGCGCCGCCCGCGTCACCACACAAGAGAAAGCGGCAATATAAAGTTTCGCCGACTGTTGAGTAGAGCCGTAGTACAGTGGGCCGCAAAAGTCTACTCCGACGACGTCGAACGTTGACGCCTCGGTTATGCCGTCTTTCGGTAATGGTGCAACTGGGACCAACGCTGGACGCAAACGTTGGCGATGACACGGCAAGCACGACTGAAGCACCCTTTTAACGGTTCTTCTGCCCTTTAAAATCCAAAATCTTGATCGGAGGTCCAGAAGCGTAACTTGAACTCCGGCGTGTAGAAGACGGACATGCGTCGCGGATATCAGGAGCCTCGTAAACACTTGGTCGTTTGGCAATAGGATTGGGTGTTTGAGCTCATCTGGTCCATCAAGTTCCTGTAAGCGGCCTCCAACTAGGAGCAACCCGTCCTGGTCCATATCCGGCCGTAGGGTCAGAACAGTGGAATCTGATGGCAAAGGCTGGCCCGCCAGACGCGTAGCGACCTCTGCTGAGAAGGCAGTTTTCTGGACAAACTTGAGCCAGTATCGCTCCGCGTTATTTCCAGGAACGTCAGCGGTCCAGACAAGGCTGGCTGGTTTCGGGAGGCGTTGCAAACAAACCTTGAAATCCAGGCGGTTACTATGAGGAGCCTGGAGAGCGAGCTGCATTTCTCTAGGTTCAGTAGTGGTGTCGGTGGATGTATGGCTTGCGGTGAGACTGCGGTGTGGCACACCGAAGCCAGTTCGCCGTTGAGTTCCTGCAACGTCAGCGCAGGGCAAGGATTCAGAGGCCAGATGCCTTCTGGTTCGGCCAACCAAGGAGGTCCAGTCCACCACTTGGTCTCTTACATTATAACCGCTGCTGATATTCCGCGCTTCAAAAGGTCTGCTGGGTTGTCTGCGCTGACGCAGTGCCGCCAAGTGTAGCCTCGAGTCAAAGTCTGAATCTCTTGCAGACGGTTCCTTACGAAGGTCTCAAGTCGGTGAGCATCGCCAGAGACCTAATGTAGTGCAATCATTGAATCCGTCCAGAAGGAGGCGACAGAGGATGAGAACTCAGGCACTTTCTGGATGTAAAGCCATAACCTCGCCGCTAAAAGACACGCAAGAAGCTCTAAACGTGGTAGAGATATTGTCTTCAGTGGCGCAAGACGAGACTTGCTCATGAGGAGTCGCACTGTAAAACGGCCGTCTTCTAATCGTTGGCACACAAACACGGTGCCTCCATACGCATGAGGGCTGGCGTCAGCAAACAGGTGTACCGTAGCTCATCCATGACCGTGCGATGCAACTGCGAGACAACGTGGAATGCGAACGGTAGACAGAACAGGCAGTTCGGACTCCCACTTCTTCCATAATTTCTCAATGTCAGGTAGAAGAGGCTCGTCCCAGTCGATTTCTTGTCGCCATAGCCGCTGGAACAGGAGTCGTGCTGTCACGTGAAATCGAGCGACGAAGCCTAGCGGGTCGAATAGTCTCGCGAAGGCTTGCAAAACGCTTCGCTTCGTTGAAATGGGTTGAAATGAACGCGAGTACGGCTTGTGTAGTGATGTGATGTCATCTGATGAGTGGTTCCGAAGTAGACCAAGAACTTGGACTTGGAGCTATGCTCGGTAACATTCTCGAGTGAGAGGCCGTCGTTAGAGAACTGGGCGCATAGGAGACGGAAGTTGGAGCGCCACTTTATCAATTCCATCCCCGCATTGGCAACGATAGCATTCGCTTCCCCTGTAGATCTTCAATGCCTCTTCTTCGGAAGACGCACCTGTGACCAAGTCGTCCACGTATAATGACCACTGCAAACGGGCGGCGATGTCCGGGTGTTTCGTCTTGCATGTTTTGAGGTGGTGCTGCAGAGTTGCTGACAGCAAGAACGGGCTAGAAGACGCTCCGAAAGGCACCCGGGTCATGCGCCACTCGATGATTGTCGGGACGGGATGCTCAGACGTCGGGAGTTGGTCAATTCACAGGAAACGAAGCGCGTCTCGGTCTTCCGCTGGGATGCATATCTGAAGGAAGACCTTTCGGATGTCGGCGGTAAGAACGAATTTGCTGCTCCTGAACTGCAAGATCAGCTGCAGGAGTTCAGGACCCAGCTTGATGCCTTTATCGAGCATATCATTCAAAGACGGTTCACCGTATTCATGCGACGAGGCATCGAATGCGACACGCGCTTTTGTAGTCAGAGCCTCGCGTCGGACTACGGTATGATGAGGCAGGTAGTAGATGGTCTGTCCAAGAGGTGCTGACGGCGCTACTCTTTCCGCATGGCCTTCCTTAAAGTACTCGCTGATGGTGGCATGGTACTCCTGCAGAAGTTCTGGGTGATGCTCGAACCTATGAAGCTGATACTTGAGCCTGGTTTCTGCCACACTTCGGTTCGTACAAGTCGTGAGACCTGGCGTCTTGATCATCAGCGGTACCACGTAGCGTCCTGCAATCTTGCGTACTGTGCTACGAAAGTGTAGGAGTGCTGGGTGCTTGCTAACGTCGCCTTGTCCGTCAGTTATACCGATGGCGTTCAAGCGCCAGATGTCTGATGGGTCTTCAGGTAGGACTTCAGTGCACCATTCGTCGGAACAAGCCAGGAATAAGGCAGTGGCACTGATGTTACGAGGTGACGAATGATAGTTGACGTTAGCACGCTCTTTGAATGACCCAGCCAAATATGGTCGCAACTGCGCACAGAGTGTCGGTGAAACGCTCGACGCGTCCAGTCACTACCCTACAGTAGTGGTCTGAGCCGATCAAAACGCTTAGCGTGGAGTCTTGGGGTTGGTCCCCGTGAGTTTCGTCAGCAAAGGCCAGATTGCTGTCCCGCATCCTAGTGATAACGCTTGGCTCTAACGTGGGACCATTTACGGTGCAGACCTCAGGCACCTCCAGAGCTTCAAGCTCGACGTCGATAGGCTCCATACGTCCACAGAGCGTGACGTTTACCCTTCGGCACTGGTAATGTCGTGGATGATTTGACCCGCCGAATGTAAAGACGTCCACCTCTTCGGTTCCAGTGCAAGACAGGCGAAGCTGCTGCGATAGGTATTTATGGATGAAGGTTCGTTGGCTGCCGGCGTCAAGCAGCAGTCACACTGGTACGCGGCTACGGTTTCCGGATGCCCACACTGTGGCTGTTTGGAGCAACACAGACGACGAGCGCGTGCTGCTTGCAGGAGCCGTTGTTACGGGCTTTCCTCGCTGTGTGGCCGCCTCTCTGGGTTCAGTGGCAGTCAACTGTGGACTGTCGGTTCCTCGTTGGCCCCACACCTCGCACAGAACATAGATATGGCGTCCTGATCATCGGCCGCATTTAAGCGAGGCTGCGGTTCGGCAACTGCGTGTAATGTGCCCTTGCTTCCCGCAGCTGAAGCAGCTGCTCTTGCTGGAAAGACGTGGGCGCTTTTCCTCTGCTGATAGCGCGACCCGGCAATCACGCGTGCCGTGTCCTGAGATGCCACAGAGGGGGCATATTGTCTGTCCGCGCCATGCATCGGCACCTGGCGATGATGACTGTGCTGTCAGTGCTAGGGCAGATGGTAGATGAGGTGTTATCACGTTGTCCGCAGCCTTGCGGTTCGTTGACGGTCTCCCTGAAGTCGTTTTCTCGCGAGACGCTCGACTCTCCTTTCTACTTTCAACTTCAACTTGAAGGAACTTCAGGATTGCCTTCACTTGCTCGTCTCTCGATTGGACTACAGCGTTCGTGGCATCTGTCTCGGTTTTCATGCGCTTTCGATACTTGATCGCCAGGTCCTCTGGCAATGAGCGCATCAGAACGCGGTGCAAAACAACCGCGTACTCTGAAGACGGCATACCAAGGCTTTCCAAACATCCGGTGCTGAACTGTATTTGCTCGTACAGGTCCCGCAGCCTTGATACTTGAGACGATGTCTCGATTGGTTCGACAGCAAGGAGGCTGTCAGTGTGGTCGTCAATGAGGAGGTCTTTCCGGCCAAACCTGTCGGTGAGCACCTTCACGGT
Organism: Rhipicephalus appendiculatus; assembly: GCA_030522465.1. Taxonomy (NCBI): domain Eukaryota; kingdom Metazoa; phylum Arthropoda; class Arachnida; order Ixodida; family Ixodidae; genus Rhipicephalus; species Rhipicephalus appendiculatus. The sequence goes on along the minus strand of JALIZH010017164.1, from coordinate 18,755 downwards.
GGTGTAGTTCGCTTCTCTGAGGCGTATCCCTTCAGTGGCCCGCGTCGCAGCGCCGGCCAAGTACGTCTTCAAGTACTTGAACTTCTCGATACCGGTGAGATCGGGGTGCGTGTGGATGGTCGCCTCGTAATGCTCCCAGAACCCCTGCCACTCACGGTTCTCGCCGCTGAAGACGGGCACTTGAAGTTTCGGCAAAGCGACTCGCAAGCGGGAAGCTCCCATGGAGGAGTTGCTGGATCCATCACTCGTATCCGCATGACTCGGCCGGTTGGTTTGTTTGATGGTAGAACCAACCGGTGCGTTAATCGCAGATCGCGAATCGCGATCTGCGTTAATCGCAGATCGAAGCCTGCTGATGACCTTCACAATCCTCTCATGGTAATCCAAAGCGCCCACAATTTCCGCGTCAAACTCTTCACCATCGAGTGCGTCGGCGATCTGTTTATTCTGTTCGGCGGGAGCTGTGTCCTTGTCGCGAAGCCCATCGATACGTTCCTGCAAGTCGGCGGAAGACCGTAATGTGTCTTGCACGAAAATCTCGCTGGCCTCGGACAGGAGTCGGGTAGTGGAACCGCGAAGGGCGCCTCGATGTCTGCGTAACTTCTCCATCCTTGGTACGGGATCGCTGCAGAGGATGTCCGCCTTCTACCGGGTTTTCGCCTCCAATAATGTTGAGACAGAGAAGAGACCGACACCCGCGTTGCCCTGGTTGAACACTTCTTTTAATTTTTTGCGTGCTCATGTGCAGCCACGCCCTGCGCTCGCTTCTTCGCGCGTCTGGTGCGCAGCATAGCGTTTCCCGCCAACGTTTTCCCGCGGTAAAGTCAACATGTCTTGTGACTTGATCATAAGAACACGTTCTTTCCCGGGAGGCAGGAGAAAATCCGCAGCCGTTACAAGGTTGGACGGCAAAAAGTCGGCAGCAGAAGAAAGTTCAGTGTCCCTAATACGAATTAGAGGTCGACCGCACGAAATGATAGCAGACGCAGCTGATAGGAAGTGCCAGCCTAAGATTATCTCATCAGCGCACGAGGACATCACAGCGAACTGCACATGATGACGGATTCTTCGATGAAAACGCGAGCAGTACACTGTCCGGTCGGGCAAATCGGATTGCCATTCGTACAGCATACCATAGGACCGACATAATGAGTTTGCACTTTCCGTAGACGAAAACACAATTCGTGATTGCTGAACAAAACCGCGGCTCCAGTGCCTATATAGGGTGTCAACAAAAACACCTTCCACACAAACAGGCTGTAAATTAGCGGGCCTAGACGGGGTAGTTGCAACGTTTCGATAACGGGCAGTTTCCCCTCTATGAACTGCCGCTTCTGGTTTTCCGAGCGGCTGTCCAGAGAGAGTGGAGCAGGACTCAAGGGTGACAACGTACACCGAAATGGAGACGGAGAGCAGCGGCGGGGTGAACGGGAATGACGAGGCACGGCTTGGGACAGCGGAGGGAAGGGTGACCGACGTCAGGAGGATGGATACGGTGCTGGAACATAGGCATCAAATCTTGGGGCAAAGTCTCTTTCATAAATAGAATAGCTGCGTCGTTCATCCTGCTGACGGCGGTGGTAGAAACGGTAAATATGGCCCCGTATGCCACCACGGTAGAAACAGATGAGGCGGGAAAGACGCCAGTTAGAGTAGTGTGGTGGCACTGCCACCTGCGCTGCCATCGAGGCCAAGTGGTCGCATCCAACGTCCACAGGCACAGATGGGATTGGTGCAGGGGCCCGTGATGAAACTTCTGCATACGAAGGTGCGTGAAAGGGTATAGGAAACGGCGCACGTGTGACGCCTGTCATCGATGCCAGTTTGTCCTCGATAATTTCACGCAGGTTGGGAGCAGAAGTTCAGACAGACGAAATGACTCGGTTGCCCGGAACTAGACTATGGAGTTCCTCTCTGACAATGGTACAGATGAGGGCTCGCAATTTATGCACTCCAGTAAAGCGAGCGTCGCAAGAGGCGTGCGGGAGGCGCAAGGAATAGAGCGGTCCAGGCGTTGGCATGTGGTGATGATGTCTTGAACTGTACTTGGGTTCTGCATGAGAAGAGCATTGAAGGCCCCAGATTTCACGCCTTTTACTATGGGACGGATGCGATCGGCGTTCGTCATGTCACTTTGGGCACGGCGACATACAGTCATAACATCTGATTCGTCGGGCCTTGGATGCGGGTAGCGAGCTTCTTTTTCGCTACCTCAGAGAGTCCTGCAGACGTGCCAAATATCTGATGGTGTTGTGCCGTGAAGGCCGCCCAATCAGGAGAGTGGCTTTCGTGGTTGTAAAACCACGGTTTAGCTACTTCCTTCAGGTAAAAAAGGACGTAAAGCAGTTTCTGCGCCTCGTCCCAGTGATTACAAACACTGGTTCGGTCATAATTGTCGAGCCATTCTTTGACGTCTCCCCGCGAAGGCCCGAAAATACCGGATGGACTCGTTGCGATATACTACTGGTGTAGCTGGCCCGCCTGGCTGAGAAGAAGCGGTTGCGGCTGCAGACGCGTTCGTTTCTGTCATTTCTGTTTGCGGGCACAACCGTCGACCATACCGGAGCTCCAGGGGTGACCGGTAGAGCAAGAGAACGCGGGAATCAAAGCACGCTCGTCCACTTATGAGACGACGTCTGCTACGGCAGTAGTAAGGTTATATGTTAAGGCAGTCGCGCGAGGCCAAAGCGGTGCAGGCCGCGTGACAAACGACCATGATGAATGCAATAGTTTGTATATAGAGATGAAAAAGATGAAGTACGTAGTCGGTGGTCACAATACATTCGTCTGTGGTTGTATTCGAAACTGGCAACCCGCAATTGAATAACACTAAAACAGAGTGCTGCGGAAAGCTTATTGATACTTAAATGAAGCTCAGAGAACTAACGTCAGGTCTCATACAGAAATATATAGTGGTAACGACCCCACAGCCTGCATGTTTCCCATGTTTGCCGCCTTCCCAAACGAATAGTTCCGTGAAAGATGAGCTCACGTAGGGTGAAAACATTGCACGCTTTCCAACTGCTTGTGTTTGGCGCAGTTTTCAGGGAACTAAAATAAGATTGGCAGTGAATCCCAGAGATTTCGTGAATTGTGGTATCATAGTAAGAGCTTATTATACATACCACCCATCGTGTCCTGTATTTGAAGGTAACTTCAAGGACAGATGCAATTTCAATTTGTAGCGAATATCGGGAAATAGAAAAGTAATATGATGTTAATGAACTAGGACATTGGGATAAATAAATTCGCCAACAATACTTACATAATCCGTACGCCTTTGCAAACCTTTAGTTTGGACTAAGACTTACATGCACCATAATAAAATAACACTCATACATGATGACAGCCTTCTGGTTATTTCTTTCTCCATAAAGAAACCGAAGAAGATAACTGTTCCCAATTGCAGGCCTGAACAGTTCCGCCGCAGGAAGGTTACACTTCAAGACCGTTTCAGTTCACGATATGGGCTTAGCATTTGTGGGAGGCGCGACGAATTTTCACTGTGCGCTGTAAATGCCTCATATTTATGGCGCACTTAACAATATTAGAAGCACATAGATCGATCATTTTACTGGCCGCTTTACGTCTACTGGAGCTCTTGGGATGAAATAGGAAAAATGCGCATGTTCTCTGAACTAGGGCTGGACAGAGATACCCAGAAACGTATTCCGGAATACATATATCGAAATACACGCTCTGGAAGTCTAAGGCCCGTATTCAAGAACATAACTTAAGTTGCGCGTTAAGTTACACTTATGAAAGTATGAGGAAAGTATAAGTTTGAGTTAAGTTTGGGGAAAGTTTCAAAAACTCCACTTGAGGCTCACTTATGAAAGTAGCACTTTTCTGGGTAAGTATGACTCCTGGGAACGAGGCTACAGAAGTTTTCATACTTGTCTCATTAAATAAAGCACCAATAAATTACTGTAACTTTCGCGGAACACTGGCCGTAAATGTTCTAGGCTTTATAAAGGCACACTTCGTAAGAGGTGGAATAAATAATTCTCGCTTTTGTCGGTTTGAAGCCTTCGGATGGCCACAACAAGCAGCCGCCGCTCAGCGGCCATCGATATAAAGTGGTCGTCTCAACTCGCGGTTATTTTGTCGTCTACAAATGTTTGTTACTGTGCTGAGATATCGCATGCAATACGAGCGGTTGTTTCGTCACCATACGTGCGTTTCACTCCTTGGATTATTTTCCTGCTTTTCAGCGTTTGGCGTTTTTCTCAATGGTCATTTATTTTCAGAGCGCCCGTGTGCGTTCCCTTCTTTCTTAATAATTGGGAGTGTTGCCATATGAAAGGAACCAATAATTAAAAAAAAAAAAAAGGTGAGCGTCTTTCACTTGCTCCGTTACCCAGTGTATTCGGGCGTGCCGAGCTGTTCCGCAGACGCAAGCTGCCGATATATGTGGTTGGGCGCCCGCAGCAGCTCTACGGATGCGAGCTGCCATCAAAACCTGCGTCTGGCGAGCTGCTGCAGACGCCTGTTAATGGAGCAAGCGAAAGAACCTCACCTCTCAAATATATTTCACGCATTTCATCGGCATGCAGTGCCGGAACGGGTTGACCGCGTTCGTTGTCCTTTGGGCCCAGCGGCAGCATTTTCAACAGGCGTAGCACCACTAGCTTGGAAAAGCGGTACTGCGACAGGAATCCTGCGTCGTTATAAGCTTCAATGGGATTCTGCCGAACCCTTAGAACTAGGAACAACGGCGGCGCGTGATGATATGCTTCATCCTGAGTAATTTCTTCCACACGGCCAGCAGAGTCAGTGAAGTCGGCGACACAACCATAATAGTCGGCCATATTGTTTGACGAATAAACGGCGAAAGTAGCACTTAAGGTAGCCAGTAGCTGTACTTTACTTTCTGGTACTTAAGTGCCGATTTAAGTTTAACTTAAGTACAAGATTGGTCTGTGAAACGCGTTAAGTACCGATCGCTTACTTAAGTCATAAGTTAAGTATAAGTTTCGTTTGTGAATACGGGCCTAAAATACCGATACTGAGATACTTTTGTTTATGACCAAACGGGATATATTTCTGAGATACTTTGGCGAGAAGGCGAAAAAATGATTCCGGAATACATATAATTTGGGTAAGGTGGGGCGAAAGGACGAAAATTTGAAAATAGTGAATATTTATTTTTATTTCACTCGTTACCATTAAACATCAATGTAGAAACTCTCATTTGGGTAAAAGGTATGTGCTACATAAATATGACCATGTTGCCACCATTGAATAGTTTATTTAAAAAATAAATAAAAATTATCCAGATGTCTCATTTTGCCCCAACCTGCGGGGCAAAATGAGACGCTGCATGGGGCAAAACGAGACAGTTTGAAAAAAAATCAACCCTTCAGTTTTTGCAGCAGCAGCACTTCAAATTCTCTACGTGGGCCCTCACGCAGTCTTCATAAGCACTCCACGTATGGAATCCAGTCAGAACCCGGTGCTGTATTGCTCCGAAACTCCTTGCAATTAAAACACCGCCAGTCTTTGTTTGTGCTAATGTTGTCTCTTATTGCGATAGCAATTATATGGATACTCTTGGCTGATTTTTGCCGTCACCATCTGTCGACGCCGTCATGCCCCGGATATGTATATGTATATATAGAAGAAGGCACAAAAAATAAATGAGTAGAAAAATATTCCAAACCACCTGACCGGGGATTCGAACCAGTGACCCCTCGCTCCACAACCTGCTGCGCTAGCGAACACAGCCACACGCCATGCTCGTGCCAGCGATATAACGGTAAGCTATTCATATGCACCATTCCGCTCGCGGTACGCAGATCTCGGAACAGCTTGACCGCGTTTTCTATCACGCAACGCTTTTACAGTTTCTTTCATATTGAAAACAGCCCTTGAGATGCACACGAAAAAGTGGCTCCCCTTCTGTACCTCTCATGATGTAAAATGAAAAAAAAAAGAACACCGGGCACACTTAAGGTCCCTAGATAAAACAAGTTTCCAAGGTAGCCACACCCTCCCTTTTTCCTCCACGATTATTTGCATGGAGCGCCCCCTAGAAGGTTCAAAACGCGCATAAAAAAGGGAATGTTTCTGTTGAGTTATTACGGCGAATAGAAGCAATTATAGTTTAATACAAGGAAATGAGATATAGAATAAGCGGTTACTTAGTTGAGGAAAAAAGTACAGCATAAAAAGAAGTATGACGTGAGTTTACCAAGTGGCAACGCTGGGCAAGTTTTATATTTCGCACCGCTAGCCATGGCGCCTCGAATCCTAGTTCTCCGTATGCACTGTTTTGCTCGTGCATATCAGGAAAAACCCCGGCCATGCTGGAACGAACGCTTGATTAGCAGCGCTGCGATGACCGTTTTCCGGAAAAATACGTCCATTTCCGCAGTCGTGATGCCAGGTAACTGTGGTGCATGACATATTATCTGGGTCACTAAGGAAGAGACTGCGTTTGCAACGCGGGTGCACGGAACTTCACCAAAAGTGAGAGTTCTACTAGTGAGATGTCCCGAATCATCGCGTTTCAGCTTCTCTATGCCGCGTTCTAGAAAAAGTGTCTCGAACTGGTCTGGTGTGAAATTGTCCTGAATGTGGATTCATTAAACACAACAGCTGTATTCAATTGTGCTTGCATACGCACAAATATTTGTAACAACGGGCACGCACTAGACGCGTACTAGACGCGCTCCTGGCGTTTCAACAAAAACCGACAAATGAACTCGCCTCTAGAAGCAGCGTCGACGCACGTCGACGGCGTTGCAAGAAGCCTTCGCGGGAAATTTCTGAACCTACACTTCACGGCGTGCACCATTTCAGATACCACGAGATTTTTTAAGAGAGCGACACCCTCTTCTGTTATTTTACTGCAGCAGACAGCACAGCAACCCGGTATTGTTCAAAACCTGGAATGTTGCACTAATATGAACCGCGAAGCAATCTTCACCGACTTGGCGCCAACTAGAACGCTCCTTCTGTACAGCTGATGTCTTGGCTACGATTTCGTCTTTCGTCACGGCATGAATCCGCCCGGAACTATCTGCGCATGCGTACTCGTTTTGGAGCTTTTACATAGTAATAAATATCACCACTAGCCATTTGCAACATCACGTGCCAGGAATGCACCAATGAGAGAGTAGCAGTGGTTTATTAAGGAAATGAGGCCTATATCTGCAGCCCAATAGGGAGCACGGCGCAGCGTCAGGGGAAGGGGAAGTTGGAAGATAAAGAAGATAGTAGAAAAGAAAAAGAGAAACAGACAGGGTCTCGTCCATTCATGGGGGGAGGCCGATGGTGAAGGGAGGCCAGCAAGCACTGGGCGCCCAACGGAAGGTGGTGATCCCGGTCACCTCCACAAACTTCAAGAGGCTTTGGAGGGCCCGGAGTTTGGGAGGCGATGGGAACAGCAGTTCGTCTGCGGTCGTCGCAGGGAGTCCCTGTTGTCTGTTGGCGGTGGTTCCTGCGCGTTCGCTGGGCAACCACAGACCGTTCCTTGAGCGTTCTGCGCCAGCGCTGGGCAACCATAGAGAAGGTGCTCAAGGGTCTCGGGGTCGCCACAATGTTTGCAGGCCGGTGAGGGAGAGCGTCGCTTGGAGAACAAGCGCGCCGCTGTCCTCACACAGCCCGTCCGGAGGCGAAGAAGCGTGGCGCACTCCCGCTTAGTAAGGTCACCCTCTGCAAGAGGCTTCGGACCTTTTTCATTGGCCACTCTGGCATCCGGGTGAAGGGTTGCGAGCAGCTGTCTCAGGCGGTGCCTCGAAAAATCAGACGCAGCAACTGCTCTGTAAGCGGCATGGTGCGCTGTTGTGTCAAGGGTGTCCGCTTGCTCATTACCGGAGATTCCGACATGAGCCGGCATCCAATGAAAGGGGACAGAAACCCCCACAGCAGCCAATGCGGATAACTTTGAGCGCAGGTAACGGAGAAAAGGAGGAGTAAGCGAGAGAGTGAGGAAGACGGCGCAGAGAACAAGGAGCTTGAGGAGGCTTTGGCGAAGCAACGGAGAAAAGGAGCCGACGACCCGTCTAACGGGCGCGGAGGCACCCGAGTAACTGTCGCCTAGTCGGAGCACAACATCCTCGAGGTCTAGGCTCTGAGATTATTGGACTCTAATAGCCGTAATCTTAAGATAGGGAACATACGCGCCCTGCGAGGCCGGGGACTTCCTACACGCCGGATGTATAAATAAATGTTATTTCTCTCTCTAGGAACCTTAGGCACACTTGGCGTGAGACGCCATCGCGTGGCAAGAGACGCAGTGGGGGTCATTCCACGTGCCGCAGTTTAAAATAACAAGCAGTATCAAAGAGCATCGAAAATTCATATATTCATATAATCAATCATTGGCAAATCTCCCTGAGTGGGTATGAGTCATGTCAGAGGCAACAGCAACAACAGCGTCGGCTTCTGCATTGTGGACACTCGCAGCGCGTTGCTCAACTACAAACACGTAAGAACTGCGATAGTGGTTAGTTCACGCTTGTCCTGTGTATACCTATGCGTCCTTTTCGAGCGTCCTTCTTTGTGCTGTGGCGGCGCGTTGCGAGTCGTTCTTCGTGTGAAAAACTATAAAGAAAAACTCCATCTCACAACAACCTTGCAGCACTGCCAAAGCTACGAGCAGTACACAGGCAGTATCCTTGCGCAGCACATATATAGTTCTTGCCGTAATTGTTTCATTGTCAACAAGGTACAAGGGTCTTCATCGTGTTTCTTGCATGATGCGTTATAGCGATTGATGTTACGTTAGGCCCTTCATGAATGCACTTCGCATTTTCTAAAACAATGTAGGCGGGTAACCGTAATAGCCACCCTAACCGCGCGATGACGCACAACAACATGGCAGCCGCCATACATACCAGGCCGCCCACTTCCATCCTAATTCGTGCTTCTTAATGGTTTTCTACCCGGAGAGCAAGAAATAAGTGGTATAATCTGTCATCGCTTAGTCTCATCTAACGCTGAGGACAAAGCAACAGGTATCTTTCTTCGCTATTGTGTAGATCGCTCGTTTGTTTTGATGCTGCTAGGACTATCAAGGCAGTGCCGAGCGGTAAAAGTGGTTTGATGTCAACTGAACAGATGGCGCCACAACATTAGCGCCGGTGATGCGTTGACGATGCGATACACGATGAATATGTATATTGTTTTCTGTGCCAAAAATTTGCTGTTCCATTCAAGAACGGCACGGGATGGCAGCTGAAAGTGCGTTGATTGAATCTACGGAGCGTATTAGGTCAAACATCCAGTATTTTCCGAATGAAGGAAGAGTAGAAGCATAATGTATTTGGTGCTGTGAAAAAAGAACCCGGTGAAAGCACTAATATGAATGTTGTTTAAAAAAAGAACCACGTTCCTCACTAACGCCAGTGAACGCGCCGTGTACAATTGGGCTTCTGACCATCAAAGAAACGGCGAGGTGGCGTTCCCGAAGAGCTTTTTGCTTGTTATATTAACTGCGGGGAGCAGCTATCGACTAGGTATGCGAGTCGACACCAAAGAGACGACGAGCAGACGACGCAGACAAACCCTCTAGCTTCCACAGTGCTGCAAGGTACTTCTGAGATGGAGTATAATTTCTTGCTATCACATTCATTGCTTCGCCCTAGTGGCAAAACCATGACTTTTTTGTTGAACGCTTGCACTTCATTGGATTATTGAACGATTGGAGGCTAGACATGTTCTGACGTATCTTCTTTGCCTCTTTTTGCCGTTTTGATGCAGAAGTGCTCCGACGTTTTGTGGCTTTTAACTTCGTCAGCCGGGCTTTGTGAGCCAATGAATTTAAAACTGTGCTAGATTCAGATTTTCTAGCGCTTGTTTTTTTTTTTAATTTTGGTATTGGAGAAATGTCATTATACACGATCCGAAGACGTGTTTGTGAATGACTTGACTTAGATATTCTGACAATTTTTGTGCGCCTCTTGAGAGCATCCTTGGGAGCGCGGAACAACCTCGACGCAGCGCGAATGGAGGGAGTCATGTCCTCAAAAGCAATCAGTGCTTTTTCATGTCGTTTTCCTCCCAGGAAGTTGTATATGAAACTATCTGGTAAGTCCTAACCCTCCTAAACAAAGAAATATAATATATAATGAATTTAAGTAAATTGTTCAATTAATAAAACACTCTCTAAGGCAAGTCGATGCCTTTTTGTCGCGTTTTGCCTGTCTCACATGCTCGAATTAAAAAAACATTCCCCATCTCCCACTAAAGGGAACCATGTGTGGATGCGAAGCAGCGGAGAGATAATTAGCTTGAGCGGGAGGAACGTCGCCGCTCATCACGGCGCTGCACACTAGAGAGAATGAGGCGCGCGCGCTCAGTCATTTTCATACCGCGGAGCTACCGTGGCGCCCCCAGCTGAGTGTGCAGCTGTCACACCACCTGTCGTGCGCGCCGCTCCGTCGAGGATTCCTAGAGGAGAGGACGGGGGGAACCGTAGGAGAGGAGAGAGAGGGGAAGGGGACGTGCATGCACTGAGGGGGTGTGGGACGCGGGAGCCGCTCCGTAGAGTAGAGGATTCCTAGAGGAGAGAGGGGGAGAGGACGCGCATGCGCTGTGAGGATGTGGGCACCGCTCCATGGACTAGATGATTCCTAGAGTAGAGAAAGGGAGTGAGCGTAGGAGAGGATAGGGGAGGAGACGCGCATGCGCTGTGGGGGGTGTGAAACGTGGGGGCCGCTCCGTAGAGTAGATGATTCCTAGATGAGAGAAAGGGGGGGAGCGTAGGAGAGATAGGGGGAGGGGACGCGGGAAGGAGGGGCGGACCCTAGCCCCCTCCAAACACATGGAAGCAAGATCATTGAATGGGGTCAACCTCGGTGACAGACACCACCTGCCTAGCCATTGCTAAGCAGCCTCTCTGTGCTCTCGGCCATTACTCTGATGACTGTAGTAGTGGTTTACGGCCTTCATATTACTACAGTGTTCTGGTTCGCATAATGGGTGCTTCCCTACTTCATGAAAGTGGCCGGACGCGGGACCCGGGACGGGGGACGCGGGAGGGACGGACAAAGCCCCGAGCATAAGATGCTTCGCATCTAAAAAATTCCCCATCTCCCGCTAAAGGGAACCATGTGTGGATGCGAAGTAGCGGGGAGATAATTAGCTTGAGCGGGAGGAACATCGCCGCTCTCGTTTTACGGCAGCGGTCGGGCGCTCATCGCGGCGCTGCACAGGAGGGAGAATGAGGCGAGCGCGCTCCGTCATTTTCATACCGCGGAACTACCGTGGCGCACCCAGTGGAGTATGCAGCTGTCACACCACCTGTCGTGCGCGCCACTCCGTGGAGTATTCCTAGAGGAGAGGACGGGGGGGGGGGGACCGTAGGAGAGGAGAGAGAGGGGGAGCGGACGTGCATGTGCGTGTGTGTGGGGGGGGTGTGGGACGGGGGGGCCGGTCAGTAGAGTAGAGAATTCCTAGAGGAGAGAGGGGGACAGAACGCGCATGCGCTGTGGGGATGTGGGACGCCGGAGCCGGTCCGTGGAGTAGAGAACTCCTAGAGGAGAGAGGGGGGAGAGGACGCACGTGCGCTCTGGGACGCGGGCGCCGCACCGTAGAGTAGATGGTTCCTAGAATAGAGAAAGGGGGGTGAGCGTAGGAGAGGATAGGGGAGGGGACGCGCATGCGCTGTGGGGGGTGTGAAACGCGGAAAGGCGGGACGGACTAAGCCCCGTCCAAACACATGCAAGCAAGATCAAGGAATTGGGTCAACCTGGGCGACAGACACCACCTGCCTAGCCATTGCTAAGCAGCCTCTCTGTGCTCTACGACTCTTACAGACGGAGGCGCATGCATATCCTCTAAATTGCTCGAAATACATGGATGACATAGATCCTGGGTGCCCGCGCTGTGGTCACGCCAGATGTACTCCACAACACATGCTGTGGCAATGCCCTTCGTTGCGCGAGAGCAGCGAGTCTCCCTCTACGGAGGCGGACTGGAACTATCTCCTCACAAGCCACGACAAAGGAGACCAGCTTAGGGCCATCCAGAGGGCCCGCGACATGGCCGTGGAGTTTAACCTCCCCCGTCCCGTTGTGGGAGTGGCCCACCGGTGTCGTCCCCTGAGGGGGTGGAGCGCCGCCTCCGGATACTAATAAACTTCTTTGCCTGCCTGCCTGCTCGGCCATGACTGATGACTGTGGTAGTAGTTGACGGCGTTCATATTACTACACTGTTCTGGTTCGCATAATGGGTGCTTCCCTACTTCATGAAAGTGGCCGGACGCGGGACGGGGGACGCTGGACGCGGGAGGGACGGACAAAGCCCCGAGCATAAGATTCTTCGCATGCAAAATCCACTTTGTCCTCGGGCACCAAATGAACTACACTTCTGGTGGTCTGTAGCTAGTAGTCTAATGTAACAAAATAAATACTTGTACTTTTGTACTGACGCCGGATTAGCTTCATGCATACATCTGAAAATTTGGCCGAGCAGAATTTCGCCATTTTATGACGGGTCACGAAACAGTGATACCAGCCGCATAATTTTTCCCGCGCGAACGCTGTGAGCGATCATCAACTTTTACACATAAAAAGGTGGACAAATAACAGCAGCTATCGCTGAAGTAGAGAAACAATGTCCGCCTCGGTGGAACAGTGGCTGCTGTGCTCGGCTGCTGACCCGAATGTCGCGGGTTCGATCCCGGCCGCGGCGGTCGCATTTCGGTGGAGGCGAAATGGTAGAGGCCCGTGTACTGTGCGATGTCAGTGCACGTTAAAGACCACCAGATGGTCCAAATTTCCGGAGCCCTCCATTACGGCGTCTCTCATAATCATATCGTGGTTTTGGGACGTTAAACCCCAGATATTCTTCTTATTATTATTATTAGAAGTAGAGAAACAAACAAACGTACTTTTTTGTATTAGCTATAAAGGTCAGCAAAGTCAAAATTTCGCGTTTTGTCCCGCGTCTCATTTTGCCCCACGTTACCCTATAATGGAATATATTATTTTTCGGGGAATATGACAATCCTGGAAAACTTTAAGTACAGCGTAACATTGCGAATAATGTTGCAGTGGACAGAAACTTTCAAGTCAGTCATGTCGCTGGAATGACTAACAAACGCGAGTGAATTGAGAGAAAGCATACATTTATGGTGAAATGTACTGGCAGACTTGGATTGCCTGAGAAACTCTGCACCGGAGCACTCCGCTCTGGCAGAGGGTAACGGGAAGAAATTTGCCAATGAAATTCAGGCGCTCCCGCGAGAGCAAATAGCGGGGGGAGGGGGGGGGTGTTGCTGAAGTATAGGCTATGCGGGCTGCTCCAGCTCTGCGAATGAAACACACAGGGAGCATTCTCAGTCTGCCAGTGGAACAGAATTACTTAAATTAACAGCGCAAAGAACGGACACCACACAAAGGAAACACACACTGAATTACTCCGCATGGAACAGATATCCTTCAGAGCGCAATCGACAAGGTCGAAGGATATTCCATAAATGCCGGCATGCGATGCGCACCGGAAAAATAAGAATTCATCAGGTTAAAAGCCAAATATTCTACAAACGCAGAACGCCCCCAAATACACCTCAAAATTCATGGCCAACCTATCAGAGAGGTCCAAAGCTAAGAATCCTTGGCCTGCGGATACAAAACAACGGCCGAGTAGATTACACGATTGAAACACTCAGAAAAACGACGACAATTGTAGCACGCATGATACATAGGGTCACGCGGCACAGACAAAGCTTCAGAGAAGAGGAAGCTCTGCGCCTTGTACAGGCTTTCGTCATAAGCAGAATAACCTACAGTCTACCCTTCCAAAAATTAACCAATGCTGAAACCGCGAAAATTGATGCGATCATAAGAACAGCGTACAAAGTTGCGATTGGACTGCCCACCAATGCCAGTACCGAAAAATTTGAGGCGCTAGGACTCTATAATACCTACGAAGAACTCGCGTCCGCTGTGTTGATATCCCAAAAGGAAAGGTTAAATTCTACGGAGCAAGGCAGAGCTCTACTCAAGCAGGTTGGCTACCCCTTAAGACCTCAACACGCCGGAGAAGAGACATACCTATTACCTACCAACATTAAAGCCCAAACCATGGCATTCCCCATCCCCAAGAATATGAGCGCTAAGTACCACCTTGGCAGACGGCAAGCCAGATCTAGAACACTACAAAAGCTATACGGTAATAACCCAACGGTCGTCTACACTGACGCCTGCAGACTGGACGGCAATCGTTACACCATTGTTGCAACAAGCGGAGTTACAACCGCAGCAGCTTCGATAAGAACCCCATCAGTCAGTACGACCGAAACGGCGGTGGTTGCTATGGTGATAAGATGCGCAGAACAACGGGGAGACTCAGCCCTTGTGACTACCGACTCTCAATCCACTTGCCGTATGTTTCAGGTTGGGGCAATTCCAAGGACGGCAATAAGAATCCTAGGGAAACAACTCCTAAATCCACATGCAATACTCTGGTGTCCTGCGCACGCGGGACTTGAGGGCAACGAAAGGGCCGACCGGCTTGCTCGCGTAATGAGCATCCGAGCACCGGTCGCAACCCTCGAGGAAACCCCAACTCCACGAGACATCCTCGAAAACCAAAGAGGAGAACGACAGAAATACAGCCGTCCCCATCCGGATCTTACCGGAGAACAAGCGCGAGATTGGCGTCGAGTACAAACCAACACGTACCCTCACTTACAAAGAAACTACCACATCAATCCCACAATATACGCGCGCAGCTGTCTGTGGTGGGGAGAACGGCCAACTCTCGCCCACATTACGCGGGAATGTGAATCGCGGCCCCAAAACATCAATTCTCCCCTCTTGGGGATAACATTTCGAACGAGGCAGTGTGAGGCGTGGCTTGCTAGCAAGGATCGCGAGAGCCAGCTGGCTCTGCTCGACCAAGCCCAGCGAGCCGCAAAGGCCAGTGGAGCCCTGGACTGAGGACCCCACCCATTTGCCCAGCAACCTTTTAGTAAATAAAACGTTTTTTCATCATCATGTCAATGGAATTCACGATTATTTTACACAGATCACCTTTGGTGAGATGGTTGTTCCCTTAATTGCACGGAGGCAACAGAAGCTTCTGTCTCCTTTCGGTTCGGCTTCAACACAATGCTCAACTCGCGATAGGGCTGCCCCCAGAAAAAATAATTAGACGTGATGCACGGCCCATGAGAGACAGTCATGTAGTTAAGGCTGACGATGCTGCTTCCGCTATTATGACATCAGCTGCGTGGGGTGTTTTACCACATGAACCACTCTTTGCGTGCAGGAAACCCTTCACCAACCGCCCTGCGTCGCCAACTGGGGGCGCACATTTGCTTTGCGTAGCCCAGAAAGGTGTCCTTTTCCCATTTGCGAACACGCGTGATCATTTCCGACAAAAATAACCAGAGCCGCGCGACCAGCATAGTATCGCGATAGAATCCATACATCGTAAAATATTTCACCACTGTGATACAAATACATTTTTAAATGCATCTCAGTACAGGTACTTATTAGTATGTCTTAGATACTATTCCGACAGTCTTGCATCCCGATACTGCCCAGCCGTGCTCTGAACTAGCGCAAAAATACAGCAAGCAGTATTATTTCGTGACTGCCTATTGTGAAAACCAGTGCGTGGTACTAGCTCCAGCGGGAGAATAGCAGTTTTTTTTTGCTACTGGATCACACTAGGAACACTAGGGCACGCTCGGATTCACTGGCACTTCCATGAGGGCCCCGGTTATAGAGCAGTGTCGCACTGGTCCGGGCGCTGGCTTCCCTGCTGGGTTGCTTGTGGGCATCGGGAAGCGCTGGAATCGTACTGTTCGGCACAGTACCATGCCCTGAATAATAACAGAACTTGTCTTGAGCACAACAGAAATGAGTATTGTTACAAAAATATTTTCTGTTGCTACTGCCCATTCTTGTTGAGGCGACACACTTTTTTTACTGTGCGTCCGACAAAAGAAGTGCGTTCTGTCACATGTGTACACATGTGACTACAACAGAGAGCTGCAGTGCTACGAGAAAAATGTGTCGTCACATCAAGCATCCGGCTGCTACTATCGGAATGTACATATACTATACGATAAAATTTTGTCGCACGGAACAAAGGTGTTGTGCTACAACAAAGACTTGTCTTAGCGTATAGTCAATTGAGACAAATAGGTCTCTCATGAGGAACGCGAAAAATATATTTGTACGACAGAAAGCTTCTTTAGAAAAGAACAACTGTTATGATGACATCCCTCAATAAAAATAGTTACTAGAACATGAAAAATAATGCCTATGCATAGGCCTATGTATCAAATGGCAAGTGATAGAGCTGTATCAGTGTGAAAAGAATGCTTATGCACAATGTACTAGCGCACATGCCAATGCATGAGACAAAGAAAATAATGCTTATGCGTATATATATTCAATGGCAAGTGATTGAGCTGTATCTGTGTGAAATGAATGCTTACGTACTAGTGCACAAGCTAATGCATGAGAAAAAAAAGCATGAAGTCATTCTCAAGCTGCCCAGGTCATGAATATACTTATTCAGTTGTAGCTTGAGTCAGTTGTTGACTCATTGTCGCCACAGCTGCACAGCACAAATTGAACGAAGACAGAAGAGAGGACAACCCAGTGCCTGCATTGCGCCCTCTCTTTTTGTTCAGTTTGCACTGTGCAGCCATGCTGACGTGAATGTACATTTTAAAAAAAGTTGTAATGTATCCATGGATTGCCCTTACCGTTCTACCGTCAGTAGCGAAATATACATGTACACAAACAGATCAAATTAAGAATTGCATCGCAATTTCAAGAATTGAAGCTTCACTTTTTGGGGTTACACAGAACAGCACATGCGTATGTCCTTGCCGAAAGAAAATTAACTGTACTGGGCGATGTGCTTTCAGTACGCGGTGAAAGACAAGGAGACCGACAACCTTGGACATTATGGCTCTAACACCAGTTTATTCACCCGGCTAATAAATGTTCGTTTGTTTTGGGACTGCTGTTCCCACAAGTCGGTGACCTGGACATGATATCCGAGCTTGTCAGTGTCTTCGTCTTTCACCGTAGACGGAAAGCATACGCCCACATTTCTTACAAAGTAGACGAGACAAGATTTTAGGGTTTACATTGTGAAAACGTAGGCACGCTGTAGCAGGGTAATCTGGAATAATTTATACCAGATTAGGAAGTCTAATGTATATTTAAATCATAATTAAACAATTTTAAAGCGCATGAATGTTTTTACATTTCACGCTCATTGAAGTGTGGCTCTTATAGAGAGATTCAAACGCGTACGCTTCATCCTAAGCAGTTCGGTGCCACAGCCGCTAAGCCACCACAGTGGGTAGCAAGCACAATGACCTGACATTTTGTATATATCTCTTTATTAATGCATCGAGACAGTACATTTTTCACAAGTGCCTAAGTACAAGATCAGTGTTTTTTCTGTGGTCCTTGAAAACAGAAGTTGAGCACCCAAGAATAACCACACCACTACTATGCTCACAAGGACAAATAAGTATTCAGTGTGTGGGAGACAGAATGGTAACACTATGACAAAAACCACAGTGAAAGGCCTTTAAAAAACACAGCAGATCCCACGCACTGCGGGAATGGATTTCATGCAAAACAGTGAGTCAGCGAGTTGCTGCACAAGGGCAATTTTTTTTTGCTTTGAGCGAAGCGTTAGGATGTGGGTTGTAATGTCTGTATATTGAGAAGTTCTGGGCATATCAATGGCTTCCCAGCCATGTTGACTACACTGAAGCCTAAGGAGTAGCTTATTGTTCAACGTAACATTGGCACCCACGTTCGAGCACAGATGTCAGTTTTATCGAAATGAAGTGGGCACTATGGTGAGATGATGTGCATACTATTAGAAGCCATTATTGGTGTATTCCTCTAGGTTCGCAGAATGCTTGAATACATCCTGCCGAGTCATAGGAGTACATACATCATGTTCGTTACATTGTTATAACACCGGATTGCCAACGCTGCAAGAATAGTTGATGTCACCCCCTACTTGACGCCCTGTATAGGGTCTTTTTTCCAAAACATTTTTAAGCACTGGCATCCCTGTGCACTGGCATGCATTTTCAACTATGTATGGGCCACCAGGGCTAAATGAACACACAATTGAAAAATGAAGCAAAAGAAAAGAAAAACAGAAATTTTTTTGGCATGAACGCAGGCCTCAACAACCTAAAGGCTTTCATACACTAAGGCCCATTGTCAAACACACTTTTTGTTGGTGTACTGCAGATGCATACCTTTAAAACTGCAGTACATGTAAAAATAATAGTTCAGAACGCATTGATCAATGGCATTTTGGTGCAGTGGTTATAAACGTAGGGGACACTTGTTAGTTTACGCTCAGTAAGAAGTGGCCACCTGTTTGGTCCTTCCAAGAATTATGTGAAATGTTTCCCAGGAAACTGCTATTAAACCCCTGGTGCCTTTCATGTAAACTGAAGCATTCAGAGAAGCAAACGACAAAAAAACAAAGCAAAGCATATACAACACCATGTTTTGTATGTATGTGTGTCCGTGTGTTTCTGCACGTGTACACATAAACGCATGCGCAGGGTTCCCCTTGAGGAGGGCGAGGGTTCGTCGCAGTGCTCCCCTCCCTATCATGTCAATTTAGGGCGCTGACCTTGCGCCCCGCCCTCCCTATTATGCCGAAGTGTGGGGCTGGATTTGCGCCGCCCTGCCGCCCCCCGTGCGCACGCCTTTGTACACACACATCCTCATTCAGGTATAAAATTAAGCATGGTCCTCTTCTTACAATATATTGCTGCTTTTGATTACTGT
>JALIZH010017163.1:7500-10252 GCA_030522465.1 Rhipicephalus appendiculatus | reverse complement strand
ACTCTGTAATCATATCTCACCGATCATGATGATACGATTGCAGTGGCGTACCAACTCGTTCGCGAGAGGGGGGCCAAGCCTTCCTCACTCCGTCGGCCATATATATATATATATATATATATAGAGAGAGAGAGAGAGAGAGAAAGAAAGAGAGCGAGAGATAAGAGGGAATTGCATGTGATCTTTCATATACAGGGATAGACTATGGTTAGCAGCGTTACATTATACACGAAGTACAGTCAGTTTTACGCAGAATACGCTAGGACAACCAAAGTATATGTGTGGCATTTTTTTTTTTTAAAGAGCCAAGTGCACTTTAACAGAAACTTAGAAAAACGCACTTTTTTGCTACTGACAATATGGTCGGGCCTGCTCCAACAATTTTTTTGCCAGTGTGTTCCTGCCAGTGTGTTCCTGTCGCAGCGAATAAACGGTATAGCAATAGTTTACGAGAAAATTAACACCATTCTTGTGCTTCCGTCGGCGCGTTCTTCGTCGCATGGACATAATGGCGATAGACTTGAAGAGCGAGTCGTCCTTCCTGGCAAAAGGCGCACTCTTCTGGACGGTCGGTAGCGTTTTTTTTTTTGTTTTGTTTTTTGTTCTTGACATCTATTGAAGCCTCTGAAAAGTGCTCCAGCTTCTCTTTCGAGCTGATTTTAAACCGGGCCGCTTGGGATCACCTCTTCTTCAAGGAATAGATCGGTGTCCAATATCTTCACTTCATTTGTCTTCGATTTCACATATACCGTCTTGGAGCGAAAGAAGGACATGATACTGTAGCCCTAATATCGAAAAGAAGCAGTGAGAAGCAAAAATAAGTCGGGAAGTCGGCCTCTTACTCTTTATATTCGAATTTCGCCCCACAAGATTATGTCCATCAGTAAGTGCCAACTCGCCCTAGAAAAACTAATTCTGGAACGTAAGTACGGTAGCGAAGCGACTAGGACACAAATTAAACATATTTCAAGATACCATATTGCTTGTTTTGGTAACGATTGTTGACGCGGCGCTCGTTTAATAAATGTGGCTCAGTTTCATTGAAACAGCTTCAGAATTTGGCAGATTTTTTTATTAGAAACTGCCTTACGATCATCAGGATTTGCCCTATTTTGATTCCAACCGTTTTGGAAGTTAAAGATACTTAGGCGCGCTTTACGCACCCGTGAAATTTAGCCCAGTTTCGGTTTCTGCATTTGGTTCTTTTTGAAAAAAAAACGCCACATGTGTTATGCATGCAATAGTATTAAAAGCAACGCTTTTTATACATTGCCCATACGAGTTTGTGCATGAACACAGTATTTAGGTGGTGGTTCCCCCCGTAGCTACGCACGAATAATTGCGTTCTTTTTTTATTGTAGGTAGCATTGACTGCATCATTCCTTTTCCGTAATTAATATTACACTCTTTTGCACATATTCAGATTTCCGTATCTGATATTTTCGCTTGTTTGCCCCTAGTAAGAGTGTTTCTATGGTGTTGTTAGTATTACTTTTATTATATTACTATTATTTTTACCTCCTCAACCAGAAGTTTTTTTTTCTTTTTTAGGTAAGAATTTGTGGTATTAGGGGCGTAGTACGTTCTTCATCCTCATCGTATTTGTATTTGCAACTTTGCTTGAAGGGCCCTCCGGCCCCTCCAAGTACATACGCTTGTGCAAACGCTGTAAGAACAAATTTTCTTTGAAAAAATGCGGGTCATTATAAGGTTAAACTACCCCGCATTGTTTCCATGCGCATTGGTCGTTAGTTGTTTATGATTGGTCGAAATTTTCGCGGTCATGTACACAACACCTGCTCGTAACGTGATGCAACAAATTACCCCCAATATGATCCTTCGCGTAATGACCACTTATGCATGACTAAATAAAAAACAAGAGAATACACTATTTTCAATGCCGTTATACGGCATATTTTTGATCATCGGTTCTTCGCCATTCGTCAAAAGTTTTAGAATTTTAGATGTGTCATAAAATTGCGTGCTCGATACGCGACGTCACAAATCTGTGAAACCTGTTGGGGTTAAAATGATGTGTGCACACTAAACACTGTTGGAGTAGCCGGATGTGATTCAAAAAGGTTGCCCGCCGATCACATTGGCAATGGCTACTTATAGCAGCTGGCGGGACGGATTCATATAATAAATATTATCAGTTGTAGTATAACGAGGTTGAGCTGAAATTTGAACGCGTATTCAACTCGGTGAAGTCATCCTTGCTGAGAGAGAGAGAGGGAGGGAGGAAGAGAACGAAAGAGCGCTGCGCTTGTGTGTTTCTGCCATCTGAGTTGTATTTTCCCCTGTACAAGTCAATTCGAGATTACCAAGACCAACTACCCCGGCTGTCAATTCAGTCTCCTTAGCCCAGAAACCATGGAACCTTGACCATTTCCCTGGTCCGGAAGACCAAGTTCCGGGAGAAGCATGAAAGGTGGGCTTCCCGATGTAGTCGAGTCCGCTGTTTCATTCCTCGCCTTGTTCCAAGCCGGTGTTATCACTCCAAGCAACCATACAATAAGCTAGGCGAACAGATTAATCGAAAACTAAAGCGAAACCTTATTTGAGCTCCCCCAATGCGGCCCAACTAAAACACTCGACACTCCTGCACACTCATCGGCTGATAGCAAGTTTGATATAGAGCAGCGATAATGCATTCCTTTCCGATGAAAGAAAATTAATTTACTGAAACAAGAACAGTGTTTGATCAGTCCTTAAAACGTTTACGTCGTATTTGCATCGACGATTATGTAAA
>JALIZH010017163.1:0-5000 GCA_030522465.1 Rhipicephalus appendiculatus | reverse complement strand
TCCGTCAATCCGTCCGTCCATGTCCGTCCGTCCCGTCCATCCGAGCTCTGGCACGGAGCCAGGTGGCCGCCGGGATACGCAAACGGACGCCGGTCGCGTCGGACTCTACAGCGCTCGCTCTTTGCTTGCGTAGCTTCGCTGTGCCCATGGGCGTCGGCAGGATTTTGTCTTGGGGGGTGCACACCCGAGTTGCATTGCAGTGAAAGTGGGGGGTGGGGGGGGCGCAGAGCACTGGTGTTGCGTGTGTGCGGTGCAAGTGCTAGTGTGGCTTGAGGGGGGGCAAGTGCCCCTTTTGCACCCCCCCCTGCCGACGCCCATGGCTGTGCCTAAAGATGTTTATTCTCTTAAAGATGTTTATTCTCTCTCTCTCGCTGTGCCCAGCATTTGCAATCATTCTGACCGACGCCGTCTCAATGGACACAGGCGTTCACGGAATACACCTTCGAATTTACAAAGGGCCCGTCAATTTAAGCGCTGGAACGCTATGGAGTTTGCACGATGCACAAAGCGCGAGAAAATACTAACGCATGCGAACGGAGGAAGATTAGTCTCGCGTCTCGCTGAGACTCGCGGTAAAAAATTAAAAAAGAAAACACGCACACATTCGCTTTGTGTGTTGTCCCACTGAGAGTGTAAAAGAAAAAAAATACATGGCATAGTCAGTGGAACGGCCACACGCTTTCGCCGAACACACTTTAGAATGTACAAAGTGTCCTTCAATTTTTTACATCTGTTAAGGCGACTGCTTGCCCGACATGAAGAGTGTATAGGGTATTTTTCCAAAGCGGTTTTACGCACAGGCGTGAATCGGTGGTCGAATGCTTGACTTCCAACCAGAATAGCGGAGTTGCAGCGCGAACTCTGATTTTTTTTTAAATGTGAAGCATTTCTTAGCGAACCAAATGCACTTAGAGCGTTTCAACTGCGTAGAGAAAAAGAGAAGGAACATAGGAAAGGTAGAGAGGTGCCTAGACTACGTCCAGTTTGCTACCCTACACATGGGGAGGGGAATGGGGGAGTAAAAATAGAACAGTGAAATAGATAAGGAGAGGCACATTCAACAGCACACACATAGTGCAGGGCTTCACAGGCGGTCGCTCAATGCCGTTTCCCTAAAGTATTGCAGGAGGGCTCGTGTGGCTTTCTGGGCTGATGTGCTCAGCGACCAGGCTCCCAAGATCTTTCCTGCAGTAAAGGGCCGATCATTTAGTCTACTCAAGGCACACTGGAGAGTCCGGCAATTTCGTTGAAATTGTGGACAGTGGCACAAGAGGCGATCAATAATCTCTACCCTGTTGCAGTTTTTGCGCATGGATTGTTTTCGCACGTCTGGGCGCTCCCGTGATCGCCTCCTTAACTTGGCGCAGACCAAAATTGGTATGGGAAGGTAAAAGCGTTGGACGAATACGACTGTCTGGTCATGACATGAATAACGTGAAAATCCTGTCGCGTACATCGTCAAAGCCTTTCCTCTTGGTACGTGTGGCACATACCGTATATAACGGATCGCGCTACGCTGGCATGCACCACGGGTGATTGACAGTTTATATCTACCCAGGAATGGCGAGAACGGACATTGGTAATTTTAATGCCGCAGCGTTTAGAAAAAGAAGAAAAGAAAACATGCATGGTTGATCCCTCTGTCATAAGAATCCTTATAACATGAAAGTAAAACGAGTCTTTACAAGTAATTGAATGGTGACTGTGCATGATATAAGAGCAAGTTTTTGCAGCGCGCGAACATAGGAAAAAGGACAGAGTAGACAGAAAGAGCGCTGTTTCTCCAGCGCTCTTTCTGTCTACTCTGTCCTTTTTCCTATGTTCGCGCGCTGCAAAAACTTTCCAGTATGATCACTAACCAACTAGCCCAAGCTTCCACACATGATATACGAGATTTCGCACAATGTCTATTGGTGTTTAACGTGGATGAACCCACGTTGACGCTTGGTGGTACACCTCCATCTCCACAACTAACGTCCATGATCAATGATTAAGCAAACCCTTGTGGCAGCTGTAGTATTTAACGGTAAGATCGTAATCAGAGAAAGTGGTGTGGCAGCCAGAAAAGCGTCGCAAATTGGACGCAGAACTTCGGCTAAGGTCGCAATCCAATGGCATGTTAAAGAGTGATTGAACACCACGGCCGGACCACAGGGAAACGCAACGCGCGTCGAGCACGCGTAAGCGGTGAACGCGGCGTAACAGCCAGGCGAGGCAGGCGCGCTTCCCAGAGCTATTTTCGGGGTGAAGCACCTTAGGGGCGAGGTATGTCCACCCGTTTGGCGTCCGTGCGCACGGCACAGCACAATGCACGCTGCCTTGAAATACGCGAGAGGGCCCCTAAAGAAGTCTTACAAGAGACTCCAACGTAGACATAAGCTAATCATAAGGTCGCTGTTCCCGGCGAAAATAACTTATCGAGAAGAGTACTGATCTACTAAAATGTGCCTAGATGTTGAGGCTTCTCAAGGAAACCTGTAACACAAACGCACACGTCGAGCACTAAATGTCCCAACAAATTACCCATATTAGAGTGGTATCTTGCCACTGGTAAGATGGCGGGTTCTTGGATTCACTTTCGAGGCATACCCTCCACTCTAGCAATTTTCTAAATCCTCCTTGAATTGCCTAAGACGACTGGAAGGCGAAATAAATTTACATTTCTGTATACACTTTTGGTCACTCAGTTTACATTATATGGACACCGAACTATTAACAGATGCTTCGCCCACTCGTCATGATTCACTTCGCGGAGACTAGTATGTATGGATGCCATGAACGAGGCCGACACTTGGGCCAAGCGTAGAGCACTGCATGATCTCGGGCCTACCCAAAAACCCGGGCCCGGCCCGTGGGCCGGGCTGGGCCCGGTAAAGTAGCTATCGTGGTGGGCCCGGGCTCGGGCCTGAAGCCCCGGGCTTAGGGCTGGGCCCGGATTTGAGGTGGCGGGCTCGGGTCGGGCTTGGACTTTTCTCAGTTCTTAAAGGAACACTAAAGTGAATTAATGAATCAGCTTAGACGGATAAAGTGTACTCTGAGAACCGAATGTCATTAATTTCGCCATCATAAATTTATTAATACAGGAGAAGATCAACGTCAAAGTTCCATTTTTAAATTTCGCACCGAAATGCCCCCGCGTGTCGTAACGAATTTCAAGCTGTATTCTCCATATTTTGGGGACATTGGCTGGACGAAATTTCCTGAAACTTGGTAGGTTAAGTCTATGAGCCTCCCAGTGGCCAAAGTACTTAATTTTTACCGATTAGAATCTACGTAGGCTCTAGTAGACGCCGCCAGAATCTGACGTCACGGCGTTTGCTGCGCGAATTTCAAGGTGGCGTCGCCCCCCCGCATTTTCTTTTGGCGCGTTTTTTCGTTTATCAAGATGGTGATATTGCAATTGTAAAATAGTAATTTACTGGTAATAGAAAAATTGTTTTTCTCTTCAGTGTTCCGTTAAGTTTCCTCCGCATACGTTGTGCTTACACATATGTCCCAGATTTTATCCCGAAAAGTTGTATGCGGGGCAAGTAGTGAACTTTTTTTGCTTCTTGCATGTGGGGCTACTTGATTTATCTGAAACGGGCGAGCTAAAAGTAAATATGTCATGCGTTTACATAGTCAACATCTCGCTATTCGGTGCTTTATTTCCATTCGTTCTTATTTTGTATACCGAATGTTATTCTGTAATCGCAGTAATAAAGGTAATATAATTCATTTATACCTCTAACTTATCGCAAGTGTGACCGCAGTGGGGCGACGTTTTCCCAAAGCAGGGAAACGTTCTTGAGAGTTCTAGCCCTCTTTTAAAGGGACACTAAAGGCCAATAACAATTTACGTCAGAGTGGAAGATATATGTTTGAGAACGTCTGAAACGTCAATATTATCAACAACAGTGCTCTATTAATCGAGAAATTAAGGTAAATGTACGACACCATATGCGCCACGAGTGGGACATTTTGAAATGATCCCAATGACATCATAAGGTCCAAGTACAATTAATGACTAGTAATCAAACCAGTTGCAATAAAAAGGGAACCTTCCGTGCATTACAACACGTAATAAAATGCTGCTTGTCCGTTTCTGTTTGATTCATAAAAAAGAGAACCGCTTGGCATTATTTTTTTAATTTTTATTCAGGTACCCTAAAGGCCCAGAAGGCATTACATAGGGGCGATACAGTGAATGTAACAATAAATAAAATACACAATAAACAATAAAATAAGAATAGATGAAGAAGAACATGTAAACATGAAATGGTGTAAAAACAACTACATGTGGCAGTATTATACAATGTAAAAAAAACAATCATAAGGTAAAATTTCGTTAAAGACTTGAAGCGCTTAAGAATAAACATCAGCAGTATCACATGAAACTGATAGGAACACTAAATAAACTAGATAATTGAAAGAGTTATAAGAATTCTTCACAGAGCGTAAAACGAATTACATTTTTAAGACGCAACGTCAAGAGATGCAAGCGAAAATCAGCGCCAGAGGGAAGGGGGTACACGTCTTGATAACAATTAGCTCAAAGTTCTAGGAATGACCTTAGACTATCTACAAATGAGTCATGATTCATAATGCCTACAATGTCAGCAGGAAGAACATTCCATTCACGAATGACGAGGAGAAGTGGCGAGTGAAAGAATAGATTAGTGCGGGCGAAAATAGGTTCAATTTTATGTTGGTGATCGAGTCGCGACGATATATGACTAGCTGGTCTGATATTGAAGGTATCGTGGGACGACTGATTGAAGTGAAGCTTATGAAAGAAGGACAGTAGTGTCAGCAATCTGCGCTTATCTAGAGGAGCTAAACTAAGTGAAGATTTGATTTCACTTACGTTTGATGTTCGTGAGTAGTTTTTTGTGATGAAGCGAGCAGCCTTATTTTGTACAGATTCCAGTTTCTGTTGGAGGTAGGCCTGATGCGGATTCCAGATTAAGGAGGCATATTCAATTTTTGAGCGTACTAAGGTCTTGTAAGCCAGAAGTTTA
>JALIZH010017162.1:105000-113436 GCA_030522465.1 Rhipicephalus appendiculatus | reverse complement strand
CGAGCAAGTAAATTTTGCACCTGAACTAGTCTCGACCACAGATTAGCCGCGTAAACTTTTTTTTATTTTCTTGCCTTCATCACTCGTCCCTGTGTCCTTTCTTTTGCTTCTACTTTTCTGTTAACACCATTAGCGCTTACTATTTATTTGTTATTTATTTATTTTACATACTGGAGCTCTGTGAAAGGGTCTACTGCAGGAGTGGGATTACACAATGCAGAAAGGGCTGGAACAGACAAAAAATACACGAGAAGTAACAACTAAAACCATTCGCAACAATAAAGGAGTTAAGCTTTTGTTATACATAATGATTCTCGACCAGAATAGTCACAAAATCACTCAGCGAAAGTGAACGAATGCGGCCGCGTATGGAATTCCATAATTCTATAGTGCGGGGAGAGAAACTGTACATAAATTTATCAGTGCGCGCAAAAAAAATGTAGCTAGTTCGTGGAAGTTACGTGTAGAGGAAGGCTCGGCAAAGGACAGACAAGCTGTGTTTGAGATGCGATATGACAAGTTCATTATGCTGCGCAAAAAAAAAAAAAAAAAAAGAAAAAAAAAGAAGAAATTAATGACACTACATCACGACGTACCGAAAGAGGTTCTATCTTTAGTTCATGCAAACCTAGAAGCTCATGAGGTGTGACACTACCGCGGAAATTTTTGAAAGGCCTCTGCGACGTTCGCGCACCTTCGCTAGACCATGTCCACGAAGCGAAAACGGTTGAATTTTTTCCCTTTTTTTGCTTATTTCTTACTTAAATATCATGCGTAGAATGTGTAGGGGTGAACTACGTGCTTTGAGCGAGAAAAGCAGTCTTTGAGAGAATTTTCGCGTGGAAAATACCCTTGCAGGCAAGCCAACTCGCAGATTTTCGCGAATCGTCAATTACCAATCCGAAGCACCCTGTCGAAACGCTTGTTTCCGCGCATGCGCGCATCACCTGCTCCACAGCTAGGAAGAACATGAAATTGCGAATAAACATGAAGAGAAAAGCTAAAACGGAAAGATCAATACAATCAACTGAGTAGGAAAATAGTTATAAAAATGATGATGATAATGACTTTCACCTTCGAATCGTCTTAGGAGAGTGGATACCATACCCTGCGAGTTTTTGTTCCAGAAGCTTTGCAAGTGTATGCATTAAGACGAAAGCCTTTAATGTGGTTATGCGTTCCATTCTGACTGACCCCGTCTCAATGGGCACAAGCTTCTGCCGAACTCACTTTGGAATTTACAAAGTGTCCTTCAATTTTTCTATGCTAATACTGTGAATACCACAATGGAAACACGCTGCTTATATCAATTTCGATAAATGCTAGCTGTTCAATATTCCACAACTATTCGATTTGATTCGCTTATTGTAAGATTCGATTCTAATTAGCCTAAGGCATTGCAAAATGATCGCCATTTTGGAGCGACACAGCCCAAACGCCTTACAGGCGGAGACGGCGCGAAGCTGCGCGCCCTCTCCCTTCATAGGCAGAGGGCGCGCCGCGCGCTGACGCGTTGTAACGCGTGCGTGTGGTTAGGGCTTAAGGCCACGTGGCACGCGTCAGCGACAACGTCACGAGATCGCGTGACGGATACCTTGCGCGTACAGTAGAGACCAATGGAGCAATGGAGCGCCACGTCGCACGTCAAGCGTAAAATGCAGCTCAAACGCCCGTTAAGTTAGAGCGTGAGCCACGATACCGGAACGGCTTTTTTTGTTGTTGTTGTTGTTGTTGTTAACCGCGACGACCACGTGGTATGACGTCAACGCCATCGCCACGAGAAGATCACGTGACGGAGACGTTGCAAATACTCGCAAAACCGTCGCAGTCAGGCGTCACGTCGCCCACCGTCGCCGGTTTTCGTCGACGTGCAACGGCGAGTTTCGAAACGGATGGCGCAACCGAGGGCTGTGTAGAGAAAGAACATCGCAAAAATCCTCGAAGCGCCTAGTACGCTTTCAGTCCGCGGTGAGGCGTTGCTGTCCACGAACGAGAAATAAGCAAGAGACGGTTAGAGTATTGGTGGCAGAAAAGTAGAGATAAAGGACAAAAATGAAGAATGGGGGAAAAATAAGGTCATTCTGCCTTAAGAGGCAGAGAGATGGACCGTGAATTTATATTTTTCTTTGCTATAATAACATAGATTTTAATCAATGTAGATAAGGCATTAGGCCAACATAAAAAGAAAGTTTTTTTTTTTTTCGAGCCTGGTGGCAGACATGTCACCGCCCCGTTATAAAGGGGACGCTCATAGCATCCATCCATCCATCCGAGAGAGAGAGAGAGAAAAGATTTCGTAGGTGCCCGTAGCCAGGAATTTTTTTTCTGTGGGAGGGGGGGGGGGAGAGACTTGCTGATGGAATGGAATGGAAAAAACATTATTCAGGTCCGTCGGGGCGTGAACTAGGACGTAGCGGGCCGCTCCCACGTCGGGAAAGATAGGCCTAGCCTCTCCGCCACGTCGTGGGCCCGTTGGACTGCCCATAGTTGTGTCATCAAACTCGGACTGCGTAGCGCAGCAGGGGCACTTGCTGATGGCATTGAACAGTTTAGAAAAACACATCATTATTTATTTTAGGTAAAACACCCCCGGCATCAGAATTTCGGTAGAGGCCAGCAATAAAAAAGCACTCTTTCACGAGCGACCAAAACATCCAACGGGAGCCATATGCGCTGAAGTATCGTCAAACAGATGTACAGTCGTGTACAATATAAGAGGGAACACCCGAATACGCATACATTTGAATGTGAGGCCTTACATGTCGCGTAACAACAAGCTTTCCCGTCGGAGGCTTATAAGGCGAGAGCCTCAGATATACCTCATCAAAAGCGTGAAAAGCAACCGTCGCCGTCAACTCGAATGATGCTAAAAATCATCATCACGTGAAAGCGTCACAGGATTTTTGCGATGTCATCATGACGTCACACAACCTGACGTCACGCGATGGCGTCGTCACAATGACATGGTAGTTTGGTCACAGGTGTACCGGTCCCGGAGGCAAGCGCAAAGCCACGTGAGATGAAGAAAGCTTGCAACGCCTCCGATCACGGAGGCAGTGCAATAGACACGTTGGGTGCAGAAAGCTTCCGGGGGATCAATAGATGGACTGGTAAGGTGGATTTCGCCTTCGAGCATTCTTAGGCGAATGCATAAGGGATCTGAGCTACATAAGCAACGATGGTGCCGAGACAGGCCTGAAGTCAGGCCCGCCCCCCTCCCCTACCCCCACAAAAAAGAATCTGATCTCGCTCGAAGGAATGTGCCCGGACTCACTTTAGACAGACAGACAGACAGACAGACAGACAGACAGACAGACAGACAGACAGATAGATAGATAGATAGATAGATAGATAGATAGATAGATAGATAGATAGATAGATAGATAGATAGATAGATAGATAGATAGATAGATAGATAGATAGATAGAGAAAGGGAGGACCTAAGGTCACTGTTGGGGAGATTGGAGGAGGGGTGACAGGCACACACTAAATCACGCGCGCCAAGCCGCTACTAATTCCGAAGTGGGCTAATGTGACAAGCTGATGAGGGTTCTCGAGTATGTCCTTTCGTCCCGTTTCCAAATCGAGATGTAGAAAAATGGCCTCGTTCTTTCGATAATGATGTAGAGAAGGACAGTGTAGAATGAGGTGATCCATGTTGGCTATGCATGACGAGTGGCAAAGGGTATATACATATGCAAGGGGCAGAGGTGTCAATGCCCCTCTTCCGGTCAGCAAGATTCTTAAAGTTTATTCATTCATTCTGATGGAAGGTGTTTTACCAGAAATAAGTAACGAAAGTAGATGTTTTCCTAAAATAGTTAATGTGTCCAGCAAATGCACCCCCCCCCCCCGCCCCCCCCCCCCTTCTCCCCTTCCAGCCAAAAAAAAAAAAAAAAAAAAAAAAAAAAAAAAAATCCTGGCTACGGGCCTGTCCCGAGAACGATTCGGTTGCAGCTTCCTGAATCGATATATGTTCTTGTACCAACTAGCCCAAATGAGTGCTTTGCCGTTCCTTAATTGATTGCGAGAGAGTATGTATTGATTGCACCACGCGTGTGCCATCTCGACGCGTCCTGGCTTTCCGTCAAGCTCGCATAACGCGGCGGCGAAATGAAAGCTGCCTCGACGGAAGGCTCGAATTGGCAGAGATAAAAACACCGCATTCCAAACGCGTGCATCATCGGGTCGTCGCGCTCCGCCGTTCCCGTTGCATTTCAACGCGGCGCACGTTTCACGTCTCCACTTTCGAAAGGAACGCCATTGTAAGCGTCCCTCTTGAAGCGTCCTTCTGCTGCTGAGTGCGTAGAGTGCTTTTCGCTTGAGTGTCAACATGGGTGACACGTGTCGCAATTGTAACGACAAGATAAACGACAGTGATTTGTGGCTAATGTGCTCTGAATGCAGGTGTTATTACCATGCTGGTACTTGCTCTGGGGTCACAGAAAATGCCTACAAAAAGAAATCGGCAGCGGCAAAAATCATGGGCATGCGCGCCTTGCAAATTGATGGCTCATGCTGAAAGTCGTTCAGAGGGTCAAATTCGTGGTTCAGAAACGAACTTTGCTTCTGAGTTAGCTGAAATCCACCGCAAATTAAATGAATTGCTAACAATCAAATCGAAGGTTGATGCTTTGCAAAAAATTAAAACAACTGTTGAGAACATCGAAGAGTCGGTAAAGGTTATGTCGAATAAATATGATGAAGCCATGGCGAAACTGAAGCACCAGTCGAATGACATTTCGACCTCAAAAAACGAGTCGTGAAACTCGAGACTGAGGCTAAAGAAAAAGAAGTGGATAAGCTCAAACACGAGGTCAACGAGTTAGATCAGTATAGCAGACGCCTTAACCTCGAAGTGCACGGATTGTCCCAACACACTAATGAAAACCTTCTAGAAAAGCTAAACAAATTAGCATGCGATCTTGAGCTTCTACCACTTTCCGAGAGTGACGTCGAGGCTGTGCACCGCATGCCATCGAAAAACGACAAAAAAAGTGATAAACCTGATATTGTGATAGTCAGGTTCTCGTCTCGCCTTACGAAAGAAAGATGGCTTGAGAAGAAGAGCGACTTAAGAAAAGCAAAGTTAAATATTTTCTTCAATGAAAACCTCACAGCGTATAACAAAGCACTTTTCTGGAAAATGAAATCGAGGGCAACTGAAAAAGAATATCAGTTCACATGGCACAGAAACGGAAAGCTTTTTGTGCGCCGCACCCCGCGTGACCGAGTAATCAGAATCGCATCAGAGCAAGATCTCGAAAAAAATTCGCTAAACTAAATGATGACAGCCCACACCGGATCAGCACGTCACTATGGCGCATGAAAATAAATACCATTACTACGACGCATATTCCTTTCAGCGACTAAACCTTTTTCACGATAAAGACCAGTTATCATTGCTTCATCTGAATTCGCAAAGCTTACGAAATAAAAAAGAGGCCGTTGACATACTGCTCGACCTCGTAAAGCATAAATTTGATTTCTTAGCTTTTACTGAGACTTGGTTCACGAGCTGTGAAGACGCTGTACCATTTACAGGCTACAATTGCGTCACACTCTGTAGAAAGAACAAAAGAGGTGGTGGTGTGGCAATTTATATCCACGATAGCCTTAAATTTGATGTCATAAAAGAATATACAGTTACAACTTGTGATTTTGAATCAGTCATGGTGAGGTCGGCTAATCTGTTCCTAGTGGTAATATATAGGCCTCCTTCCGGAACTGTGTCAGCCTTTTTATACTTTGTTCGGGAGTTATTGGAATTTTGTGAACGACAAAATGCACGGGTGATTGTAACGGGCGATTTCAACATTGACATGTTGTCTACCTCTGTTAACAAGCAAAACCTTCTTGACACAATGCTCTGTTTTGGCTATGAGAACGAAATTCATGTGCCTACTGGATGACAGAAGTGTCTGAAACCCTTCTTGACTTGTGCTTCACAAACTTCAAAAAATGAAGTATGTGCTGGAGTTGTTATACCCGGTGTTAGTGACCACTTTCCGATTTTTGCATTCATAAAGTCACATAAAACAAAGCGTAAGAAAATCAACCCTACTTACTACAGGAAAATTACTACTGAGAAAATTCAAACCTTTCAAAGATTAGTTACTGCGGCAGATTTCAGTGAAATATTACAAATCACAGAACCTGTACGAGCTTACGAAACATTTGAGTTGAAAATAGCACAGCTCTATGATCAGGCATTTCCTCTAGTACTGCTCAAAACGAGCAAAAAAGCCAGAAAGCCATGGATAGATGCGTCACTTCTAAAGAGAATAAAAGAAAGGGATAACCTATTTCACACTTTCATCAAAACAAAGCAAATCGACTACTTACGGCAGTTTAAACAGTTTAGAAATAAATTAGGGTCTGATATTAAGCGGGCACGCATACAATATTATGAACACAAGTTTTCTGCTATTGTAAATGACCAGAAGGCAGTTTGGAATACCATGAATAGTCTTTTATCTTCATCAAGTAAAAAAACCATCACCGAGCTTATGATAGAAGGCAAACCTTGCTCCGGTACATTACTCGCTGATAAGTTCAACAATCATTTTTTGAAATCGGGTGCTTGTGAAACCTCCGCTAATACCGAAGCAGACTGTGAACCAAGATCGTACATTACAAAAAGTATTACAAAATCGCTTTTTTTGGCCCCCACTGATGAATCTGAAGTACATTGTTTCATTATGAATCTACCTAACAACTCTGCGGCAGGTGTTGACGGTATAAAAGCAGGGCCATTAAAAGCAGTCTCACAGAATATTAGTCTGCCCCTCTCACACATATGTAATTTGATTTTAAGCACCGGAATATTTCCTGATAAGCTAAAGATAGCCAGGGTCTCGATCATTCACAAAGGTGGTAATGAAAATGACTTAAATAATTATAGACCTATATCTGTCTTGCCCATATTTTCAAAAAATTATAGAACGAGTCTTATACTTTCGAATCTCAAACTTTTGTAGCCAAGAAAACATAATAACAAAACAGCAGTACGGTTTTCAGAAGAAAAAAAAGTACAGAGGGGGCTTTGCTGTATATCAAGGACAAAATAATAGATAATTTTGAGCAGAGATCTTATACGCTTGGAATATTTCTTGATTTCAAAAAGGCTTTCGATTCGATCAAACATGAAATACTCCTGGTGAAATTAAATCTATACGGCATAAGAGGTGTTTCACTCAAATTAATAGACAGTTATTTAACAAATCGATTTCAGTATTGTGATACGCATCATGCAGTATCAAAAATGGATAAAATTAAGTACGGCGTCCCTCAAGGATCTATATTAGGCCCGCTCCTGTTCCTCTTATATATCAATGATATTGTAAATATACCACTAACCCCAGACATGGTTCTATACGCCGATGACACGAACGTTTTTTTCTCTGGCAAAGATATCAACAGCTTAGAAGAGCAAGCAAACAAATGGCTTAAGCACTTATCAATATGGTTAATAGCAAATAAGATTGAACTAAACACCAAAAAAAACACAATATGTTATTTTTCGCCCAAAAAATAGAAGTATACCCCGTGACATCCAAGTGAAGTTTCGAGGGGAATCGATTGAGCGGGTCACATCCCAAAAATTTCTCGGTATTATTTTTCATGAAACACTTGACTGGACATATCACATAAACAAAGTTCGCACCGACCTTTCGCGCTCAATTGGTGTAATCGGGAAAATCAGATGTTTTCTGCCAAGTTGGATAACGAAGCAACTGTACTATTCCTTAGTTTACTCGCGTATAAATTACTGTTTATTAATATGGGGTAACACTACAAACACAAACAAAGAATGTATTTATAAACTACAGAAAAGAATAGTTCGGATAATTGAAGGGGTTCAACCTAGAACACATTCCACTCCACTTTTCAACAAACACGACATATTAAAGTTTGAGAACATCCTAAACAAAAAAAATAGCGATGATCATATGGGATAAATTGAAATCTGACCCGGTCGCTTTTCATGATGCATATACACGAAGACAGCATACATACAGCTTTAGACGCATAACATACTGCAGCGAAAGAATACGGACTAACTACGGCACGCAAAAGCTAGCGCATATGATCCCTGCACTATTAAATGCACATCCCGCAATTACCACCATATTGCAAGAAAGCCGCTCATTAATTGCATTTAAAAAAAAGATACACACATATCTAGTAGGGCTCCAAAAATAACTTTTCCTCTCTCTGCGGTATCACACAGGTTGTATTTATAATTGACGTGTATACACTCGTGACATTTTCATTAATGAGTTCTAATAAATTGGTTTGTTATTCGAAAAGTTTGGGTTCATTCACATATTCCTTGCTTTGTTTGCTATAAACTGAGTCTTGCAGACAGGTCTGTACTTAATATAATGTTCATCTAACGTTGTTTTATAAGCTCTTAAAAAAAATTTTTGTAAC
>JALIZH010017162.1:0-100000 GCA_030522465.1 Rhipicephalus appendiculatus | reverse complement strand
CGAGCCATTTTGTACTTGCCATCTCACACGTCCGCGCATAAAAGTCTCGAATGGCTTCGAGAGCAGCAACGGTATACACCACCGATTGCGCCTATACGCCGTGACGATTCACACCCGGTGCCAAAGCGCGCGCCAAAAGTTGACGCTTTGGCTGCAACTCCGACGAAACGGGGGCAACTCTTTCCTGGCGAACGGACAAAAAAAGGACGCGGGCTACGTCACTGACTCCATGAGTCACGGCGTCGAGTCATATACACGCTAGGAAGAGAAAGAACCGCGAGAGAGCGAGGGTAAGCAGGCTCTGACACAGTCATCGTCACAGACACATGTTTGGCGTTGTAGCATACCTGTCAGCGTATCCTCGCCTATAACAAGAGTACGGAGGTCAGTTTTTTAGCTCTCGTTCACCGAACGCTGAGTAATCACGAGGGCCCGAACCGAAACAGAAGTTCGCGCGTGGCTTGGACCACACCGCGCGTGATGTCACCGTTGCAAGCTTTTGTCACGTGTTGGTCAAATTCAACCCACGTCACGTGTTGGATTTGACTTCGGTGCTCTCAAACATGGCAACACTATAGTCTAGCGCGGTGGTATAGTGGTTACGGTGCTCGGCCGCTGACCCGAAAGTAGCGGGATGGTATCGCGGCGGTCGCATTTCGACGGAGGCGAAATGCTAGAGGCCCGGGCCCGTACTCCAATTTAGGTGTCAAAGAACCACAAGTCAGCCGAAATTTCTGGGGCATTTGACAACGGCGTCCATCATAATGGAAATCGCAGTTTTGGGGCACAGAACCCCGACAATTATTATTATTAGTCCATATACTTTAAACCTGACCCCAAGAACCCCGCCAAAAGTTCACCCCCAACTGTGCGCTGTCAAAGGGTACGGCAATAGCGTCAATCGGCCTTTGTTTTCTATTTTCCGTGCATTGAGGGCCGTCAGATATATCGATTCATGCGTCTGCAACGCACTTCACAAACCGGGTGCTCGGTATATGTCGCCCAATCTAACGGAGCGTAAACGACACTTTCCAGATGGCCGTTCTTAGTATACTTTTACAGAGAAGGCAGTTGATGTGGATCAAGCAGTGGCTCGGAGTCTTATTCGAGAGCGTTCCTTTCTCTTTTACCTTCTATTGCGACAGTATCGCTACAGTATACTGTATGTACAGCAGACTACAGCATAGGCGTGCGCAGGGTTCCCAATTATGTGTGGGGAGGAGGGAGGTGGGTCAGGACAAGATGCTTCACTAATAATGATAATAATTTTTGGGGTTTAACGTCCCAAAACCACGATATGATTATGACTGATGCCGCAGTGGAGGGCTCCGGAAATTTTGACCACCTGGGGTTCTTTAACGTGCACCTAAATCTAGATACACGGGCCTCAAGCATTTCCGCCTCCACCGAAAATGCATGGCCGCCGCGGCCGGGATTCGGTCCCGCGACCTTCGGGTCAGCAGTCGAGCACCACAACCACTAGACCACCGTGGCGGGTGACAACGTATACTTCATAGTGGATGAAAAAAAAAAAAAACAAAAAAAAACATGAAAATGAAGCGATGACCATAGGCGTGTGCAGGGTTCCCCTTCGGGGTGCGAAGGTTTGTCGCAGCACCCCCCCTCCCTATAATGTCAATGTATTGGGCAGACTTTGCGCCCCCCCCCCCCCCCTGTCGCCCCCCCCCTACAATGTATAGGGCTGGCTTTGCGCCCCCCCTTCTCTCCCCCCCCCCCCCCGTGCGCATGCCTATGGAGATGACGTAGTTCTCACAATGACCTGCCCTAGGTCCCTGGCTTTCCGGGAGTAAAGATGGAAAGTTCTAGGAATGCAAACTTAGAAGAGTGTGGGTGCACGCCAGTTGGTGATTCATGATCAGCAAAGGTAACCGCAAAAGCACACGGGACACAGAAAGAGACAACAACACGACCCAAGAGTTGTCTCTTTCTGTGTCACTTGTGCTTTTGGGGTTACGTAGGAACTGGCAGGCGCTAATGTAGCTCGAATGAAAACGAATATCACTGTCCGTACTGCGCGCCCATTCGTCAACCGGAACTGAGCTTCAGAGATCACGCACTCTAAGCCGAAATCCGGCAAATTTGGACTAACTGCAGTCGTTAAACCAACGGATGAACGGTTCGTCCAACAGGGAGTAAATGCGTGACAGTGCGTGTCGTGCGCAAACGCCCGGCAATGAAGGGACCAACGGGGAGAGTAACTGCGCGCCGATCGCCTGTTGCCGCGCTGCACTGCTCGGCCCTGTCGGCTAGCACGAAAACGAGTTATATCGGTTGTACGCCAGAGTGAAAGCGAAGCACTATTCAATGAATCGAAGCTTTTATAAGAGGCAAGTTCAACTCGCGCCGGCGCACAGCGAGCGGATGAGTTCCGGCAAGTTTCTTCCCTATCGAGCTGCTGGCACTGCCGGGCCCAAACAAGTGCAAGCCTCCGATCCCGGACACCGCGGATAATACGTTTCAATGTGCCGAATTAGGAAGAACTACGAAGAACACCGACAGCGCTAAGAAAAGTAAGCTGTTCGTCAGCGGTCGTGTTCCCGCCGAGTCACTTGCCACAACTTTGAAGCGATATACGAAGTAGGCTTCGCACGTCATCGGCACCGAGCCGGCTGGCCGGGCCGGCGGCCGGTGTGAGTGCGTTGCGGCACAGGTGGAAGAAACGTCGCACAGAATTTGTTTCGCGGAAAATAATGTCTTCTGGATTAAAGTACCGTTCAAACTCTGTCTTTCTCTCCATGCGACAATCATCGTCAAACATTTAACATGAAGGCGAGTGCCGATACAAATCATCGTGCGGCCAGCGGTGTGCACAGTAAACAACCGTGCTTGCCAGCGGTCTCGTCGTTGTAATTATACATGTATATATATATACATCACTGCGTAATACGCCGCGCACAGTGAACACCCACCTAATTTTTCTTTGTGTCTAAAATAACGACGACGAAAATTGCTCAGGAAACGCATGTTGTGATCGCCGGGGGTCGTAAGTACAGCCGTGCTCCTCGTAAGCCTAGTGACGTTATCGGCAAGTAGACGACAGCGGCATCGACGGGCGCCTCACTGCTTCGCCGGCATTCCTGCATAAGCGCCGCTGCTATGTTTGTGTGTGTGGAGTTGTGCACCAGCACTGCTAACGCTGGTTCTGCCGACACGATCGAGTGCCAGTTGATAATTCGAATTCACTGACTGAAGGGGTGTTCGAGATAACGCGGATTCAGATTAAAAGATCGCTGTGCTTCGGTGCTACGAATAAGCCCACGTAAGTTTAGACGTACTGCGCTGTCAATGTTTATTGTTTTATTGCGCCGAACAGAAGTCTCCCACCGGCACTACATGGGAGGTCAAAACACTGTGCCTATATATATCCGATGGCTGGTTTTCGGCTGTGTAGCGCGGGCGGGCGGGTTTTGCGGTTTTACTTTGAGATGTCATTGTGTGTGTATGTGTATATGTGTTTGTGCGCTTGTCCCAATAACTACGGTCTCCAATGCTGATTAAGTTGGAATTACCATAAACCATACCAACTAGTGCAAGAGCGCCATTTTTTTTTTTCGATTCGTCCAGACGGTTCAACTGTTAGTCCCCCCTGGAGCATTCTACGAGGACCAACATTTAAACCAAGTGGAGTAAATGCTAGGGGGTAACAGTTGAACCGCTGTAGTTACTCCCGCAGTTGGTCCAAAAATGGTTCAAAATCTGTGGCAGCCCAGTTAGTCCCCTGAAGGGCCAATGTCATACCCCCCTTTTGGTCCTTTTCGGCTTAGAGTGCGCGTGCGTGGCCACTCACACGGAACACACGGCTCTCGTAATGCGCGCGAACTCCCGAGACTTTCGCTTAGTTTAGCTTCGCGCACGGCAACTATTTCGGGTGATTCACATCGCTCACAGCGACTGTAATGTGGCAGAACAAATGCCTTGTTCCATTAGCACAGAAAAGGAAAAAGGCAATGCGCACGCTAAAAACAACTGCATAACTCCACCTCTACTGTTCCGCTCATTCGTCCGCTTTTCCTCGAAACGGAAACTTAGGCCTAGCAGCTCGGTCGCGGCACCGTCTGCGTATCTCGCTTGGTTAAACCTGCCTGACAGACTTTAAAATCTGAATTTCGCATAGTTGCCTTCCATACGGCACACATACACACAAAGAGCAACGCGTATACGCTAAAAACAACTGCATCTGTCCACTTTTACTGTTCCGCCTGTTCGTCCGCTTTTCCTCGAAACGGAAACTTAGGCCTAGCAACTGGTTAGGCTTGTCGGGCGGGCTTTAAAATCTCAATTTCGCATGCTCGCGCTAAGGTGTACGCGCAGCGCTGCTGAAGCGTGCACTCCGAAGAAGACACGGGCAGGCGAAGAACAGCAACAAATGAGGCAAACTCAGCGCCGCCTATTTTTGGCTTTTCGCGCCCACATCGCCTCTGCAGTACGGCCGTTTCCCCTTCGAAACACTACGGCAGACGAACCAGACGGCCGCAGCAGACTACAGCTACACAGCAGACGACGAGCAGACGACGTCGAGCTGTTTGCAGACGACGCGTTTCGCGTAGCAGACGACCGAGGCAGGGGACAGCCGCTTGAGTGACTACAGGGCTCGTACTTTGTCTTATAGCTTCTTCAGTCATTTTTTTTTCTTGAAGAAGGCGTTGCGAGCAACAGTCCATAACGAATAGGGGGTGTTCCAAGGCACGCGAGCGCGGTCTGCGTTTAATCAATCTTTTTTTCTCCGCTGTCGCGGCGTACAGCAAAGGGGTGTACGGCGAGACACGAAGCGAGAAGACAGCCGCTGCCTTGATGCGGCCACAGCATCCCGTCGGGGCGCGTCAACATTCTCCGTGAAATGGCGCCGGCTTGTTTACCCTAATGCATGCACTCCGTCATTAACGCTTCCTTCGACTGCACAGCAAAGCAGTGACCGTCACGCACAAGCTGTAGCACTCCTGGAAGCAGCAGCAAGACCTGCGGTATACAGCGATTGCTAAGACTCTCCGATGGTTATTGAACTTTTCGGAAGCTACATTTCGCGCCTGCTTCATTTATTATTATTATTTTATTTTTTTTCATAACTGTACACATTGAGTTATATGCGTCACGCCGTTTTGGCAGTTGAAACCTGCCGGGCTGCGCGCATCAATCAGTTTTGTATCAAAAGCTTTCGCACACACAGCGCCGTCCTTTCTTAGAAGACACAGTCCGCATGGCCCCGCGCAAACGTTTTCTCGGTATTTCAATGAAAATAACAGAGGCCCCCCAACGCCGGCACTCAAGAGTTAGAAGGAAGAAAGCATTGGCGTGTGGAACAAAAGAAAAAAAATAGTCAGAGCCCTTCGACTACCGAGAGGATGGAAGCCATTGCTGTCATAAGCGTGCGCAGGGTTCCCCTTCAGTGGGAGGGGGGGGGGGGGGGTCAATTGGCCGGCCACACCCGCTGGCCCCCCGTGCGCGATTGCTGTAGTGAAATTATATACTGTACGCCTCGGTGGAACCAAGGAGGTTAAAAAAACAATATTTCTGGAGTGGAAATTATTGCTCAAGAGTGAAACCGCGCCCTCTGAAAGATGGCGGCTGCAGCAGCCATCTTACCAGGGGCAAGATAAACTGTCGTCTCTCGGCGAAGGTAAAGGGAGCATTTTCCTCGCACGCCCAACGAGTTTAATATGGCAACGTTTTCGGATCAGATATTGCTGCATATGTGTGTCTTTGTGTTACAAGGTGTGTGTGTGTGTGTGTGTGTGTGTGTGTGTGTGTGTGTGTGTGTGTGTGTGTGTGTG
This sequence comes from Rhipicephalus appendiculatus, assembly GCA_030522465.1. Classification (NCBI taxonomy): domain Eukaryota; kingdom Metazoa; phylum Arthropoda; class Arachnida; order Ixodida; family Ixodidae; genus Rhipicephalus; species Rhipicephalus appendiculatus. Next base: position 94,211 of record JALIZH010017162.1, on the reverse strand, counting down.
TGTGTGTGTGTGTGTGTGTGTGTGTGTGTGTGTGTGTGTGTGTGTGTGTGTGTGTGTGTGTGTGTGTGTGTGTGTGTGTGTGTGTGTGTGTGTGTGTGTGTGTGTGTGTGTGTGTGTGTGTGTGTGTGTGTGTGTGTGTGTGTGTGTGTGTATTTTTTTAAGTAAGCCTCGACATCTTAGGAAGTTTAATTAGTGATTAAGTCAACAATACTCATCTCGGTGTGTCACTTTCGTCGGGAACAACAATCTGTTATTTTATAATTAATGTAGCATTTACACTAACCGATCAAGGCCACTGGATCTCTAAGTGGGCACCACCACAAAAGAGCACGTTTGCGAGATCTCTGGAGGGCAAAACCTGGCTTCACTTTTGCTAGCAAGGCATTGCGAGAGCTTCCACACCAGAAAAAATTTTTAAACCTCCTAGGGTGGAACAGTTGTTACGGTGCTCGGCGCGCCAAAGATCTGGTCGGGAGAGACGGCAAATCGTTTGAAATACACAATTACTTTTGACCAAAACATAACATGTGCGCTTCCTTTGCGACAAAAAAAAAAAAAAAAAAAAAAGACCAGAAAAGGAAACAATAACAAAGAGGACTTGATTGGAATTACCAAACCGCAAGCGTGACATGTTGAACAAATGTCATTGAAATTCAACGTAAAAGCGCTGTGAATTAAAGTGTACATGAGTTAGTACAGAAATGGTGAACTTTTGTTAAATAAATTCTAATTTCATTACTTTTAAAAAGTAATGGTAATGTCGTCATTTTCAGCCAACTGCAATTAGTTATGTAACTTAATTACATATTAAGCAATTTGACAAAAGTTGCTAGTAATGTAACTTAGCTACTTTCAGAAGTAACCTTGCCATTTCTGGTGACAGTTCGTGCGATAATCAGATATTTGCTATATTTGCCTTTTTTTTTTTAACTGCCTATACATCTCTGACGCCGCTGTCATTCAAGTATTCATTAGTGTTTAGTAACTAACCTGCGGTTAATTACGTCCTCGGTTTTCATGCATCGCTGAAACAGCCAGCCTCCGTGGCGCAATCGGCTAGCGCGTTCGGCTGTTAACCGAAAGGTTGGAGGTTCGAGCCCTCCCGGGGGGCGGCTGATTTTTTTTTTTTACTCCCCGAATAGTTTTTTTTTCTTTTTCTTTTTTCTACGGATGGCGCTATTACTTTAACCATTACAATAAAGCAGCTCCACGTAGCGCCTGCCCGCGCTTGCTCGCGTTGCAGAAGACAAAGCGTTGCCCGGGCGTAGGCACATATTATCCACTTTTATTTTCTGGTCTGCTGCGGTGGTGTAGTGGTTACGCTGCTCTGCGGCTGACCGAAGGTCACGGGTTCGATCCCGGCCGCGGCGGTCTCATTTCGATGGAGGCGAAATGCCAGAGGCCCGCGTGCTGTGCGATGTCATTGCACGTTAAACTGGTCGGAACGTGCGATTAGATTCTGAAGGAAATGAAAACACCCTGAATTATACTGACAGATTCAAGCATTGTTTTCGCGAGCTAAGTAGGATTTATATTTTCAAATCGTGTTCAAAAGTAACAAAAAAAAAAAAACGGTATGTCACGCAGCCTAGCGGAAGGAGCCTTGAAGCTTGATTATGGAGTAGATTAACTTCGCTGCACGTTTTATTGACTGGACTCGTAATTCGAAGGTCGCAGGTTCGGTCCCTGCCGGTGGCTAGTTATCTTTTCGTCCACCTTTCTTTCTTCACATTTACATTACAATTACTTCTAATCGCATCCCCTATACTTTCCTTGGCATCATTGTCTGTTAGTTCTTATTAATATTGTGTTTAACAAAGCAAACGAGCCCTTAAGTTTACACTTCCTTGCTGCACGTAGTCACTTAGTCTGATGCTGTCGTGTGCGTCATAATTAGTCCGCAAAATTAGACCAGCCTCGCTCAATTCTGTGCAGCTTACGAGGTAAAAGGAGCTGCACGGTGAGAAGCGGCGCTGGCCATGTTAGCCACCCTAGCCATGTCCAGCCGTGGCGCATGCGCGCGGACTGCACGCATGCGCAGTAAACCACTCCGCTCGAACACCAACCGCTCTCGCGCACATTGTTCGTAGCATGCGTCGTCACGACTTCATATTCGCCGCAGAGGAAAAAAAAATCTGCTTACAAATGTTTCGCGGCGTTTTCCACGTTACCATTCCGTGATTAGACACTCTGACCGGTAAGCTTTCCGTTGCGCTTAAGAAAATAGGTACCGTAAGAATTGGTTGTCGGCATAGGTCTGCAAACTCACTCATGCGTCGACTCAGACTCAAATGAAGCCGTGAGTATGAGTCGTGAGTCCGGCTGAGTAATATGTTGGTGAGTTTGAGTCCGAGTGAATCCGGTCGAGGAAAAAGTACAGTGAGTGTGAGTACGAGTGAGTCCTCAGAGCAAGATATATTTCTTGAGCGAGTCTGAGTGAGCTCCAATTTCTTTGCCGACCTATGGTTGTAGGTCCCTTAAAGAACACCGATGGTGGAATATTTCCGGAGCCCTCCACTACGGCGTCTCTCATAATCATATCGTGGTTTTGTGACGTAAAACACCAGGTATTATTATATAATTTATATGTTATCGTGATTATATTGGGCGACTAATGAGACGTAGACTCAAAATATCCAGGTGCTTCTCTCGCGCATGACGCATATTACCTCATCAACGGCGTCTCAAAATCCTGTAGAACGTAAGAACATTCGACAGCACAAAAATGACATGAGGTTCGTTTCTCATGCAAGTGGTTTTGTCTTTAGGGCAAAATTGTTCGCGTCATTCCTGCTACGTCGGTGAAATCGTACATGTTTACGTTTACGCCACGTCCATCTTTTTGTTTTTCGACGCAAGAACGCTGGATTTGTCCGAGTTAATCGGTTTGCCGATAATTGCTGTTATACGCGCGTTTTGTCCGCGGAGGCGATGCACCTGAACATGGCCATGCAAGAAAGCTTTGGCGTGTAGAAGAAAAGAAAAAAAAGACCCAAGAGCCATGCTCTGTTCAACTTCTGCACCCAGCCTGCAGAGATGCTTTGTCGTCTGCTTCGCGAGCGGAGAACAGACGGACATAATCGTTGTCCGCATGCGCGCGCCCGCCTCTTTTCTTCAGCGGCGACGTTTTTCAAAACTATGGCTGCTTCAGTTTACTTTTCGCTTCCCCGTAGTTCCTCGTACGATCTCGAAAAAGAAAAAAAGAAAAACGCGTGCACCACGTCTTTCGTCCGCGTCCTGCCATAATCGTTTGCTGGGTACAACAAGGTTTGGGTGCTCGCCTGGGCGCTTCTGCGTCGTTCTTCAACAAAGGGAGTGGAATGGCCACAAGGCATGCAGCAGCTTGCACGGCATCCATGCGCCAGAACCGCGTCTGCTGGTCACACAGTTATGGAGGTGGGGGGGGGGGAGCTGGACATGGCCGCTGACCCTGGACAAAAGAGGGTCGCCGTTTCGCCCCCCCCCCTCCCCCCCCCCCCCCCCCCCCGCAAACAACAACCGCGAGTATTTGCCATTGTCAAGGACATAAAAGAGACAATGGCACCGAGTCGGCGAGTGCCACCGAATGCGCAGGCGCGCGCGAAGCAGACGACAAACTTCTCCCCCGAAGCAGACGACGCGAACTTCTGGAAAGGCACCTGTGGGACGGCCTGTCGCGGTTCCGCTCCCAGCGAGAGGTCAACGCGCGCTTCCACGGTGTCATTAGAGCTCGACGACACGGACCACGGCGTAAGAATGGCACAGACTGAGCACGATATGAATTGCGAGGTGGGCTCGGGTGTTGCTACGTTCCTGAGAATGTAACACCACTGATAGTGCGCGCATACATACACGGAGGACAACGAGGGAAGTGATAAGCTAAATGTGTCAGCTGCAATTTAGCCGCGTAAGCACGAGGGGTTGTGACAAGGTACATCATGCGTATGTGTTAAAGTACAATCTCTTCCTGCTGTTGTAGTTTTCCTTTTTTGTGTGTGTGCGTGTGAGAGAGAGAGTGTGTTTTCTTAGAGTCGTGATGGTCCCTCGCTGTCGCTTTGGCGCCCTTCAGTTGTGCATGAAGTCGCGGGTTCGATTGCCTTGAGTCACTTTGATGATCGAAAAACGCCACTCCCATCGAGCATGTTAAGAACCTCCGGTGGTTGATTCTATACGAGCGTGTTTCATCACAACGCGGCGTCTTGCAGGGCTCACGCGAGGCTCCTAGATTCTTCATGTCCTACAGTTTCTTTTTAACGAACCTGGTATAACCACACAGTATCTGCCACAAATGCAAAAACACGTGCTGCCAATCACTTCGCTGACAGCTTGACAGTTTGACGTACGAATCCACCACGGAGTTCATATCGCACACCAAGCTGAACAGCGAAGCCACAGCGGTAATGCCAAATAGCCAATGTCATTTCTGTACACTCAAAACGTGTGTGGTCGTCGGGTGAAAGTCCGTGAGATGCATACATTCGTACGCCGTACAGATACGTACGCAATGCGACAATAAAAGAGAACCGGGAAGTCTGCATTGAAACACCGATTCCTGCAAGTGAATATGTCAACGTACGTACAGGGGTGGTAAAAAGTTCGCAGGCCACTATCCCACGTAATCCAATGGCAACGCGGCCTAAGGAACTTTTTGGACACCCCTGTACACCACGTTCATGTGTCATTCTGTCGAAGGATCCATTCCATGGGACTTCCTTTTGTCATTCCTTTAACGCACTAGACACATGAGTGTCTGGAACCACCCTTTGTTTCATCAAATGCTTGCCACGGTTCCCAAATTAAACTTCTCAGGAGGCCTTGCTTAATGCCCCAGAGCGACAACACATCGGCAACTTGCGCTCTTTGACCACTCCTGGCCGCTGCGTCAGTAAACTATATTTCTCGTATCAGTAAATTACTATTTAATAATACCAAAATGCAGCACTCCAGACGCGAGAACACATTTAGAACGCTAGAAATAGCAGCTGGCGACTCCATCCCGAGTTTCCCGCAACAACGCCTCGTGACGTCACAAATTTCTGACGGCCGTCTGCTAGGGCCAAAATTATTATTTGTCGGTAAAAAGAACGAATTACTTTCTATTCTAAGGGATCCATACGTCTTACATAGTCAGGAAATTTTATCGAGCCAATGTGGCCAGAATATGCAGGAAATATATGAAGCCCGTGACGTCATACTGGCATCCAAGTGCCGACGTCCTGGCGCGAAATTTAAAAAAGAAAAACGAAACTTTTGACCTACGTTTTCTCTCCAAACGTGAAACCAGAAGTGGGAAATAAACAGTAACAGACATCAAATATAATTTACGAGTTCGAACTTATTTGGCAATTCACATTTTTTTAGTGTCCCAATAAACTCCACACATCGTCATGAACATTGCCTTGTATAGTAGGGGTTTCAAACACGCTGCCCGCGGAATAAGTTTTGTGATTAGTGACGTGGAAGTGATTAGCACATAAGAAAGGGCCCGATGTAATCGAAATGTATTGCAGTAGCACGGATAATTGGGCTAGTTGGTATTGGTTCATCTTTTAAACTGGATAAGGGCGCATTTTCTTGTTCTAGTGTCCGTGTCTGTGTGCGCGCCCTTATTCAGTTAAATGTTTTGTGACTTTGCTGAATTAAAGGGACCCTGAAACGGTTATTTGAAGCTTTGTCAGCGTTTAGGCTAGAGCATCATCGAACCATTGGCACCACAAATTTCGCTGCACGCCGTGTACCAAGGCGGCTACGGCCAATTATATCATACCCTCCTTCTTACCCCTGCCTTGCCTCCTCAACTCATGATACACGCTGGCATCGCTGGCGATCGCAGAGCTCATGTGAGCACACTCGATGATTTGAGCTTCGCCCAGGTGATGACCTCTGAGACTGCACGCCGACAGGTTGCGTGCATCTCGGAGACCATAGCCCCACTGCGCCCGGCAGCACGCACGCCGTCTGGCAACAGAGACATCGCGGAGTGGTTGATATCTGCTTCCGACAGGTGCCGCCACCCTACCAGCCAATTTTCCGTGCGCGCACACCGCAGCCAATCAGATCGTGCGCAGACTGCGTGTCATACTGGGGAGGGGCGGTTGAAAACGCGTTGGACTGAGCCGCAGTGATCTGCAGCGATTCGCAGCTTTATAGCGTTGTAATCAATTACACAGTGTACGCAGAGAGCTTAAATTAGTCTGTAAATGAGCCTTAGGACTTGGTCTACTGGCTCAATGTGTTTGTACAAAATCGTCAAAACCGTTTCAGGGTCCCTTTAATAGCACTCGCATTATTTTCTCGCCTAAGAGGTGGGACTGCTCTCAAGCATTTTTTTTTTTTTCGTGGGGCAGCCCATTCGGTCACATGAAACGAAACATCACCGAGGAACGAAAACAACATTTCAGAATCGGCGTCCAGATTTTAGTGAATGTATGTGGGAATCATTATCGACATGTTTTTCGAAATGTGACGGCAAATCACCTCGAGAAATGACCCGTACATGAAATATTTTAGGTAACATTTTGTTCAAATTCCCTCGCCCCCCCCCCCCCCCTCCCGCTCGTACAATCTTCACTGCCCCGTCCCTTGTGTGATTAAATTTCGTGAATGCGGCTCGCCAGCTGAGGTCAGTTTGAGACCCCTGCTGAACCAAGCGGGTTTCGACTTTAGCGTGTGTTGCTTAATTGTCTGAGAAAGCGGTGGGATATTTCTTTAATCCGCTGCACCGTTTATCGCGTGAATTACCTTTGATCGAAAGAAAAGCAGCGCACGATGTCGCAATGCCTAGCGGATTACTGGAGTGACTGTACACGTTTACTGTTTCACCTTCAGGAGCCATATACAGTAAATCTATAGTAGATAAAGTAGCGAATTGGGCTAGTTGGAACATATTCATGACGGCCAGCGCAAACAAGACAAGATACATAGAAAGTTTAATGAAAAAATAAAACGTGCAATTCTACGATCTTTCATTAAAACTTTCAGTTGATAGTCAGCGCCTGCGTCGCGTACTTTCTTTTCAGTCATGTTTTCAGTCTTGTCTCATTTGCGTGGGCCGCCATGAGTAACTCTATTATGGATGACCATAGGCGTGCACACGAGGGGGGGGCAGGGGGGGGGGGGGGGGCGAATCGAAGAGACCCCCTAGTCACCTAAAAAGGGGGGCGCAAAGTCTGCCCCATACATTGATTTAATAAAAGGGGGGGGGGGGGGCGCTGCGACGAACCTTCGCCCCCCCTGAAGGGGAACCCTGCGCACGCCTATGTGGATGACCCCATATCGCCACCCCGTAGCATTCGCGGACTCGCAATAAATACCCACGCGATTCATCGCAGAACAATACACGGCCACGTCGATCTTCACAGTGCACGAGCACGACCGACACAAAAGAAAGGTCGTGGGTGCGCACGCGCACGAATAACAAACGCAATACGGCACACGGACGATGCAACGCGGAATAGCCGGGTCGTCGAGGCGAAGGAAGTCCGTGTGGGTTACTCCGTGTACAGCACACACACGGACGCACACAGATGCCAGCGCGGCCGCTTACACGAGACCTTCAACGCGCGCAGGCGTGCCAGCAGGTAACAAAGAAACACCCCCGAGTATTCCCTCACGGCCAAAACGACGACGTAACGCTCACGCCTTCGAGGAGAAGAAGGCGCGAATCGAAGAGACCCATTTGCGCGTCGTTACGAAAGCGCGAAGCAATAAGCGAGCGCTCGCGCGGGCCACTTATGGGTTCGAGTTTCGCCCCCAGTAATGTCGAGGTTACAGTGTGTTTTTGGCAGTGCCGATGTGCAACCGTCATTATCTTGAAGCACAAAAAATAAAACGGGCTCAGGAACAGTAATTGTTTGGGGTTTAACGTCCCAAAACCACGATATGATTATAAGGGACGTCGTAGTGGAGGGCTAGACCACGTGGGGTTCTTTAATGTGCACCTAAATCTAACTACACAGGCCTCCAGCACTTGGCATCCAACCAAAATGCGGCCGGGATTCGATCCCGCGACCTTCGGGTCAGGAGTCGAGCACCATAACCATGCACTAGACTCCCGGAACGGGTTGCTTAGGAACAGCGGTGTCAACCTGAATTTTTTTTTTTTTCGCGGGTGGGGACTATATGCATGTGCGTGCATGCGTTTGTACGTACGTGTGCCTGCACATATACACGCAAAATTAAAAATTTTCGTGGGGCGAAGAGGGGGGATTGAATAACCCCCCTCCCATGGCTACGCCAGTGCTCGGGAACTGGAGGAAGCCTTCTTCATCAAAATGATGCGTGATGATTAAATATCTGAACATTTCGTTCGCTTGATCGATTGCTAGGTGCACATACTCAGCAAATTATTCCACGTGACACAGGATCCAGCGCTAGTACGGTGTCGATTTTTCGTGTTCAGCTTTGTTGAATAAATTACAACCGTTAGACAGCGCTCGTCCTGTGTCCGATATTTTTTCCTGTGTGTCTCCGTCGTTTTTACGCTGGTATTTCAAGTACGCACGTATGGTAATACCGTACCGCCATGGTCAGTACGTAGCTTTTTTTCACATAAAAAAAAAAAAACGCCTCAGCCACGCGAGCCAGTGGCGTAGCCAAGGTTGGGGGGGGGCTCTAACCCCCCCCCCCCCCCCGAAATTTTTCAGTTTTGCTTGCGTATATATGCACGCACACATACAAACGCACGCACGAACATACATAAAGTATGGTTGAACCCCCCCCCCCCCCCCCCCCGAAAAAAAATTTCTGGCTACGCTACTGACGCGAGCAGCTCATTGTACACAGTGTAACGCAATGAGATTATCAAAATGGCTAATAGAGGTCTTGCAAACTAAAAAAAATGCGGCGTGCCAACCAAGACGGTACGGTATTACGGTGCAGTAGAACAGCACTGCTAAAACACCCTATTATTTCGCAAGGATCGGCGCAGTCAGGGTGTCATTTTCAGCGTCGAGCGAACGAAAGCATTGAAAGACACAATCGGTCGTTTCCGAGCGGGGTTGATTGACGCCCGACCGCTTGATTGTTTCAAATTGCTGCGCGACGTCCGTCAGACACGAACGCAAATGACTTTTTATTTTCTTGTTGCGAGAGCGCGGATCTCCCGAGAGATCAAGGTTAACGAGTACCGTCTGACACCACCACGCAATCGAAAATGAAAACTGGAACGCGTGCTCTCCCAATGGAAATCCAGTAGGCATTGCGACATCGCGCACAGCTTTTCTTTCGATCGGAGTCAATTCAAGCGATAAACGGTACAGCGCAATAAAGAAATCCCACCGCTTTCTCAGAGAAGCTACACCCGCTAAAGTGAAAACCCGCTAGGTTCGGTTAAATCCGGATTGATGTGGTACGGCCTCGACGACAAAAACAGCTGTCGGTGTAGGTGTCGTCTGCTACGCGTTTTCGAAAAGCAGACGTACGCGCGCAGATTGGGCGGGATCGTCGGCCTAAACGAGCTTTAGAACGGTCCCGGATGACGACTTTTGAAAGGATAGAACGAAAGCAAAGAACGGCCGGCGATGTGCGAGTTGCAGCCGGTGATGACTCACCTCCTGGTTTGTCGCCCTGTTGATGGCCAGTTGCACCTTGCCGTACGTTCCCTGTCCCAGCTTTCGAATCACCTGGAACCGCTGCCTCAACTTGTGTTTTTTCTCGCCTTTCTCCTCGGCAGCCGAGGGCGGCGGTTCGACGTCTTGCTGCACCACCATGGTTTAGTTAGTTAGGTGGTCTAAACGACCGTAGGGCACACCGCTTGTCACTCGTTTCAATAATCCGCAGTCGAATCAGCCACGAATAGCGCGCTACATCGGAACCCTACCACAGCGGAACACCGTCGAGCACAGACGTCGAAACTGTGGAAGACGCACCGTCGTCGACCACTACTCGTCCGGAGAAGATGCGGAGTTTCTTCGTGGGACACTGGGACGCTGGCATGTGGTGGTCACTCCGTGTCGATCACTTTTGGTTTGTAGCCTAGCGCACGTGTGTGTGGGACTGCTACCACCGCCGCCGCCCGATTACTGCGCGGTGGTGGACAGCGGCAAGCACGCTGTCAGAAGAGGCGCCCAGTGTAGTGCCGCCGCAGGCTCTCCGGCGCTGGGCTGCTGCGGAAGGGGGAGACGACGTCATCGCCGAAAAGTGGTGCTAATTTTAGCGGCCCGATCTCATGTTACGAACTTAGCCCAGTGATCTCGCCTCAGCTGCCGCCTCGTCGCCCATCCGCCGTAGCAGCCAGCGACTACGTGCACGACTCCTCCCTCCTTCAATGCCCTCTCTCTCACTTTTGCGTTTCTCTCGCTCGCTCGCTCCGTTTTTTGAGAGATGGAGAGTACCTGGCGGCAACAACCGATCAGCTCAGCACCTGTCGGCTGCTCGTCGAGTCGGTGCTAAGAGGAGACCGATTCGCTTCGAAAACAACGTCTCAGACTCCGGTTCTCAGTCTCAACACGCGAGCGACACTGTCTCAATGCCGAAGAAACACGTCGCTCGTCGTGTCATATTTCCGGCAACGTAAAAACGCTTCGGCTAATTCGCCCGAGAAGACGCCCGGCGAGCAGTTGCGGTAAACGGCTCGCTCGATTCTCCGCTTTTCGTTCTACATGTCTCCTCAAACAAGGGTTAATGAGAATGCCGAGACCTTAGCCTTTATATAGCGCTATTTTTGTACGCTATATAAAGTGGATAGGAGGTCTGTGACAAGTTCTGCGAACCGGGAGTTCACGACCCAAGGCACGAGCCGCGATTTGTTTTGCTTATCAATTAATCTGTGCGGCTTTGCTCAGTGTTGCTAGGACAAATTTGTTTTCACGCTAAGTATTGTACCAACAACCATTACAACTGTCTCTTTAGATCAATTTATTAATTGAAAAATTCTGATTTGCAATAATAAAAAACAGTCATAATACCAAAACTTAGTTTGACATTTGTCGTATGTAAAAAGCATAGCCTTTGAGAATAAAAAACTAAGGCATTAAGGCATAAGCTTGGGCGCCAATAAAACCCGTAAGCTTTCTTCAATTATTGTATAAGTAATTATGGTAACAAGAAGTCGTTTTACTTTGTATAATTAGTTATTACGTTTTTTAAAAAAAACGTTGACAGTTTTCACAACAGCCTAACTGTCATCGTCATCAGCAATAAGCGTTGTCATGGCGACAGTTAGCATCGCGTGTGTTTCGAAGTTGCGTTCTGGGCTTGTAACTATCTTGGACGGGCATCGTATTCAAAGAGTTCGCTTCGCCAGCAGCGATGCGGGCCGTCGCACTCTGGGTAGACAAAGTCCACGACCGCGAAAACAACGAGCAATGGTAAATGAAATTAGCCAGCTGTCAAACGCTGACAGCTTTTATTGGCGCACTATAGCGCTTGCGTTGGTAATCGAGAACTATGCTTGAGAACACTGTCTCTAGAGAGCTGGAAGTGCTTACGAAGGTCGCGGAAGCAAACATTATTTTACTACCATGGTATAAGCTTCTGTAATGTGGCTGTTGCCCCAGTGCTTGACAAGATCGAATGCAAATCGATGTTAGACTCAGTAAAGCTTGTCACATTTAGCACTTGATGCATTGTTATGCGACACTCCTGCAAGAAATCGTGCATGTTTTTCTTTCGCTTGTGTTTGTTGCATGCTGCATTATAGAACGACAGAAGCAAAGTCATAAGAACTCGTACAACCATGCATTGTCAGCTGGTAGTGGGATTTTTAATCGTGAACTGATCACACGCACATCACTCGAGCGGCGTAAATCAGTCAATCGCTAAAAGCCGCTCTGATGGCACGTTGAAGGTGCGAGTACGTGGCGAGCCTTCAAGTTTTCGAAGTGTAATCTTATGTATATGTAGACCGTTTCATGCTGTTATATAGTCTTTTGACACTGACAAGGTGATAACATTTCTCGAATGCATTCGTAATATCAGCACGCAGAAATAAATAGGCGGGAAGTGTAATGATATCAAGTGTGGTCGATAATTGCATGTTTCCTGAGTGAGAATTGATGCCTGTCTTCCGGAACTCATCCAGAAGTGTTCTGGGGGCTAGGCATTCAGAACACTTCTGGTACCACAACAGGCGAAGACGCAAGAACATACTCTCAATATTCACAACTTCCGAACTGATTTGCCAACCTTGTCTCTTTCAGCGGTAATGAACCTTTCTTTAGCAAGCAAATAATGATGGGGTTTGTAATTCTGTAGTTCGTTGTCATTCCAAACTAACTTAATACTGCTCTTTCGCGCCACTTTTAACCGAAACTTTATTGGCAGTCAGCAGTTTTCAGCATACAGTACTCGCGGATTGAAATGTGACATTGTTGTGTGTGTGTGTGTGTGTGTGTGTGTGTGTGTGTGTGTGTGTGTGTGTGTGTGTGTAACGATCGCTATGAGCAACAGTGATGTTCCGTCCTGGACAGAAGAATTCCCTTTCCGAGGCCCGAAAATTCCCCATTTCCGGCATTTTTCCCCGCATACATCGCCAAAAATCCCCTCGCACATTTCCCCTCCACAAAAAAAGTTTATAATATATATATATATATATATATATATAGTGTTCGACGTGTTTCAGGCTCTTCCCATCGCTTTCTCTTCTTTCCTGCCCAACTCAAAGCATCGCCTCTGAGATCGGCTTTTATTACTATGAAGGAGCTACCTTAGAGCTCGCTTGAAGCCGTATGCGATGCAGAAGGAATGCTGTACATGCTCATGCACACGGCCACTGCATAAGAAGAAAAGTTTATTGTTTTTTTATTGTTACTGAGTGACGTGGGCGTACATTATTGTGCCTAGCAGACGCTCTGTATCTATATGCACCACATTTTGTACAAAAAGCACGTCAACTTTTCAATAATGGTGACTAAATATTGTGAAATAAAACAAGCTTTTGTGGTGGTATTTAACATTTTATTGACTTGATTGGGAACGGTTCTGAAAACTACCGTAAAGAAAAAAAATAAATAAATGTGAAGTGACTAGAATAAATATTGACTGGGTCTTTAAAACCCAGTCAATATATATTGACTGGGTTTTTAAAGACTATGGTCTTTAAAAACGAACCTTAAAGGCTGTGGTTTGGCGCGCTACATGCGCCAGAAATGATTGCGACATGCGAAAGCCTCATGTCCACAGTCTTTTGATCGTTATAAAAAAAAAATTTCGCTGCCCCTCAAAATTCCCTGCAGTATCGCGAAGATTCCCTTTTTCCCTTTCGTCCAAAATGACTGTCCAAAATTCCCCGAAAAAGGGAAAATTCCCTGCACGGAACATCACTGATGAGCAATTGCTCGTGATAACCATGTCATGTCACTGCACATCTGACTGTTGAAGGCAATGTTGGCTCTAACGTAAGTGTTTGAGCCAAAATTGCACTGCTTCAACATGAGCTGTAGACACTGGAACCAGGGCAGCACCAGAATTTTTTTACCAGCGGGCGCCCACTACAAGCGATATCCATCAGGGAAAGGGGGCAGGTAGGCAGAAAACTTGTGCATTGTGTCTTGAAAGCCGTTGAGATGCCTTTGTACACAATTGTGTGCACTGCTTGTTTTTGCTGGTTGTGTCGACTAGTTGCTAAAAAAAGAGCAATACATGTTCATGTTTGGATGAATAAAACCTACTGCATAATAAATGTATCTTCATTTAGCTTAACCTTGCTGGGTACTATTGCATATGATGACTTTGAAGAAGACACTACCATTTTTGAAGAGTCATTGTTCGACCTGCAGCTTTCCACTTGCCTCGTCAAAAAGCTTTATTCACTTTGCTCGAAATGAACATAACCCAACACGAGCTCGCACTATATTGCTAGCCCGTAATTTGATTCTTTTCATGAAAAAAGAGAGCATGAATGACTTTAGGATAAATAGATATTCAGGTATGATTTGATTCACTTTAATTGCTATAAATCAAGCAAATCCTTGTATTTGAACATTATTTTTGCTGCAACAGAACATCGAGTGCCTTGAAATAAGGTTGTGTGAATTTGACGCATTTACAGACAGTTCTTAAGGGAAGATGCGATTCGGAAAAAAAGGTTGCGTTAATCTGTAGCCTAGGGCCATGAAATTTTTGCTGTATATGTAGGCTTTTATGCTGATTTCAAATATGTAATTAGTTTTATAGTAAGTTGCACAGTTTTCGTTTTGTGCCAGGACAATGTGTAAAGTATAGTTCGTTTTGGACAAACTTTTTATGCCACTAAACTTTTACGGTTGTGAGCCATTAATGGCTCATATTGCTCCAAGTTAACTCTAGAATGCAAATAACTATCAAGAAAGTGCGTATAAAACATTTTGATGGTCAAGAAAAATTGTAATGCGAGAATTCTCAGAATCGTCAGCCCATACTAATTGTTTACTTTAGGTTCTTAATAATTACACAAGCGATATCAAGTTTTAAAGGAGATACTTGCACCCTTCACATGTGAAAGAATATGTCAGTCAGTCAGTCAGTCAAGAACTTTATTTAAAGGTCCTGAGGAGCTTAAGCTGCCGGGCGATCCATGACCCTTGCAGCCGCTACCGTAGGCGACGCCCTAGTCGGGGCGGGAACGTGGAGGCGTTCCGCCAGTTCTTGGGCCCTCTGGACTGCCTTTAGTTGGTGGTGGAGCTCAGAGCTCCTGAGTGCCTCTTCCCAGTCGGACTCACTGGTGAGAGGTCCCTGAGGTAACGCGGGACATTGCCAGAGCATGTGCGAGAGTGTACTATTGACTTCTGCACAATCTGGGCATTGTGGAGTGATGTCCGAGTTGTAAAGGCTGAGTCGGGCCCGTGATGGGTACGATCTCGTTTGTAGCATGCGGAAGGCGACCGCTTGCGCGCGTTTGAGCTTTGTATGTGGTATGGGGTATTGGCTTCTGCCAAATCGATAGTGAGATGTTATTTCGTGATAGGTTAGTAAGGGGTCATTGAACTGTATATCTGGGCCCAACTCTCCGGTGGCTGATTGATCGTCGCGGCGGGTCAGTTCTCGCGCTCGGTCATGAGCCATTTCGTTGAGGTTGGGTTGCCTTGAGTGGATGTCCTTTCCCATGTGGGCAGGGAACCAAGAGAGGTAGTGCGAGCCCGTGTGCTTGCGTGTTTGTAAAATGTGGGCTGCTTCACGCGCGATATTGCCGGTTTCGTAAGCCCGAATGGCGGCGCGGGAGTCTGTGAAAACGCTGGTGTGCGAGGGGTTGGTCATTGCTAAAGCTATGGCGACCTGCTCGGCTATGGCGCTCGTTGCTAGCCTAACCGAGGCGGCTGAGCGTAGGACTCCGTCGCCGTCTACTACCGCGAGTGCAAAGGTGGAGGAGTTACCATATTGCGCCGTTCCGACGAATACGGTTGAGTCGCGGTTCGCGGCGGTGCGGTCGAGGATCGCACGAGCGCGGGCCAGGCGTCTGCCCCTGTTGTGTTGCGGGTGGACGTTTCGTGGGAATGGGGTTACCATGTAGGTATCTCTGACATCTCTCGGGAGGGTGACTGCACGCTCAAGGTAGGGGTGTGGGGACATGCCAGCCTCGTTTAGAAGTCGACGGCCTGCTTTGGAGGAGGAGAGGCGGACGACTTGGGCCGTGGTCTGGGCCTCGATCACTTCGTCGATGTCATTGTGCATGCCTAGTTGGTCAAGACGGAAGGTACTCGTGTTTTAGGGTAGGCCGAGGACTTGTTTAATGCTTTTGCGCATGAGTATGTTAAGTTTCGTCTTTTCCACCTTTGTCCAGTTGTGGACAGAGGTGACGTAATTTATGTGGCTCATTAGAAACGCGTGGTATATGCGCAGGAGGTTGGCCTCGCCTAGGCCTTTCCTACGGCCCGAGACACGATGGATGAGTCGGAGCATGTTTTCTGTTTTAGCTTTGATTTGCAATACGGTTCGTGCATGGCACCCGGTGGCCTCGACAAGAAGGCCGAGGATGCGTATGGAGTCAACGCGGGGTATTCGTTGCCCGTCTTTTGTATGTAGTGCTATGGGTAGCTCGTCTAAGGGGGTTAGATGACGAACGCCTTGGCGAGATTGCCGGTACAGTAGCAACGCTGATTTCGTGGGTGACAGTCGCAGTCCGCTGTTTTGTAGGTAGGCCTCCGTGGTATCGAGAGCGACTTGGAGGGCCTGCTCTACTTCTGCCAGGGAGCCTCCCCGGGCACCAGATGGTGATGTCGTCCGCGTATAGAGCATGGTTTATGTTAGGGATGTCGCGGAGTTTGTTGGAGAGTCCCTTCATTACTATGTTAAAAAGGAGTGGGGAAATGACCGCTCCTTGTGGTGTCCCGTTGGGACCCAATGTGTATGTATCGGATGTTAGTTGCGATACTCATAGTTGGGCTTTTCTGTCTTGCAGGAAAGAACGGACGTATGTCTGGAATCTTTTACCGAGGCCGAGGCTGGCAATGGATTCTAGTATGAAGCGGTGGGAGACTGTGTCGAATGCTTTGGTGAGGTCTAGGGCGAGGATGCCGCGGACATCTCTCGTTTTTGAGTCGAAGATCTGCTTCTTTAGTATTAACATGACGTCTTGTGTTGAGAGATGTGGTCGAAACCCTACCATATTGAATGGAAATAGGTCATTGTCTTCTATGTAACGCGATACGCGGTCTAGGATAGCATGTTCAGCTGCTTTTCCTATACATGAGGTTAAGGAAATGGGGCGTAGATTATCAAAGTTGAGTGGTTTGCCTGGCTTTGAGAGGAGGACTACTGTGGCGGTGCGCCATTGTTCAGGCACGTGGCCGGTTTCCCACATGTGATTTATGTCTTTCGTGAGTAGTGTGATGGCTTGGTCGTCTAAGTTTCGCAGCAGGCGGTTGGTTACCCTGTCAGGACCAGGGGCCGATCTACTGTTGAGGTTGTATAAAGCTTCCCGAATTTCAGACTCCGTGAATGGGTCGTCGAGTTCGGGTATTGCTTGACATTCTATTTGTGGGTAGTCGGTGGGTTGTGCTGGACGTAGGGGGAGGTGTCGCTTGGCTATTTCCTCCAGGAAGGTCGTCTCCGTTCCTCTCGTCTTCTTGTGCGAATGTAGAAGGCGGTCTATGGCATGAGTCTGGTTGTCTTTTGTTTGGCGGTCGTCGAGCATGTGTTTTAGGAGGTTCCATTTACCTCCCGTTCTCATGCGGCTATCGACCGCCGAGCAGAGCTCGTGCCATTGGAGTCTTGTAAGCTCCGTACAATATTGGGCGATGTCTTGGTTAAGTATTGCTATGCGTTTACGCAAGCGTCTGTTGAGTCGTTGTGTTTTCCAGCGTGCGAGTATCGATGCTTTTGCCTCGAGCATGTGTGCGAGGTGTGGGTCCATTCTCAGGACCTCGAGTTCTTTTTGTATTGTTTTTGTTGCTTTGACGACGTCTTCCTGGAGGGAGGAAAGTAGTTCGGTGAATGTGTGGGCAAAATTTCATCCCGATCGGGCTATCAGAAGTACCAAAAACATGATGTCCAAACTCAAGAAGTTGCCCAAAAATGGATCTTGAGAAAAATGCATTTTAAAGGTATAAGTGAAAGCTCATCTATGCGGTGAAGATATGT
This sequence comes from Rhipicephalus appendiculatus, assembly GCA_030522465.1. Classification (NCBI taxonomy): domain Eukaryota; kingdom Metazoa; phylum Arthropoda; class Arachnida; order Ixodida; family Ixodidae; genus Rhipicephalus; species Rhipicephalus appendiculatus. Next base: position 76,736 of record JALIZH010017162.1, on the reverse strand, counting down.
TATTTAAGATGATTTATTCCATCATGAGAGCTTGGCAATCATGGTTATTTTGAGCATGTGGCTTTAGTGAACCCCTCATGCGAAATGCAATAGCAAGCAGCCAGGTGACAATTTCCAGGAGGCTCTAGAAAATGAGCACTTTTTAGTTTTTTAGTAGCCACCTTTTGCTCTTTAATAGCGATTTTAACCTACTTCAAGTTTAATTACAATCATCAGTTTTTTTTTGTCGTGAAAGTAGAGAAACTAAACTTGTGAAAGCAAATAAAAACGAAAAATATGTAATTCTGGAAAAAAACTTGCGTTTTTCGACTCGCATCTCCCCTTAATAGATGGCGTCTGAAAGGGGTAAACGGCATTACATGCCTTACTTAGCCCTACATTTTTGTGCTTTAGTCCGTGAGTACTGGACTTTACCACTTTTCAAAAGTTCTTCTAGTCCTTCTATTCTAATTTACAACAATTGAATGTTCCTTAGTTGACTGGCTTGTGTGTCGTTCTGCACAGTATTTACGACCTGGTCTTCAAGCCGGACGGCAGCCAGCTCATAGTCGCAGCCGGCACACGAGTCCTGGTGTATGACACGTCGGACGGTGCGCTCGTTCAGCCGCTGAAAGGCCACAAGGACGCCGTGTACTGTGTCTCCTACGCCAGAGACGGTAAACGTTTCGCATCGGGTGGTGCCGACAAGCAGGTCATCATCTGGACGGCGAGCCTCGAGGGCATCCTCAAGTATTCGTACGTAAATCGTGCGGTGTTGTCGATGTGGCCGCGCGGCGATTGATTCTCTGTTGTTACTCATGAGCAGTTTTAGGAGCTTTATTTTGATGTTTTCTTGGAAACCTTAAAGGAACACTAAAAAGCAAAACGATTTTTCTCATATTACTAAGTTACTCTTGCACGGTACCAAAAACACCCCGCCTGCTGTGAGAAGACACTTGGTAAGCGAGAAAACGCTCAAACCGAGAATTAGGGTGGCGACGCTACCTTGAAGTTTCTGCACCATTGGCTTTAAAGGAGTACTGACACGATTTTGGAACATCGCAAAAGGGACATTTTTCGTTTCCTTGGTATGCATTGCCAACGCTCTCCACACAGCGGAGTCAGACAACACATATAAAATATTTTATTTTGATTTTAAAGTTTTCGTCGCTGAGAATCTGCAAGCCAGCTCCACTGCAATGGACATTATCCCGACGAGTCAAGTCAGCTCTGAGTTCGCGAGCTCTGCGTCCGTCATGCAGCCTAAATCGCAGAAATCACTCTCAGGATCCCTGGACGACAATTCACTCATCGTTGTTTACGTGCACCACGAGCAGATGACAGATTTTCCGTTAGTACGTCGCCAGTTGCTCTTCCCGTGACGTCGGGCTGCTTTGATACGTCACTGAGAAGCCACCCCCTCGATACCGAAACCGAAATTGCTGTTTTATGGTAGCAGTATTAAAAATATATCCAATGCATTCCCATGCACTACGACACTTTTTATAGGTTTCTCGACACCAGTACTTTCATTTAGAGCAACAATCCGAAAATTCTTAAAATTCGTGTCAGTACTCCTTTAACGTAAAACATTTTGACAGTGCCTGCTAGGTTCTACATATTTCCTCATCAGTAAAAATGAAGTACATTGTCCTCTGAGGGGGGCCATAGACTTAACACACCAAGTTTGAGAATATTTTGTTGAGCCAATGGCGCCAAAATACGGAAATACACTTTGAAATCTGTGACATCGCGCACGGAGATTTTGGTGTGAAATTTAAAAATGACACTTCGAACTTGATTTTGTCCACTATTAATAAACCTGTGATGATGAAATTAATGAGGTTAGAGTTCTCAGTACAATTTATCAATCTATACTGATTCATTAGTTCTCTTTAGTGTCCCTTTAAGGGGAGACATGGGTCTTGAAGAATTTTTTTTTATTAGTTACGTGAACTGAATGAAATTGAATAAACCTATTATGTTTTTATGCAGATTCAAAATCTCTAAGTAGATTTTAATAGCCGCATTAGAACGAAAGAGGCAATCTAAAGAAGCATGTTTCTTGTAGTGCTTTTCGGCAAGTTCACTTTGTCAAACATAAAAAGTATGGGGCAAGACTGCCAGAGAGTTAGTCTAGCTGGTGAGGCTAATCTGATCGTTTGCAATGGACTTGAAATGCAAACTAATAGGAGTGAAAATGTTTTGCTTCATACTATGTATGAATAATGAGAATTATTGTTTGGTAAACAACATTATATGAAAATAAATATAGCATCACCGACTAGACCAGCTTTCTGGAAATCTTGCCATATGCCTTTGTTCTTGTGTTTGACAAAGCAAAGTTGCCCAAAATCCCCGTAAGGATTGTGTTTAAATATGCTTTATAATTTACCCAGGTTTTGTTCTAATGCAGCTATTAAGAAGCTGCTTACCAATTTTGAATGTGCCGGAAAAACCAAATAAGTGTGTTATATTTGATGCTGTTCACCCAGCTATAAATAAAAATTTTAAGACCCATGCCTAAGTGTTCGAGAGCATCACTCGTGTTGAGAAGCTCGCAGACTCGGGTGGCAACACATAAGTGTGAAAAAAATAATGTGGAAAATACAACTCCATTTTACACATTGGCTCAGCATTGCTGCGTAACAGGACCATTTTTGCATAGCATCAAGAAATCAGAACCTGTCATCAGCTATTACAAAAACAAGAGGCCAGGGTCGTTTACAGCTGCATATAAAGGCTTGCATTTCATTTTAGTATGTGAGTGCTGCATGTGATGCTTGTTCTAGCTAGTAAGTGTATGTTTAACAGTTTAGGTTTGTAAACCTTGTCCTAGGTGTGCTTCGTGGGTTCTGGTACAGTGATGCTTACTAACTGCCACATGTCTTTTAAAATGAACTACCGTAAAATCATGAGCAAGCGTCCCCCTTGCAGCGAAAGATAATCAGGCAAAATTTGGAGGGGGAGGGCCTTGCTCGGTTGCGGACCAGAATTCAAGGTGGCGGTGGAAGAGCCTCTGAGAAGGATGCGCACGTGTGCGTCTGGTGAAATGCTTTATTGAATACGCATGAAATTGCCGTTTTTACTGAACCTTAGGGGAATCCTAGTGTGAAATTTCATTCGTTGTGACAAAGGGGGAAAGACGTTCTTCAAATCTTCCGACAACTTGTGACAACTCAGAATGCTTCTCCGAGGCATCACACTTTGAACATACTAATAAAATTGCTAATAAATCTTGCACATATCTGAAGGCTTTCAGAACTTGGGTTACTAGAAACCGCGGCTGCAGCATTCTGTAGCGTAGAACAGGTTGACAAAAAAAATCGTGACAGGGAAGGGGGGGTGCATGCTCAGCCATTGGTGCATATTTCAGATCTCCCGAAAAGGAAAAGGGGGCGCTTGCTGGGTATTTTACGGTACTGTCATGCCTGTTATTTGTGTTGTAATAATTGTTGTATGATTATCTTGCTGTCAATGTTCATATACATTTGTTTAGTCACTGAAGCATGCATGTGTGCAATAGAGACAAATTGTTACGTGTGAAGAACCCTCCATTTCCAAGTGCTGTCATCTCTCTCTCCCTTCCCTTCTCTCCCTTTCCTTCTCTCTCTCTCTTTCAGGCACCATGATTCCATTCAGTGCCTCACTTACAACCCACTCACCCATACTCTTGTCAGCTGTTCTTGCTCAGACTTTGGTGAGCACACTGGCAATGTCTTTTGTAGTGTAATATAATGCCGTTAGACTGCACGGAACAGTGTGTAGTACTGTGCAAGCATCTAGCTAGCACAGTGCGCTAAACCTTAGGCATCGAAATTTCACGCAGATTGTTAATAAGTGGGGCTTGTGTGTATGTGTTTTCTCATCATTAAATACCTGATAATGTCGATTAGAGTTCATTGAATGTTATTGCATGTGATCGAAAGCTTTTTTCTCTGCAGCGGAAATGTGTGGTTATGTAACAAATAGTTACCTTCATTTGGTATCATATGGTGACTTCTGTGTGCATTTCCAAATGATACTCCCCACAGTGGTCTAGTGGTTATGGCTGACCCGAAGGTCGTGGAGTCGAATCCCGGCTGCAGTGGCCACATTTCCAATAGAGGCGAAAATGCTTGAGGTCCATGTGCCTAGATTTAGGTGCACGTTAAAGAACCCCAGGTGGCTGTAATTTCCAGAGCCCCCCCACTATGGCGTCCCTCATGATCATATCGTCGTTTTGGGACATAAAACCCCAACAATTAAAATTATTAAATTTCTGTACGATTGTCGTCGGCACATATCTTGCATTAAAAACAGTGTACAATACATTGTTAATTACAGTACTTCAAACTAGACTGACATCAGCTGAAAACATGAAAGTCTGGATCCAACAAGTCATTCAAGTTTTTATGCCAATTTCAGTTTAGATTGAAGTCTACCAGCTGCCCCAGTATACCACTTTCTTTTAATTTTCTGTCATTCACTAGAATTGTGCTGGGACTAGATCCAAGCTTTCGCCTGTGCTGTGTTTTTTGTTTTTCTCGATGCTGCATTCTTGCTTTCTGCCTCTTTCGTTTCGCATATGTAAAAAATTTAAGTTTGTTTCAGCACATTTGTGAAGCATGTAATTACCTCCATACATTACATTGTCAAAATAGCTTTACGTTAGGCTGTATGGCCACAATGGAAAAATATCTGGGCACGTGACCAATTACCAAAGCAGCAAAATTACATGTGGCACTCGACATATGGACTTTATTTTGGACCTTGCTATGCTGACAGCAGCCGCCTGAACACATGGATTATGCTTTTCGCTCTTGTTTAGGCAAGCGAAAGAATGAGGTGCCCCTGTGGCAATTTTCCCGCTCTGGTCAGTGGTACTTGGCTAAAATTGCACATTGCAGCTTTACCATTTGATGCTAGCTTGCATGTGTAGACTGTGAACACAATAATTAATTTTCTTACTCCTTCTCCATTTCTGGGCTTTTCCTGTTGACTTTAGCCCCTATTAGATGGTTCGAATCCCCGGTTGGGTGCTTCGGAATTTTTTTCTTCTGATCTAGTTTCCTTTGTGCCTTTTCATATACACTCAAACCTCATTATAACAAAGTTGCATGTTACACAAAAATAAGTTCGTTATATCCGAAAATTCGTTATAAAGGTTTATTCCTAACACTATATCTATTGTAAGACTACTCTCATTTACTTCGTTATAACCGATATTTCGTTATATCCGGGTTCGTTATATCGAGGTTTTAGTGTATATGCATACATATGCATATACGGTACATGACGGCGACGGCTACGGCAAAAATCCGCCGAGGGTGTCCGTACAGGGTGTTTCACGAAATGTGTCCTAAAATCTGAAAAATAGGGGAAATGCGTTATTAGCTGGCAGCCTTCTTAATTATTGTGTAGTGACAGTCATCTTAAAGGAGTAGGGACACAAAGATGTTACCTCTTGTTTTTTATGTTGCAATAAGTACATAATGACCCACTTATCATGACTGGAAACCTCGTTTTCTCGAGTGTGCAACACTTTATTATTTGGTGATGGTTTTACAGCGTCTAATATCAGTTTTGGTTTCAAAGAGTGCCGTCTGAGACAGCACCCATAATGGTCTTCGTGTAAAAATAGCTGGCTATGCGAGCGCGCAAAACTGCATTCATGTGAGCGTGAGCACCTTGTTTTTTTTCAGGGGGGGGGGGGCACTTGCTGAAGATCTTGACTACATTAGAAAAACACCTATTTTCATTACTTATTTTTGGTAAAACACCCCTCTCCATCAGAATTTTGGTGGGGGGTGGGGGGAGGCCCGGGTGCCTAGGGCACCCCCCTGGCTATGGGCCTGGTTGTAGTGAACACTGATGTCATGCTGGTTGTCTGCTAGTTGTGCTCATTGGACACTTCGGCATCAGTTTCGCCAGTTACATTAGTAGAATTTGATTACTCTGTCATAATTGCCACAGGCCGCTTTTTCAAAATCTCTAAACAGTGGTGGCCTTTTTTCAGTATTGCTCCAATTCTCCCATTTGACTGGACCACCGCTATCTGCTAATTAAGTTAATTTAATATCTTAATTACAACGATAATTAATGCATCTAGTCAGCTTAAGGGTGCGTGCCCCTACAGAAAAAGTAATTATGAAGGCAGCGAGCAAATGTTGCATTTCCCTTTTGAAGGTTTTTCGGATGCATTTATTGAAACACCCTCTATATGTTTGATAAAGCATCGTGCCGTAACTGCATGCAGACACTAACTCCAGTGTACGTCTTAAATATTCTTTTTAATGTGCAAATGAAATGGGGCATGCGTAGGTTTCATGTGATGTCATTGAGGTGATGTGGTGCGCAGGGCTGTGGTCTTCGGAACAAAAGTCTGTCTCCAAGCACCGCACCAGCGGGAGAGTTACCAGCGCGGGCTGGAACCCCGACGGTCAGTTCTTGGCACTCGGACTCGCAACTGGCACCGTCAGCATTCGTGGCAGGGTAAGTATGGGTCTTTTTTCTTGTTCGACTTACATGAAGGAACTAAGGATAAAAAAAAAAGGAAGTTAGATAATGCCACGCCTGTTTATTGCTTACTTTTGATGCACTCGGCTTTCACCCAATACTGTTAGCAGACTATTAGCAGCGCTCGGTGCAGAACGTGCCTCAATGTTTTAGAAGTTTTGCGATTGTTTGAGCTCAGTGTGTTTAGATTACACGCAGGACGCAAATAGTCAAGTTTGCTTGAGAGCTTACACGGGCACCAGCGATAAGGCTCGAATGCTTGATGCTGCATGTATATAAATGCCGACACACCTCACTGCAGATCAGATTATTGACGACCGACACTCTGTTTGTCGCTATCAGTGTACAGCATCTATTGCTTGTAGTTTGACTTTTCGTTTCCCGGGCACAAGTTCACCCAAATAAAAAAGTTTCGTCTTGAGCCCGCCGACTGCTGCCTTCTTCAACGTCACGACCACGTAACAACAGACCAGCCGCTGCACCAAATTTTCTATCTTGAATTAGGCTTTGCAGCCTTAACTCTACTTGTCCCTTAGCTAGGTGGCAAAATTTGGGCACGATTGGTCTGGAATTTGTGTTCATATTTTTAAATATTGCAGTTAAAACATATGACATCCTATCAACACTGAACGTTGATGGAAATGGATGTGTTCTTTATGGTCATCAGATGGTGTCCCAAATTTCGCGCTCAGTGATGGCTTCGCAATATAACAAAAGCCAGTCTTGAAGGCTTTACTTCTTGATACTCAAAGTGCCAGCTACCTATGTGTGTGGATAAGTGTGGCTTAGTTTTCACAATGGTTTATCAGCGGTTAACGTGAGTGCTTTTTTTTTTTTCAAGCATCGTTTGCTTTGTGCTGTTCTTATTGTGAGAATGAGTGAATTAGAGGCACAATGTCTGTCTCAAGGATTCAAAAGCTATTGCTCACCTCCTAGTGTTGTGCACAGTAGGGCTTCTACTGGTGGACAAGTGGAGCAATGGGAATGCACTGTCTCAGCAAGGCTCCGGGTGACCGCAACTTGCGGGACTGTCCCACACCTAGGGCTGTTGTCCACACACCATGCAAGAGAAACAAAAGTCCTCAAGATTGTCCCCCACATTTCGCGCTTTATTGTTATTGTTCGGGAGCATCTTGAGTTCAGCTTCATGTGGCCAACGTGTTTGAGAATCCGTTAGCTGCTTTAAAGGGACACTAAAGGCAAACAATTTATTTTAGAGTGAACGGTCAATGCATGAGAACGTCTGAAGCGTCAGCATTATGCACAGCAGAGCTTTAGCAATCGAGAAACTACGGTAAATGTGGGACACGATTTTGTCCACCAGTTGGACATTGTGGAACACAAGTTCCGATGACTTAGTAGGGCCTCGGCATAATTCATCACAAGTACTCAAAGTACTCATGACATAAAAGAACATTTCAGTGCATTACAAGATGGAATTAAATGCAACTGGCGCATTTCAGTCTTATTCATGCAAAGATGAACTTCTTGACGATAGCCATTGTTTTGTTTTAGGGGCGAAGCTCCTAAGGGTGTGGGTCTGTCCCTCCTCTGTAGTAGTAGTAGTTGTAGGTAGGTAGATAGCCACGTATAGTCGAATGTACCCACTCCACGTGATAAAGATGACGATGACGCAGTATGGTGAAATGTACCCACTACACGTGATAACGATGAAGTATAAGCGCATTCCAGTATAGTGGAATGTACCCACTACACGTGATAACGATGACGCTGATGACCATGAAGTATAAGCGCGTTCCAGACCACACATTCTCTTTCTGCCATGGATGAAAACGATCGAGCTTCGCCCACTCATCATCATTCACTTCGTGGATATGGCGTGATTTTTTTACTGGGCTGTGCTCTGCTAGTGCACCTTGCTCTGATGTGCCACAGCACTGACTGTAGAGCAGCAAAGTGGGTAAAGGGCGGGCATGGACCACCAAAACAGGATTTTCTTTCAAAGTGAGTGTTTTCTTGGCACGAGACAAGTACTACAAGGTTTCAGTAATGGTATTTCAACAATCCACTTCGACGTGATATTTGTAGGGGTGTGCGAATATTTAAACTTTCGAATATTTTTCGAATAGTGTTTGCTATTCGATTCGATTCGCACTGGCATTTTACTGTTCGAACTATTCAAACTTCCCAAAGACAAATACAGTCAACGTCCGATTGAAAGTGACCCCTTCAGATTTTCAATATGCTTCACCTCATCACACTCGCATTGCGGCAAAGCTGCCTTTCAGGCTCCGCTATGGTCGAACTTCTCAAAGACAAATGCATGGAAACGGAAAACCCAGCTTTTTGGACGCATACACAAGAAAAGGAGACGACAGACACACGCTGGGACGTTTCCAAGTATGTACCAACAGGCCCAGCAACAGATTCTTCTGCGATACGTTTCTTCTACAATGGGCGACTTTTTACGTGTGTTTTCCCAGCGTGTGTCTGTCGTCTCCTTTTCTTGTGTATGCGTCCAAAAAGCTGGGTTTTCCGTTTCCAAGTATGTACCAACAGGCCCAGCAACAGATTCTTCTGCGACAAATGCAGTTAACGTCCGATTGGAAGTGGCCCCGTCAAATTTTCAATATGCTTCACCTCATCACACTATCGTATTGCGGCAAAGCTGCCTTTCAGGCTCCGCGACGGTCGCAAATGTACTGAATCGAAAAAACGCTTATTCCAACATGGAGATGATAGATATGGCAGAGGTGGGGGGCTCAATTAATGCTGTTTTGGACCTGAAATTTGGGTAGGAAGTCGGAAAAATTGGACGCCGAAGATTTTTAGCATCCAAAATTTCAGATGTTCTTATATATTGACATCTACGAGGCAGATTTGGAACTCCGGACTTGAAGGGAGCACACAGTTGTCCGCCACATCAGTTGGGCTTCCACAGAAGTTAAAAGAGGAGGAGAGGCTGAGGGAATAGCATCTTTGCCTTTCGCATGTAAAGTGTTGTCGGCATCACTTAGGTTGCACCAAATCATGTACATAAATACAATTCAGCCTCTGCACTGCCTCGTTCTTGATAAGACAACTATGAAACACCACCCCGCCAGCGCTTCATCAGCTTAATGAAAAGAAACACTTTCATGTTGCTATCTCATAAGAATATGCTTAGGAATCCTCTCACAACTTTTTATTTTTCTGCCAAAATTTTGCTATTCGCACAGCTCTAGATATTTGTTTTTAGCTTTAAGCTTTCGGAAAAGTCAGCAGCCTTGTGGTTCGCAACGGTGACAAGTGCTCCTGCCACCAGCTGCGTGTTCCTTCACGCTGTTCCATTGATGCGGGCAGTGGACCCCCGGAACAGTTGAACATGCATGGCAGCAGCACGGATAATCGGGCGTAGTTGGTACTTGTTCATTTTGACAGGATATGGCACGCACACAAACAGAGACACTGGAAGAAAGACGGAAACAACACAGGTGCTGACTCGCAACTACAATTTATGAAAAAGGAAACCTTACATATATGTGTGACATCTGTCAAAATATGCAGCTTTCCTATCTGTATATGTGGGCTTTGCTTTTTAATACATCGTAGTTGCGAGTCAGCACCTGTGTTGTTTCTGTGTTTCTTCTATACTCTGTCTCAGAAATTCCCTTCAGCACTGTGGAGGCTACAGGGCCCCTTAGCCAATAGGAAGGGCAATTAGCCCCTCCACATGTATTCATCCGCGCCGCATCATCTGCTAGCATCCCCCCTGGCGTCTGCGCGCACAAATTCAGCGAGCAGACGGCGGCGCCGAAAAAAATAGAACATGGCTGCACTCATCGAGGCTGCTGCTCTCCGCCTCGAGTTTATGACGTCGTCGTCGTGCGCTATGTGGCCCGTAAGTTCCAAACAGACGCTTGTATTTGCTTTTGATTTATGTCTTGGAACTTCGGAAGCAATGTATTCGTGACTACATTGCGCTATTTCCATGAATCGCTATCAAATTCTCAGTGCGTTAGGCTTAGCAGGCGTGGTTAAAGCAATAGCTTATCTCGCCAATAACGACAGAGCGTACCTGATGCTTAGTCCTGATCGTGAGATGGCACAAAGCGATAGCTCATTACACCTTTCATTTGTTGCTGGGAGCACTTTGGCGAGCCTCAAGGGCAAGTTCGGATTGAAGCGGGTGGTCGTGTCTGCATGGGCGCTGCCATGTTGATTTTTAACCACAGTTACCGACGGTTACTGATAGAACAATTAAAGAAATACGACGTAAATGCGATGAAGAATTAAACAAATTACTTATTTATGTGCAGAAGCAGATGCTAAAGAAGGGCAAATGTCTCAACCTTGCCAACTGCAAGGCAATTATATCTGGATCTATATTTTCCTGCGCAAGCGTGTGGCTTGTTTACACCCCGTAGCTTTGGCAGTGCTGAACAGTAGTGGTGAAACAGAGTATAGTGTCCGTGTTTGTGTGCGCGCCATATCCTGTCAAAATGAACACGCATGAGCCATCACTTGTTATCGCCGGTTGGCGGTGAACAACCGGTCTTGTCACAGTGGAAACTAAGCCACAGCTTTTCCATGAGTGACTATATTACGATTTGCCGAAATATTGTGTTAATTATAATGAGTGTTTCATGTTGGAGCATATTACAGGTATGTATGAAATGCACTTGTTTATGCAGATATTTACTGGAGCTTACATATGTATTAATTACTCTGGTTTGATGTTTCAGAGATGACAAAATATTGCAAGAGAAAATTTTTAAAAATAGTTTAAAATAATTGAACATATACAAAATTGCAAAACATAGGCTAATTCCTCATTGGGCCCCTTAAAAAGTCAACACATACAGTTATGTGCTGACTGTTTAAAAATAGAAACAAAAGGACTACTTTTAGTGAGAAGTCAAAACAACACGAAAAATTCTGGAAGTGGAAAAGATAAAGACTGCAAAGCACATGTGATCGGGCCCCTTGACTGCATTGTGTCGTATGTGGCAGTTATTGCCTGTAAATTATTAAGGAAATTATATTAATTTGATTATTATGAGATTACTTTGGATCAGTGTGCCTTTAACAGTTGATCAGACATAAGTATCAGTGTGCATATGACAATTCTTTACATACAGCGTCTACAATCTCATAGGTCTTTTTTTCAGGTGTGTTCTCGTATCTTTGTTGTATGTTTCTATATTAAAGTGTATTGCATGCATACTATGATGTTCTTTCCATGCGTTTTTTTTTTTTTTTTTTTTTTTTTTTTTTTTTTTTTTTTTTTTTTTTTTCATGCATGGGCGTTATGGCTTGTGAATTTGGACTGTGTACTTCTAGCGTGCATTGCAATGTGTGAGCTACTCACCAGAACACTTCAATACTTTTGTTGTACTTCATTCTTCCCATTGTGTTTTTCTTTTTGTTGCATATTAGACACAAAGGAGTAACTAGTGCCTCCACAAGTCACTGACATCTCATTACACCTGCCTAATTAAAAATAATCAGGGCTGGAGATACTTTTCTCACTGCTCTAAAAAATGTGAAACTAATTTAGTCTGATAAAGCAATCTCAAAAAAAAAATTTTTTTTTTTGGTCATAATTGTGGTATAGGTTGATCATTTGGATTGAAAGGGAATGTAGCACTTCAGTTTTTCAAATTTTCTGTTGAAGTGGTCAGTGAGGATGTTCTAAATGTGACTGTTTCCAGTCCGGAGAAGAAGTCGTGCGCATTGACAGACCCGGTGGACCAAAGGCGGCCGTGTGGGGAGTATGCTGGAACCCTGTGAAGTAAGCTGATGAGATATGTGCATCACGTGGTTTGCTTTAAACATTTGCAAGCATTTACCATGACATGTTATCTGCTTACTGTTGTAAATGACAGTTGCCTCAACAGAACATAGCACCATAAAAATCGCTTATAAAGCTAGACACTTTTTTAAAAACTTCTCTCTTCACTTACCATTATTTTTTTGTCATGACTGTAGACCAGGGGTCTCAAGTGCACAGCCTGCGGACCTTTCGCTGCGGCCCACGCCTTCACACTGAATGAAATTTTGTGACTGTGCAAAATAGTACTCACATCATTTTCTCGCCTATTACAGTAAGTAGCGCTTTGTTCTGGTGAGCTATAAAGATGGGACTGCTCTCGAGCATTTCTTATTTCCCATGAGGCACCCCCTGTGGTCATTGTGAGTTGAAACATCACTGTGGAACGAAAACTCTATATGCATTTCAGCTTCCAGATTCTAGTCATAGTGGAAATCAGTATCTATATGTTTTTCGAAACCTGACGTCAAATTTCCTTCAGAAATGGACCCAATGTATTGGATATGAGAAAGGCATTGACTTTCCTGTCCTTCTGTCTTTCTTCTTCAGCGTTCTCTCAAATGCCAGTGTTGGGTGACATTTTGTTCAAGCTTTGCGACTCCCCCCCCCCCACCCCCCCCCCAACCCCCGCTTTCACCATCTTCGCTGTCTCGGGCCCTTGTGGAACTAATGTGACTGAGTTAGGTGAGTTTAGGTGAGTTTTAGATCCCTGCTGTAGACCATAGGTCGGCAAACTCACTCACAAGTCAACTCAGACTCAGATCAAGCCGGGATTCAGTCTGAGATAGTCCGCGTGAGTAATATTTTGTTCAGTTGGACTCTGAGTGGGTCCGGTTGAGAAATATTTTAGTTAGTCTGAGTCCGAGTGAACTCTAAGCGCAAAAGGTATTTCTTGAGTTAGTCTGGATCAGCTCCGTTTTTTTTTTTTTTTTTGCCGACCTACACTGCAGACATTGACAGCTTTCACAGCATTGACGCAAGCAAAATTTTAAAAAGCCTCCATAACCACCAGCGAGAAGTGGAGGGCTCGGCACGTGCGAGAGAACCAGTGCAGCTCCTTGGCATGGCATCCGAGGTGAAGCACGGATCACATTTTACGCTGAAAATTTTGAAGGCGTCGATGGGGGGAGTGGAGTCATATTCTTGAACTGCCACGTACGAATGTCATATTCCTCAGTGCTATTTCAAGGTCGCTGCAAAGTAGATCAAGTTGTTGCTCCTGGTGTCGTCTACAGGATAGCATGTGCTGATTGTGGACATTGGTGAAACAAGCGATTTCACAAAAAGATTAAAGCAGCACAAGAACTATGTCATCAAGAAGCACGTGGCAACAAACACGTTGGCTGAACATGCTGTTTCCACAAGCCGTGACGTTAACTGGGACAACGTGAGCATAATTGAAAAAGAAAGAAACAGGATGGCGAAGCTATACCTGTAATCCTTCATATTCAAACAATGGTTCAGGCGCTCAGTCGCAACTCAGGAAATCTGCCCCCGATCTGCACCCGCTACTTGCGCCACAGTGTGAAGCGCATTTAATCTGCCTCTTTTTTAAAAATTACTTTCATTGTGAACAAGGTCCCCATAGTGGGACCGAAACATATTTGTCTTTGTGTGTGTGTTTTTAACGATTGGTCGGCGCTTGATTTTTCTGCCATGAACTTTTCCGACCTAACGGGTTTCCGTCGAACCCTTGGATTTCAGCTATTATCCCATGTAAATAGCTTTGTAGACAAAGGACAGTAAGCTGATCCGGCGTGTAATTTTTTATGTCCCCTTTCTTAAGGATTAATAAGATTATGTTAGCTTTCTTCCAAGATTCTGGTGCCCTCACCGTCAAGAGACACTTCGTATACAGGGAGACCTTCGTATATACTAATTCATTGGGAGGATGAATTCCTCACCCCATAAGCATATTAAAGTGTGATGCTTGGTTTTGCTGTGTTCACCAGTCGATTTCATGTTACATCAGTGTCTGTCATTGTTTTCATTTGTTTTCATCACAACCCACCACAGTAAGGCTACAGTAAGGACGATCAGCTAAGCCTGATGTTGAGGGCTCAATTCCCGGCCATGACAGCTGCATTTCGTTTAAGAGCAAGTGCCTGTGCGACTGCAGTTCATCTGGCATTAGACATTACCTTCTTTAAGATGGTAAGGCATGCGAGTCAGTCAAATCGATCGATCATTGTTCCACTTCCTTTTGTTGCAATAGCAATTATATGGACACTCTTGGCTGATTTTTGTCATCGGCGCTGCTGTCATGCTGTTCCGTGTATGTTATGGACAGGCTTACTCGAATATTTGAACGAATAATAACGTATTTGAATCACGTTGATTCGAATTTATATTATTGGAAATTTCGAAGTATTTGAAATGACCGAATAGGTGTATATTAGTCTGCATGTAAAATACACCTTTACAGGGAAAATCCGCACTGCTGCGAAGCCTCACTTCAAGGCTGGTGAACATATTACCCTCACATTGATTCTTCCTTTTTTAAGTAAAAGCTTCTGAAACAGGCTTATATGCTCTAAGTATAGTAAAATTTAAAATTGTTTTACAGGTTATCACTTGCATTCTACTGAAAGTCAAATCCTGCTACTATTCTAAGTTGCTTCTACCTCCTTTGAACCAAAAAGAATGACATTTGCTCATGCCTTGTTTCAATTTAAAAAAAATATTGTGCAGGTTACTTGGGTCATGACAAATATGCTCATTTTTCTTTATAATATGCGTTATGTACTATTTGAATTCCATTCGAAATTATTCTAATCAAATCACTATTTGCTTCGAATTCGTTTCAAACCTAAAATTTAGTATTTGCACAAGTTTAGTTATGGAGCTGCTTGTAACGCATGCAGAAGACAAAGATGAAAATCGTGTCTTCGAAGTAGAATTTCGCTGTTTTGGTTATTTCTTCCTATTTTTGTTCAGTATCCCTCTTGTATGATTTGTGTGCTGATGTTTATGATTGAATTACTTAGGGAGGAAGGTGTCGGAGATGTTCTTGCCGTGGCCGACTGGGCACAGACTCTGAGCTTCTACAATGTTGCGGGCCAGCTGACCGGCCGCGAGCGGGCACTGGGCTTCGAC
This sequence comes from Rhipicephalus appendiculatus, assembly GCA_030522465.1. Lineage (NCBI taxonomy): Eukaryota > Metazoa > Arthropoda > Arachnida > Ixodida > Ixodidae > Rhipicephalus > Rhipicephalus appendiculatus. The sequence continues at coordinate 61,390 of JALIZH010017162.1, read as the reverse complement.
CCAACGTTTGTCAGTTACTTCCCCGGCGGCGAGTACCTCGTGGTTGGAGGATCGTGCCGTGAAGCACGCGTCTACACTCGAGATGGCATCTGCGTCGGGCCTGTCTCCCAGCAGGCCTCGTGGGTGTGGTGCTGTCAGGCACGCCCAGACGCCAGCCACCTGGTGAGCATTAGTGTGTTTCGTAACTGGAAAGTTATGTACGAAATTTTTCTTCCTTGTGTCTTTTCTTTTTTTTTGTTGTTTGGGCTGGTTTCTTCCTTGTGTGTATTGTGTTTTCTCACATACAGTCGAGTCCGCATATAACGGCCCCACTTGAAGCGAACTTTCGCTTAAAATGAACGATTACCGTGTGACCGTGGAAATACAGTAGAACCTCGTTGATACGTTTCCGAAAAAAACGCGGAAAATAAACGTACGATCCGTGAAAACGTATGATCTGAATCATACGATCTGAATCGGGTAAATTTAATTTTCGCGATTGCGATCGTAGGAGCCGGAAAATCGTATTAAGCGGGAACGTTATCAACGAGGTTCTACTGTATACATTATTTCAATGGCACAAAATCGCACTTACAACGAACGTCTCCGAGCCCTGCCGATCGGTTACAGTGAACGGAGTCAGCGTGCCGGCGACTGCACGATGCACCACTTTTGACCGCGAACCCCACCAAGCATACCAAGTTCGATATTTCGCGATCCGTCCCGTGTGACAGCCATTTTTACCCTTCCGCAATCGTGCGTGCGGATTGAGTGGGAAAAGGCCCTAGATTTTCTAACACACAAACAGCCGGCGCCACAATGCGATTCTTTGACCTCTGTGCGCGTAGGCCACTCTACCAAGTATTCTTACTCGTGAGTTGCGCGTTTCGTGGACCTATCAAGCAAGCTACCCGAGCCACCTGAGCTACCTTCTCCCTGTGTGTTTTGGCTTTCAAGGTCGCCTTCCCACCGTTCTCGCAAGTCTGCTCCCCTCTCTTCCCTCTTATCGCAACTCCTCCTTTCTCCACCGCTCCGCCACGCCAGCGATGCCGGCCACGCTGGCTCGATTTGGGAAGTTTCTTATTCTGGCTAGCAACGGTGGCAACGGGCCCAGAGCAGTTCCATGCGTCCTAGCTTGTCTGTCGCACGTGCACGTCTTGATCGCTATTGGTGTGCGCGTGTAGTCAGAATGGCGGACGGGAAGCCTGCTGCGCTAGCAGATGGCACGAAGCGACAAGCGCAGCCAACCTGCCGCTACGCGGGTCCCTGTATTCAGCTGTGGATACGGTGAATGCTTCGTGGGCGGAGGTGACGGCTACGTGCGTGCAAAACTGCTTCCACGAGGCCGGCTTCGTCATCGTCAAAGCCAGCCTCGATGCCGAGCCTGAAGTTTCCAAAGAGGACCACTCCGGCGGCGATTTGTGGCAGCGCGTCGTCGACTGCGACTTGGGAGGGTGGCACATCTGCTGGGATGATTTCATTACGGCCGATTATGATGCCGACACTGCGGAACTGTGCACGGATGAGGGCATTGTCATTGAAGTGCGCGGCCAGAGTGATTTGGAGGAATCGGATGAAGACGACGACAAAACTTTGAAGCCACTGCCCACAAGCGTGCCTGTAGCAATTGGCTACATAGATAGCCTCAGGCAGCTTGTCTGTGCCAAGGGCCGCCCTTATCGCATCTGCACTGTCGAAAGACGTGCATTACTGACTTTTTCACACAAAAAAAAAAAAGGTTGTGTTTTCACTTGCAACTTTTTGAAAGGTGTGTTTCATTTACTACGAACTTCGGGATACAACGAACGGATGCCGCGTCACGCTCAGGTTCGTTATAAACGGGCTCGGCTGTATAGCTTATGCAAAATATGCAGAAAATTTTTTAGCTAAAGCCGTGGTGCGAGTTATACACAATATTTGTTGTGCAAGGTGGCTTCCCGGCAAAACCAGGCATATTGAGGATTCAAGTTATATGCAGGGGCGAGTTGCACGTGAGAAAATATGGTACACCTTGTTACATATTGGCATTTATTGCAAGAAGAGCCCACTTACCCAAGCTGCACAATTTATTTCCAGTAAAACTTGAAAGTTTAGTACAGTTGTAATGCTATTCACAGCAGCTATAGCCAAGTGCTTTCTTAAAGGACCTCTGACAGCAGAAGTTTTGTTTGCGACTTTTTTACAATAATTTGAAGCTTCGAGTCTGGTAATCCCGAAATTGAATTGTAAATGCTCTAATGCATCGTGTAATTAATGCTAGCATTGTTAATTCAGAACGATTTTGTGTCAGTTCAAAACGCCCGCCTAAGTACCATAAGAAACTAGCTCCCCACAGCGGGGGAGCGTCCGAAACGACGTGAGCTCAAGCATCGGTGACGTTGAACGCGCCGTTTTCAAATCGGGGGACCCGCAGGCGGTGAAGAATGAAACGATGTGTGTGCTTTGAGCGTGTCCCTCTCAGGAAAAAGAAAAGCATTCCCGGCGTAAGCAGCCAAAACCACCTTGAGAGCAGCCCGACAACAGAGCGAGAGGGGGTGACGAACAATAGTCCTCACTGGGTGCCAGTCGGGGTATTGTGCACGCCCCGCAAATGTTCTCTGACATCGCCAATACTTGCCTTACTCGTGGAACGTCACGCGGGACCTCTGTCTACGCCAAACCAGAGAAGATGTCAATTGGTGCCATAGGTCGGCAAACTCACTCATGAGTCGACTCACTCAGACTCACTCAGACTCAGATGAGCCGTGAGTCTGAGTCATGTGTGTGCGGGTGAGTGATATTATGGTGAGTTTGAGTCCGAGTGAGTCCAGTTGAGAAAAATTTTAATGAGTCTGAGTCCAGTGAGTCCGGTTGAGGAAACTCTTGGTGAGTCTGAGACCGAGATGAGCCCTAAGCTCAAAATGTATTTCTTAGTGAGCCTGGGTGAGCTCTACACTATTTTGCCGATCTTAGGTTCTACTTATGCAACTTAGCTTTACTATCAGTCTTACGTAGGTTCACAGAATTTATACTCATGTCGACTCACGCATACTTCAAAGCACCACGTTCATCGCCAGCTCAATATTTATTGATCAAAGGCGTGAGTTACGGAGGAGGGGGTGGGGGGGTGCCGCAGCCGCCCTCCCCGCCCTCAGCACTGTTTTCCCGGGAATTTTTGATAACAATATTTCATGTGAGCTATCTCCTTTTTTAAAAAAAAAGTCCTTACTAGATTGCAACCACTGATAAGGTACGAGATGGCGCCAAGTACAGCACCGATTACGAGATATTGGTGTTAAAGAGCATTTACAGCATGTTCAGAAGAAGCCATGTGTACGCTAATGGACTCATGAGTCGGCTCACTCAGACTCGGATGGAGCCGTGAGTCTGAGTCTGAGTGACTCCGGCTGGGAAAAATATTCGTGAGTCTGAGTCCGAGTGATTCAGCTGGGAAAAATTTTAGTGAGTCTGAGTCCGAGTGAGTCCGGTTGAGGAAAAGTTTGGTGAATCTGAGTCCGAGTGAGTCCCAAGGGCAAAACATATTTCATGAGTGAGTCTGAGTGAGCTCCACATGCTTTGCCGACCTATGATTGGTGCTGATAACTCAGATGAGCACTCACCCTTACTTTAAAACCAAATCATAATATCTTATAGGCAACGCTGGTCACTAATAATCGGTCAGAAGTGCCCCCCATGCAGGACTCTCATACAACACAAGCATCTCGAGTTTCCAAATTCGGTGTCAGGGGTCCCTTAAGCTGCTATCAGACACACGGTTGGTTACACATTCAAACAGCTTCATGAAAAGCAACCAACATGCTTGTGGTAAAATTGGCACATTTTATATAGAACATATTCAGGGCTGCTTGTTGTCATTTAAGCTGATATACATAAGCTTCCATGTGTTGTTCTCTTTCTGACCAATTAGGGGGACAGTATGCACACCTCTGCCTTTCTGTTTGTGTTACTCTGAGACGTGTACAACTGTATAATTTTTTAAGTTTGAAATTCATAACTTTCATGACCATTTTTACTTACTATTGTGGTGTAATCAATGCATGCAAGATAGTCCTTGTGCGGCATCAGGCAGCTTTATTCCCTCTGTACTTCTCTTACTGTGGCTGTCTCTAACAGTGGGATAAGTACGTTTCATTTCATTATTGTAAGGCTAGCTTTTCTGCGAGACATTGTGCTCACCAAAGTCATGTTATCTTATCCAATAGTGCGTACAAACGCAGCTTGCCTTTATTACGACATGAGAAATGTTGATGTGATGAAATTCTGCACATAGGACAAGCCCCAGCATGTGCAGCCAGTGATGTGTCTTCACTTGAAGATTCAACAATGTCACCATAGTAATTGAGGTCAAATTTCCATGGCAGAGGAGCACATTGATGAAGGCTTTGGCTTCCTTTCACAAGGCAGATTGGCAGTTGCGGAGTACAAATGTTGCGTACTGAATGCCGCGGGCTGAGCCAGTACGTTAGAAACACTTCGGAAAGCAATACAGTCAAAACATGCTGTGGGCAAGTGTCCCTGCATTTGCTGTTTGAAAAGCTTAATGATGTCAAAAGGAAACATGGATGACAACAGCACACGAAAAGACTGCCCCTTTTTTTCTCACATTTCTCGTTAAAGTATGAAATAGCAACTCGCTCTATCCACCTAACCTTCTAAGTTGAAAGCAAAGTGTCATTCGGCAGCTCACTATAGGTTTTTACGGACATGGTTTAAAGTGTCTTAATTTCCACTGCTTTTTGGCTTTACTTTTTTAGGCCCTGGGCTGCCAGGATGGCACGATCGCCTACTTTGAGCTGGGCTTCTCCACAGTGCACAGCTTGTACCGCGAACGGTACGCGTACAGAGACAACATGACAGACGTCATCATTCAGCACCTGGTGACCGATGAGAAAGGTGTGCATCCCCTCATTTCTAAGGAAGACAGCTTTCTTTGCTCTTATGCCTCTTTTTTCGTGGTTGGTGATCGGTGATTCGATGATGCAAAAGACGTGTGGTCACACACAACCGAGTTGTGATGCACATTTTTCACTGAGCACCTACTACATTTTTGAGATGTGCATTCTGTCATGGGAAAGCTTTCGGATGTCAGTAAAGCTGTATTTACATGGCGGACTGAATCGCAATCTAAAAACACAGATTGCATATTACATCGCCATTAAGTTCCTGCGGTCCTCCTTCAGTCCTTGTGGAGCAATTCACGAAGGGACGGAGGCCCAAGCCACAGTTGGGATCTTCGGGGAGAAATACCGAAATTCTCTTCTGTCCCGTGAATGGACTATGGAGGGATCCGAACCACGTCACATGTCACGTGACTGATTCATCCGCAATCACGTCTGTCGTGACAATACAGCTTTAGAGGCTGTGGTACAGTATTGGCTGCCTTCACCCCTGTGGCAGCTTGCATTCGCAGAGGGATCCTCATAGAGGGAGGGGGACAGGCAATTGTACTCGGCGCGGGTGCGCACCAGCTCAGCGCACATCTGATAGGTCAGCTTGACGTGTTATAGTCACCTTGTACTGCAGCTACAGATGTGCTAGGGAAAAAATGTTCTATTCTTTTGTGAAACCACATGGTAAAAAGAAGTATTGCCTAAGTTTCCTCACTGTAACTAGCAAAGTGCCTTCAACCACGTTGTTTGTCTTATAAAACCATTAGCTCCCAGAAGCATTCAGCTGTTTGCTTGCATTGACAGTGAGATTGTCAACAGTTTCCACACTGTTTTTTGTTTCGCTCTTTTCTGTTTGCTAGCACGAACACTTCCACCTGTTGCAACTGGCAGGATTTCACTAAGTTCAGTGTTTGAATGTTACTTGTAATGTGAGTCCGTTGCCATGGGCGTCGGCAGGGGGGGTGCAAAAGGGGCACTTGCCCCCCTCAAGCCTCACCAGCACTTGCCCTCACCCAAGCTAGACCAGTGCCCTCCCCCTCCCCCAGCCGCGATACAACGCTCGTTTGCACCCCCCCAAGAGAAAATCCTGCCGACGACCATGACCGTTGCTGATTAAATAACTTCGCAGTGCGAATCAAGTGCCGTGACCTGGTCAAGAAACTGGCTATCTACAAGCACCGCCTTGCCGTGAGTTTACTGGCGAAGTGTTTTCTGTTGCATGGAAAGATTATTGGCAGCAGCCTTCACCTATGTTTGGATATTGGCCTTTAGAGGCTTTTTTTTAGTAACTGCAAAGGTTTGTAACTTGCATAACTTGTGTAATGCCACATCATGTGCCACGTGCAGGTCCAGCTGCCCGAACGTAATCATGGTGTACGAGCTGAGCAGTGAGTCGTCTGAGCCTAACGACATGCACTACAGGCTGCGAGACAAGATTGTCCGCAAGGTGGAGTGCACGCTGCTGGTTGTCTGCTCCGAACACCTCGTTCTTTGCCAGGTAGGTGCACCTCTAATGGCATTGTGCCAGATGCCACCTATTGTCGTGATCGCTTGTCTCACGAGGCTATTCAATCAATTCGCTCTTGTGTAGATTCGTAAAAAAGAAACAACGACATAACCACTATCAAAAAGCGAACGACGAGACCATTTGCGCACGCAATCAACCAAACATTCAATATACTTTTAAACAACAGGCAGAACAATAGCAAGTGACAGAAAAAGGACAGCGTGCACAACTGAAAACAGAAGTTAACGAGAGTCAAGATTAAAAGATGCTAACAGTGCACTGAACATATGTTCATGAGAAAGACAGTGTCACCTGTTCAGTAGACACAAGGATTGTACCGGAGGCTATAGAGGCATGGACAGAGACGCACTAGCACAGACAGCGATGGCTGGAGATGCAGTAGAAATGCTCACTTGGAGGGAAGGAAGCATTGGGCGAGTCGAGGTCAACGGCCGGACGCCCTGTTGGCGTTCGTCTGCCGACGCTTGGCCAGAGAGTCGGAGGCACAGGCTTGCCTGGCCAACGCCAGGCGATAGGATGAAGCCTGGCCAATGCCAGACAATTGAAGAAGCTTGGGTCTGTATCCAGGTGGAAGCCTGCAGCGGCCTTGATACAGGAAGTCTGCCGGCTGCCACTCCTGCACCCTGGTCACTTTCTTCCCTTGGCCACGTCTCGGTTACATCTCCCCACTCTCCTGTTCAACACCACTGTTGTCTTTTCCTTCGAATCACCATGGAGGCTCCTCATTGGTTTAGAATGCTCATGCTCACACGTGCTGCAGTCGCGCGTCTTCTTCGTCCTCTTCAGTTTATACTGATTGTGTCGCGCACTTCTTAAATGCACACTTGCTCATCACACACTGATGTTGGCCCGCATACTTCTTTAAATTTGGCCTGTGGCATTTTCTTACAGGACACAAATGTAAAGTTATCACTTGGCATAACACGTACCTACATGTATGGAAATCTACACAGACATTGTCACTAATTCTAATCAGGTTGCATGCATGCCACGGATAGCAATATACATTATAGGAGATATGCAAGTGCCAGGGATCATGCTGTAGTGTGCACTGACATAATTCGGTGGGAAGCTTTAAACCTCCCACTCATTACACAGTTCACGGGCTGCGATGTGGTGTGCCATTCTAAATTTCTGCCACGCATTTGTTGCATGACTGCTGAGGTGACTGCTTGCCCTACATGACACTGTTATTGGGTTTCAAGCACTGGAATGGCTCTGTGGTGTATATCTGGAGATTGCCTTTTTTTCTGTTTCAGCTCAAAACCTATTTTCTTTCTCGTTTCCCCCTTTTGCATGGCAGTTCTGATGGACACTGGCGGTGGCGAAAATGTCGCCATCAAAGTCTGTGGTCGTTGTGGGCTCATAACAGCTTATGCTGTAATACCGACTTGCAGGGCTTCTGCTGGACTAATTCATAGAGGGGACGAAAATTTGTGACATCATAATAGTATTTACTCAATTCTTTGTACATAATGGGCATGCACGCCATGTTGTGGAACAGAAAGTGCGGCCCCCATGAATAAAGAACCCATGATTGAGGTCATCGCCTAAAAACTTCACGTGATTCCCTGCCGACGTTCTCTTGTGTCGGCAATGTGTTTGCATGTCGCACTTTCAATGGAGTAAGTTGGTTAGCAAGCAGCTTGGTTCGGTGAATGCAGCATATGATCTTGTGCCATTCTAAATGATGCTCGAGTATGTACTATGGCTCCTTAAATTAGGCTAAATTCAGGCAATGTGACATTATGCTGCAATTGGTGGTGAAGGCTGTGTTTGCCTTTTATGTGCATCTGACTTCGGCTTGTGTCGACTATATGTGGTGTGCCCACGCACATATTGATTCCTGTAGTGTTCGTAAAATGGGCAAATGATGAAGACGAGACGAACACATACGACAGGATCGATGCTAATCAGCACCAGTCCTGTCGTATAGGCTTCTTTCGTCTTCGTCGTTTGCGCATTTTGTGAACACTGGCAAGACGAACCAACTCGCTCAAATCAGGGTATTGTTACCAATTTCTGTTCTGTTCTGGTGCTACTTTTTCTTTACAGCACAATGTCTAGGTTACAATCAAGCTGTAGCATTTCACGATGAACACCTCTAGTGTAGCTTGTTGCAGCCTGGGGCTAGGTGGTTATCAGGTCTGATGGATTGAGTATGGTTATCGTGGTGCGAGTAATTGAAAATGACGGAGCTTTGCCTTAATAGGCTGCCAATTTATTGCAAAGCTGAATTTGTTTCAAAATTTTATGTCCCCTCGTAGTTTCTACTTATTTGCCCCTATTTCCCACAGTTAGAGACATTTTCTTTCTCACTTGCTTGATCAAAACTACAGTGCAGATTACAAGAAACTGCCACAATGCTTTCCTGTCGATTGTCTAGAATTACGGGACGTGCTATTGTACCACGTCTGACTTATAGCACATTGTATAAGTGGCAACTTCTCTAGAAGTTCAGGGCCGCCAAGTCAGTGTTGTGCATTGACTGCAGGAACGGCGGCTTCAGTGCCTGCGCCTTCGTGGCGGTGCCTGCGAGCGGGAGTGGGTCCTGTCGTCGGCGATCCGCTACATCCGAGCTCTCGGTGGTCCCGTGGGCCGCGAGGGCCTCCTGGTTGGCCTGCGGGATGGGCAGGTGCTTCAGCTCCTGCTGGACAACCCTTTCCCGCTGTTTCTCATCAAGGTGCGTGCACCTCATCTGCATGGGAATAGGCAAATGCGCAGTGCCTGTGGCATGTTAGCTACAGGCAGCGGTGGAAGCAGTCATGGAGCAGTATGGGAAGGACACAAAACGAGCACCTTATACCATTTTCAATGCGGAAGGAACCCGTCTTCATAGTAAACTGCAGAGTGCAAATTAGGTATGTGACATAAGATTACTAGGCTTGTGCGAATAGTAAACTTTAAAGCGAATTCAAAGCACATAGTGATTTGGTTCGAATAATTTTGAATCAAGTTCGAATAGTATATATCACATATAACAAAGAAAAATGAGCATATTTGTCATGACCCAACTAACCTGCGCAATATTTTTTTTTAATTGAAACAAGGCATGTGCAAATGTCATTCTTTTTGGTTCAAAAGAAGTGGAAGCAACTTTGATTCGACTTTCGGTAGAATGCAAGTGATAACCTGTAAAATATGTTACGTTTGAAAGTTTACTATACTTGGCGCATATAAGCCAGCGTAACAAACATTATAACTTAAAAAAGGAAGAATCAATGTGAGGGTGTTCATTTAACCTTGAAGTGGGGCTTCGTGGCAGCGTGTTTTTTTTTTTTTTTTTTTTGTGGAAAGGTGTACCGTATTTTCCGGTGTATAAGACACACTTTTTTTCCGATATTTTCGATGGTACGTCTTACACAACAGTGCGTCTTATACGCAAAAAGTCGTGAGATTCTGCGAGACTACCATGTCGATATTTCATTTGCGAGTACGATAAACTGAGCGTGAAGCATTCGTAGAAAGATATCTAATCTTGTTATAACAATGAAGCGGATGTGGTCTTAGATGTCAGCTACTCGCGGTTCAAGCACTGCGGCGACCACGGAGATTACGGCCACAATAAAAGCCACCATCGTCATGCAAACTATTGTATTGTTCGAATTGTTTGTTCTTAACCCTTTGAGACGCTATGTACACAATTGTGTACATGATTTGTTTTCGCTTCTTGTATCAACTAAGGGCTAAGGGAGAGCGAGATACATTGAGCTTCGGATGGATTGAACCTGCTGCATAGTAATTTGTCTTCATTTAACTTCATTTAGCGGCGTACTGTTGCGTATGATCACATTTTCTGAAGGCACTACCCCGTTCGACGAGTCATTCGATGAGCCGCGTCCTGCGACCGATGTTAAAAGTATACTTTTTCTTTGCTCTAAATAGACATAACGAATAATAAATTTGTACTATATTTCTAGCCCTATATTTCATTCTATATATGCCAAAATAGAGCATGGATGACTTCAGGATAAAAGAATATTTAATTAGAACCTAATTAGAATAAGTTACTATAACACACATAAATGAACATATTATGACATTATTTTTGTTGCAATAGTATACTGAGTGCCTTGAAATAACGTTATATTATTTTGACCCATTTAAGACAGTTCTTCATAGGTGGCGTCTGAAAGGGTTAAACGAATCATTAAACCCACGGGACTGAGGCAAGAAATAAAGAAGGGCACCACAACGCTTCATTGTAAGGTTGTAGCGCCCGCAATATCACCAGTTACAGAAACGAAAGTACCACTTCGTTATCATCATCAGTTTTCGCGTGAGGCATCGCTGCAGTCTTGCAGTAGTCGCAGCTTCCGGCTTCCGGTCGCCATTAACGTTGTGTATGCGTGTGTGGTGGCAAACGTGTGGCGCAATCGTTGCTTGTGTGTTCCCACCAAGCCTCATAATGCCGTAGAGACAGCGCCAACGATGTGCTCCAAGGTGCTTTCAACGCGCGTAAAAGTTAGTCAGAGGCCGACAATGACAACACCGTGATGCTGCAACTGAGGCGGAAGAACTTTTGGCAGTGCACCGGAGGGTGTGGCTTCGAATCCCGTGGAATAAATATTGATTTTCTGTGTGTCAGGACAGCGTTATTTACAAGTTTTATAGTGCTGCTTAGAGATATTCAACGACGTGTGTGACTACGCATTTCGCAATTAACATACTCTGCGTGCGCCATTGTTTTTATCATGTTGACAGTGTCAAAAATAGGTGCGTCTAATACAAAGGTGCGTCTTATATATCTTTTTTCCCGCCAAAGTCGTAAAATGTAATGGTTGCGTCTTATACAAAGGTGTGACTTATACACCGGAAAATACGGTATTCACGGTATGCACCCCTCCACTGCAGTGAAATCACCTTTACAGGGGGTTATATGCGGACTAATATACACCTATTCGTTCATTTCGAATACTCCGACATTTTCAATAAATATAATTCGAATACGTTAATATTCGTTCAAACATTTGAAGTGCTCGAATATTCGCACAAGCCTAAAAATTACACATCCATGATTAAGTTGCATCAGTGGTTCGTGTGGTCTGACAATCGGCTGTTAACAAAAATAAGAGGCTGACCTAATTTTTATGTTTGGCTGTCCAGTGTTGAAAATTTCCCAAAGGGTGCTGGGTGTCCACCCAAGCAACTCGAAACTTTATTCTGCCGTGCAGTTGTCTGAATGGTGGAGTGTCTGCCTTCTGTGAAGGAGGTAGTGGTTACGACTTTCGATGCCAACTGGTAACCCATGAGTTTCTTGTCTTCTTCTAATGGGTAGGCTAGTACCCTGGCATAGTGCTCAGTGGTGTATGCACACTCATCTTGAAAAGTGGCCCCATAAATTCCTGGGAATGCTTCTGGTGCACCTTAGCACACCAGAATTCCAGAAAGAGTTGAACATCTGCTGGTGCTGTGGGAGGCAGAGAGCTGATGCTGCCAGGTATGCGCCATTGAAATAGATAAGACTGTATTTCCAGCCAGGTGCTCACCAGAACAAAGTTTCAAGTCACTTGGGAGGAGACCAACCGTGTGGAAAGTTGGCAGTGCGGGACCGCCAATTTCATCTTTCTTTCTTTTTCTTTTTTTGATGCATGGAATGTCTGTAAGCAACGTAGTGTGTTCGTAGCAAGGTGCATTCCTGTTGATATACGAGATGACGTTGAATGTTTGACTGTCATCATCATTGGCCTGTTTTAAGTTCGCAACAAAGCTCTTCCCCAGTGATCTGCTAAAACGGTTGTGCAGTGCTGATGGGAAAAAAAAGCTACTTGAAACCAGTACGTCCACTTGCTCAAGATAACCATGTCATGTTGCTACGAATCTTGCCCCTGAAAGTGATGTTGTGTTGGATGCAAGTATGTGAGCCAATATTACGTTGATGTGACCAAGGCTAAAGATTCATTCTGTGAGTGCCGTAGCTCAGTCAGATCGATCCCGTGTCTGGCAATTTCCTGATGTCATTATCTCATCTAAATCCTTTTCTCATCGTAATTCCTTTAATGGTCCTTCGCCTAAATGCAGGTGACCAGTCCTGTTCGTTGCCTCGACCTCAGCGCGGATCGCACACGCCTAGCAGTCGTGGATGAAAAAGGCACCTGCCTTGTCTACCAGCTGGACTCCAGGCAGCTACTCTTTCAGGTAGCGCACCTCTCTTGTGCTGCTTATGCTTGTCCTATGCATAGGTTGACAAAATAACCCCTTCACAAACGGAATCATCATGGACTGTTCATAAATGTGTCATATTTACTGAACTTTATTCCAAGGTGCTTGATATTTCCACGCTTATTTACTTTGATATGATCGAGCTTCACCTACTAAAATACTTCTACCTATGCTAAACCGCACCGCCATGCTTGGGAAACCTCTTTATTGTATGACACCATTACACTCAAACCTCAATATAACGAACCCAGATATAACGAAATATCGGTTATAGCGAAGTAAATGAAGAATACTCTTGCAATAGATACAGTGCTAGGAATATACCTTTATAACGAATTTTCGGATATAACGAACTTATTTTCATGTAAGGTGCAACTTAGTTGTAATGAGGTTTGAGTGAATTACAATATTGCATGCATTGCACAAGCAGTCGAGTTTATTCTCTAGCTAATGCGAGCACTAGCGACAACGTTGGTAATGTTCCACCACTCATGTATAAAGAATGACGCGCTCTGCCGATTATCAAATTACCGACGACTGACAACCATGCTTGACGCTGTCATTTTCTTGCAATTCTTGCTCGCTTGTACAGTGAGTGTTACTTGATTTTCTGGGCACCAGTTTGCCAAGTAAAAGGTTCCATTTTGAACAGTTTGATCACCACCTTGCTTACCAGCACTATCGTGTAGAAATACTCTATTCTATGAAAGAGGAGGCAATACTATGTTGATTCGGGCATCTTTCCGTGAGTAATTATAATTAAAGTGTAATTAAATATATATCTATTCTCAGTAATAGATCAACAGTTTTCACGGCATCGAAACACCTGACTTTTTTTGCCATGGTAATAGATCAACAGTTTTCATGGTGTCGTACCACCTGATGTTTTTTTTTCTTTTGTTTTTTTGCCTCTTACACGTATTATGTAAATTACACTTGAAGTGTCTGAAATGTAGTCTCAGAATGTGCATATGTTTCCACCTCGTTCTAGGAACCCAATGCCAACAGTGTGGCGTGGAACACCGAGAACGCCGAACTTCTCTGCTTCACGGGTGGTGGTGCGCTGGCGGTCAAGGCCGGAGAGTTTCCCGTGCTGAGGCAAAAACTGGAGGTTGGTGTAATCTCGACAATCAGTGTAGAAGTTTGGGCTTGTTAGTGTAATATCCTGGCATGAAAGGACTGCAGGATGTTAAAGGTATGCAGATTCGCAGGATGCCCGTGATGTTGAATGACAGTATGTTAAAGCCCTGCAGGAAAGGAGTGCAAAGAGAGTGTTTCACACTTGTTGCATTGGCTACAAGTAGGTGCTGGCTAACATTCCCAAGCTTTAGACGTACAGAAAAATCCCAGTGAAATGGAACGTTTCCTCGTAGCTCAACTGGTAGAGCATTGGATGATTAATTCGAAGGCTGGTGGGTTCCCACCGGCAGAAAGGGTGGTTTTTCATCCACTTTAATTCATTTCAGTTTACGTCATGAGTACTACATTACAGTCAAAGACAGCAGTTGATATCTCCTGTGCTGTCGTTCGCCTAATTGTCTGTTGCATTCATTTGTTAGTGTCTGACTGGCAGATAGTGTTTTATAAAATGTTTTTATTCCGTGTTTCTTTCATTAAACTGCAGTTCAGTCTCAGAACACCATCCTACGGTACCTTTTGATGTGTGTTAATCCTTGTTTGGCATTTTTTACTAAAGGAGCCATGACAAATTCAACCTATAATTTGCAGTTTACAGGAAAAAAATAGAGGTAGAGGCTCTATTGTACCTATACATAAATAAAAATATGCTGTACACAAATATGTCAGTACAAAATAAGCCTTAGAAGTCACCAGCTGTAAATCTCGCCCACCGCCAGCGACTGGCCATTATGCCATGGTGTGTTTGACGCCATGTGCTGCCTGGAGCGGAGCCGTTGTCTTCTACAGACGTTTCAGCTGCTTCAAATCATTAGAACTCAGTGCCAAGCTGAAGCAAGTGGAAATGGCTAGATTGCACACGTAGCTGACCAGGGAACAAAATCATTTGCCGGAACACGCTCACATAGCAAGCAGCTTGGCACATTATGGCTCATGAGTTCAACAGAGTTGCCCTACTCTCAGGCCGCTCGTGTTGTTATAAAAGTACAGTGGAACCCCGGTTTTACGTCCCCGGTTTTACAACGACCCGCATTTTACGACGGATTTGTCCCGTTCCGGCGAAAGCCCCATAGACGCAATGCATTAAAAACCCCAATTTTCCGACACCGTTTTACGCCGAACCCGCGTTTCACGACGATCCAGCCGCGAAGCGGGGACCCAATGGCAAACAAAAGGGAAGTCCGCGGGTGTCCTTCGTCGCACTAGCGAGAGGGGCACCCCTTCGCATGCCAAGCGCTTGGGAAACCGGTTCATTCCGGCTTTCCGCTGCCGTTCCTTCGTCTTCCCCTCACCCTCCGAGCGGCCGCGAAAGCGTCGTAAATGGGCGCGGTTGTGGTTTCCCCATTCTTTCCCGCCTTCGTGGCGCAAAGGCGTCGGAAGGATTAAGTGCGGGGGACCCCCAGCCTCCCGCGTACGCACGCTCTTGCGGTCTTTTGTATTCTCCTGGGTTCCTTTGTAGCTGGGAGTACAAAGGAACCCAGGAGCGTGCGTACGCGGGAGGCTGGGTGTCCCCGGCACTAAAACTCTCTTTTGTCTATGGAGTTGCTAACCTGCGTAGCAATTTAGCTGGGGGGGGGGGGAGGTGCTGGTGTAGCTTGGGTAGGGGAATGGGCTAGTATCGCTTGAGGGGGGGGGGGGGGGGGGGGCAAGTGCCCCTTTTGCTCCTTGGAGGAGACGGGACCCCTTCCGCCGCAGGTGTTTGGCGCAGCTGCTATATCGCTTTGCAGATGTGTTGGCCGCAGCCACGGCAGCCGCGATGGCCAAACTTAGCGAAGGTGCCCCCCCCCTCCCCCCCCCGCCTTTTTTTTTTTCTCCCATCCGTGAACATGCCTTTTGTGGGTTTTAGAGCCCTGTAGAGCTTGTTGGTAGTCTGCATTGATGTCTCTCGCTAATCCGCCGTGCTAAACGCGTTTTTGTGGGCATAAATTTTTGTGTTTGGATTTTACGATGTCCGCATTTTACGACGATTTTTCGCGGTCCCGAGAACATCGTAAAACCGGGGTTTCACTGTATTCAGTTATAAATTAGGTAAGCGCTCGACCAAACATGCCAAAATTTTACCGGCTTACGGTATTTGTGAATGCACAAGGATTAACCCACGTAAACACAGGTCATGATCGAAAATTGGGTGTCATGGCCCCTTTGATGGCATTTTGTATGTCTGCTAACCACTGCTGTGGTTGCCAAGTAGCGCCAGTGGCGAAACTGTTTCATTCCTGTCGCCAACCAAATGCAGGGCTTTTGTGGTTGGCTTTGGAGGCTGCAAGCTGTTCTGCCTCCAGCACAACAGCGTCACCACAGTGGAGGTTCCCCTGTCACCATGCCTGTACCAGTACATTGAGAAACACCGCTTCAGGTTAGTACTGTATGCCACTACATGCAAAAATGACAAAAAACCTTCTTCCGCATATCTTTAAAAAAAAAATTAATAACAGTAGACTCCCAGTAAACGAAAATCTCTTAAACGGAACTGCTGCCTCTAACACGATTGGTTTCATACTTGAATTCTCCAGCCTTGTTCATCTCTCAGTAAACGGAACTCCTGTTAAACAGAACACATTTGCCTGGTCCCTTCAGGTTCCGTTTAATTAAATAAAGGGTGGAACTTGAGTATCATGGAAAGCCAAGGCTTCATACATTAACTTCATAGCGAGGGGCCATAGCTGTATCCCTCTTTTTCTGAGAGGTCTCAACGGAGAGTCACAGTTATGTAATATCCCATTGCTGCCAGCAGAACATTTGAGTCATGCGAAAACGGAGCACAATTATACTATATGCATCCTGGTTGAGAGCTTTGTTAAACTTGTACAACACTTGCATAAACCGTGACATAGTCGCCGAGATTCAACTGTATTTATTACTGGTGTGATTGCAGCAAGGCTGTATTGGCTAGGGTTCCATGTATTTTTCCTGTGCATCAATAAAAGCCTATGTGCCATTCTCTATACATAAGAGATCATATGTTATGCATAGTACTTCTGATTATTTTTCTCTCTTTTTTTTTTCATTAATATCAAGATGATGGGCTAGCCAGCTCTAAAGTAGCCTACCTTCCCATTTTTTTTTTTCATTTATTTACCCTAAGGGCCCAAAGCGGGCATTACATGGGGGGGGGGGGTGTAACAATTCATATAAACATAGAAAAAGTTTAATACAAACAAAAACAGGTAAGGAAAAAAGAAAATACTGAAGAGAAATAGAAATTGCCAGTAGTACACTGCTTCTCAACTTACATCATTGTACAGCATTTCCTACGTTATACACAAAATAAACTTACATCATGTGACCTGCATATTCGCGCATCGTAACAGTATGTCAAGGAAGAATAAAAAAAAAATTCCTTTTTTTTTTTCATTGTTGAAAATAGTTTAGTGCTTAATGATTTTAAGGTTTTTTTTCCTCGAACGCCTCATTTAGAGCATCTTTGAAAACAGCTTAGTCAGTTATTTCAGCAATATTGCTTGGGAGACGATTCCATTCTGAAATGGCTAGATGTAGGCATGAAAACTGTAAAAGGTTAGTACGTGCAAAGGGTTGTTCAACCTTAAATTTGTGATTGATGCGTGGAAAAATCTTTTTGCGGGTA
Organism: Rhipicephalus appendiculatus; assembly: GCA_030522465.1. Classification (NCBI taxonomy): domain Eukaryota; kingdom Metazoa; phylum Arthropoda; class Arachnida; order Ixodida; family Ixodidae; genus Rhipicephalus; species Rhipicephalus appendiculatus. The sequence goes on along the minus strand of JALIZH010017162.1, from coordinate 44,109 downwards.
AGATGTGTACTTGTGAGAATGTACTTGGTTGGTGAAAAAGCTGATGAAAAAAATTTAACAGGCATATTTTCCTTCTAGTCTGCAATGGAATGAGACCTAGGTCATGCTTTATTTTCGTGATGCTCGATTGCTGTGAATAATTACCAGTAATGAAAAGTGCTGCCTTGTTTTGCAAAGATTCTAATTTGTTAATAAGATACGTCTGGTGCGGGTTCCATATAAATGAGGCGTACTCAAGTTTCGAGCGAAGTATGGAAGTGTATGCAAGAAGTTTAGTATCACTGTCAGCCTGACGAAGCGTGCGGCGAAAGAAGCCAAGTGATTTACATGCTGCAGAAACAACAAAATCTACATGATTTTGCCAGGACAAATTTGGGGAAAGATGGATGCCTAAATATTTAAACGACTCTGTACTTTCTAAGGCTTGACCATTAAGAATGTAGGTTTGCTTTGTAATTTCGCTAGAGGTAGTAAATCTCATAAGCTTGGTTTTAGTAGTATTTGCACTCATTTGCCACTGAAAACACCATCTTTCAATCGTATACAAGTCTTCTTGTAGTTTTGCACAGTCATCCTTACATCTTATCGGTCGGTACAAAACGCAGTCATCGGCATACAACCGAATTTGTGAGTGTATACCTTGATGAAGATCATTTATATAAATGAGAAATAGAGTGGGTCCTAAAACGGAACCCTGGGGCACTCCGGAGATAACAGGTTGAAAAGATGAATGGGACATTGTTAATGACAACGGCTTGCCGTCGGTTGCTTAAATATTCTTTGACCCAGCTTACTACTTTTGCGTCAATATTAATCTGCTTCATTTTATATATTAGGCGGTTATGGGACACACGGTCAAATGCTTTCATGAAATCAATAAAAATGGCGTCGGTTTGTATAAGTTCATGAAGGTAGAGGTGTATGTCTGTAGTTAGTTCAAAAAGCTGAGATTCGCATGATCGGCCACGCTGAAAACCATGCTGGTTGGGAAAAAGAATGGAATTGCTAGTAATGTACTGCATGATTTGAGAAGATAAGACATGTTCCAAGTAGTTTACACACAACAGACGTTAAAGATATGCGTCTGTAGTTGGTTAGTTTGTTTTTGTCACCACTTTTATATATTGGTATCACATGTGCTAATTTCCAGTCGTCTGGAATTTCGCCAGTGCTAAGAGACTGCTGGAACAATAGTGTCAGAATAAGAGCAGAATTGTGTTTGGTCATTTTGAGTAGCTTAGTACAAATACCATCAGGACCTGGACTAGAAAATGATTTTAAACGCTCGATAGCTTTAACAATACCGTCACAGGTTGCAGTAATACATTCCATAACCGTTGAAATATCGGAAAACTGTTGTGACATGTTGAGGGGTTTTTCTTCATTAAATGCACTGCTAAAAAAGTCATTAAGACGTTTTGCATATAATATAAATAAATTGAAAGAAAAAAAAAACACAAATTGGGCCATCCCCACCACACACCACTGGTTCACTATAAATGGAGAAAAGAACACCTAGGCGGCAAACACCAATCAATATTGTGCACGAAATGCCGAGCACTTGTGGAAGGCCAGACAGGCGAACGCATTTCATGGCAGAAAGACGGATGCTGCTGATATGGAAAACTTTAAAACCGCACACGCTAAATTCTAAAAGTCCTTTCTGGGCAGATATTTGGGATTACCGTGACGGCTGTCTGATTGGCTGCAGTTGTTTTCTGTGCCACGTCTGTGCCATGTGCGAAACAGCATTGCCGGTCATCCGCATTGACCGAATGGAATGGCTGACAGTTCCTGTGTGCTATTGCAAGTTATTTGTACTTCAAATTAAAGCACAGAAGTGTTCAGCTGAAGATACTCTAAAGAGGAATTGCTAAGAGCCTTTGCACAGTCATTACTTACGAAAGGCAGACCTCTCAGTTCCCTTTCTTTGCATGGATGCAATTATGGAGGTATGATTGTCAGCCTAAAATAACAGTTCTTATCTCGGTGATGTATAGTGCAACTGTGAATGCATGCATATCGTGCCTGGGGACCCATTACAGTGGTCTAGTGGTTATGCTGCTCGAACTGCTGACTTGAAGGTGGCAGGATCGAATCCCAGCTGCAGCAGCTGCATTTCAAAACAGGCAAAATGCTAGAGGCTCATGCGCTTAGGTTTAAATGCACCTTAAAGGGACAATAAAGTGAAACAAATGAATCTGTTCAGATTAATTAATTTTATTCTGATGACTCTATTGACGCTAACTAATTAATTTTATTCTGATGACTCTATTGACGCTAACTTCACGATCATAGGTTCATTAATAGAGGAGAAAGTTGAGGTCAAAGTATCATATTTAAATTTTGCGCTGAAATCTCCCCGCGCAGTAATGTCACTGATTTCAAAGCGTATTTTTCGTATTCTGACGACATTGCCCAAATTAAATGTCCAGAAACTTGGTATGTTAAGTCTCTGGCTCCCTCAGAAGACAATGTACTTCATTATTACCAGTTAGGAACTGCACGGCCCTAGTAGGCGGCGTCAAATTCTATGACGTCACGGCAACCAGTGCAGGAACTTCAATGTGGTGTCACCACTCGCATTTTGTTTTTGCGCGTTTTCTCGCTTATCAAGCGTCTTCTGGCAGCAAGCGTGGTGTTCTTGGTATGGTGAAACAGTAATTCACTAATGCGAGAGAAATAGTCTTTTATCTTTAACCTCAGGGGGTCGAAATTTCCAGAGCCCTGAACTGCAGCGTCTCTCATAATCATATTGTGGTTTTTAAACGTAGAACCCCAACAATTATTATCACCATGCCTAGGGAGGCCCTCACCATAGCCTGCTTGGGCGTGCCCGAGGAAGACTGGCGATATCTGGCCAAGGAGGCACTGGAGGCCCTCGACCTCGTGGTGGCCAAGAGGGCTGCCGTGCGGCTGGGGGAGCCCGCCCTGCTTCGCTTGGTCCGCTCGCTCCAGGTTTGGTGGTTTTCCATTGTGCAGTACATTACCTGTTACAAGCTCTTTGCAGTAGTACTCCTAAAAGCTCACTCACACTAGCGATTGACAGAAATTGTGGGACCGATCATGACTGGTGACTGAGAAGCGACTTACGGTGACCTGTGTTCAGACTGGCTAGCTCAGCCCACCCGTCACCTCACGAAAATTCTCTGTGATTAGTGTCATTCGTGTCTGCTCGCACCGCTGAAGCTAGCAGATGATTTGTTGTGCTTTATTTTTTTACCTTTGAAGATGTTCCGTTGCTGTGCATATGACTGATTCACAAGCTTCGCAACTTCCGTTGTGCTACTGAAAAGTTGAGTAGAAAGTCAACTGACCCCAATGAGTCACTTTTCAACAAAAGCAATCGCTTGCAGTTATTTGTGACAGGTCAAGCGAATAATCGCAAACCTGTCACTGTGAATCAGCTGTGTGAGTTAGCCTCAAATGAATACTGGGGCCGTATTCCGAGTTGGACATGCCGGCCATAATACCGCCTTCGGTGTGCGCTGATTGAGAAAAAGTGGGCAATTAGTCACTTCAGTCTGCAGACATGCTATATGGTATGTCACACAGAGTGACACTTTTGCTTAAAATGACCATCTCAAAAATGGACCCTGCCCTGGCTGAGTCATGGCTGTGGCACTGTCTTGGTTTGGCTCGGTCGTCCCGTATCACCAATCTATGGATGTGGACTGAACAGAACGAAGCTGCCACTGCCACTGTTCATTACAGGCAGCCAGCCGTAATTGCAGTTTCCTGAAGTGTAGCTGGACATGGCCACTTGAAGTGGGCACATTGTTGTGTCTTATTTCTCGCGATGTGCACTCAAGCACTGTCATGTTTGTCACCGTCGATACTAAAGATGGTTGTCGTCCTCCCATAGTGATATACTCGAGCAATATTCATGAAAATCTGCATGGTCTGTATTGCTGCATGTTTCACCATAGCCAAGCCTCGATATATATAGCAAGTGTGCATGTAGCTATGTAAATCTAAAACATTTCTTGCCAATATGTGATTAATGTAGGCATAAAGCGAATAATGGATCAAGTGAAGAAGTGCAATAAACGTAGGCGTCATGATCAAGTTGATTACTTTAAAGTTAACCCTTTCACAAACGAAAGAAAAGAAAAACATGCCAAAAATCACCGGAAAACTTTTTTTCTGCTCAATTTGTAGAGCCTTTTTTTTTTTTTTTTTCTGAGTAAAACAGTACCATTCTTTCAATTCAGTGACGGTCCTTTATTTCACTAATCACGTAGCAAAAAAAATAACTTGAAGATGGCTTCACCGCATGGCAGTACATTGAAAAATGCCAATAAAGTGAAAACTGAGACAGAAATGGCCCAACATGGACAAGCATGTCCATCTAGCATGAGGAAATACAAGTATGATGAGTGTTGTCTTCATTGCTTTCGTGCGGGACCAATTTTTGTTGATGACGAGTATAGTCATGATCAGTCATTTTGTTAGAAAATTTCACGACTGCACATGTCGACGGTCGCGAAAGGGTTAAAGCACTTTTTTTGTACTTGAAATTATGCTTGATTCAGTTCTGTGACTTTCAAAGCGCTTTATAGCCATCTAAAGTGGAAGAACTAAAGAATCAGAGCTTCGTCTATGTTTTCTGTGCATTGTATTACCACACACCTTTATTTCTTTATATTTTGATATGATTGGGTTTCCCCCACCAAGACTTAGCCCTGTGCAGCGCAGGTCGTGCCGCAATGTTTGGGAATGGGAAGCGTCGTGATTATTTCAGATTGTTCTGTCAAGAGCAGAACATGAGTAACCTAGTTTATTCTAGAGATAACGTTCAAAAGCGCTTCCACTTCGATATAACGAACACGGATATAACAAAATATCGGTTATAAAGAAATAAATGAAGAATAGTCTTGCAATAGATACAGTGTTAGGAATATACCTTTACAACGAATTTTCAGATATAATGAAGTATATCCCTTTCCGACCCAGCGACCAGTATACTGGACATAACGAAAAAAGCGGTGCAGAAAAGCAAGCAGAGCTACAATCTGAACCGAAACCACTTTGGCAGCTTCTGTAAAAGTCGAGCAACATGTTTTTGAATGTAGTTACTTCTTCAGCCCCACATTCTGATGGGGGGTGCCTCAGAGTAGTGGCGTCATCCACGCGGAAACGCAGCACGATGTGGTCAAGTATACAAAATTATTTTAGGAGCACTCTTCGCGCAATTCAAATAAATTAAATCGTGCGTGCTGTCCTATGTCTACTTGATACATTCTTGCAAAAAGGTAGCGTTTGTAATCAGAAGTTTGCTGGCAATGCGAGAATGTATTTATGTCCAGTGTACTGGACACCAGGATGCAATTGGCGCACATCGTGCTAAACATTGAGCGGAAAAAAGAAAAAAAAGAGGCACTGTCACATGACAATCTTGAAACCCAGGCACAGAAAATGAAACTCGGGCATTCTGGGAATCTAGCAAAAGCATGGAGCACGAGGACGCAGCGTCGTCTGATGAGGTTGACTTCTGGACGCTAAGCGCGCTCCCCTCCTAGGTTTTTTCCCCCTTCGTGGTGCTGAACGCTATGCGTGACAGCTAACCATTAGAAACATTTTCTTGGGTCAAAACGAACCGTTTTTGTATTTTAGACGATTGACCTTCTCACAGGGCCAAAATCAACAATCTTTCAAGGAAGATAGCAGAATGTGTGTACCCACATGTGTAACAAATTAATCCTAGTGTCCAGTATACTGGACATGGTTCTCCTGAGAAAACCATTGCACTTACAGCCTCCTTTATTTTTTTGCATGCTCTTCAATGGCCTCTTAGCTAGAAAAGAACATTAAAAAATTTTGTTCTACCCTAGAAAAAATTCGGGTCGGAAAGGGATAATGGTATAATGGTCATCGACACGAAAGGTAGCCGCACCAAAGGCAGTTCTTAGAGTCTTGGCATATCCAAACAACACCTGGAAATATCAACCGCTCAAATGGGACCCTGCCGAGCATGTATGTACATGGTCTCCGGAACCAATGGAGAAAACAACACCGCAACAAGAACGGCGGAAGGAACGACGGTGGAGAGGGGCACAATCACTAAGAAAAGTCGCTAACTTCTGAACCGGCCGGACAGTCAGCCCCTGATGAAGAGACCGAACGGGTCTCGAAACGGGCCAGTTTTTAATTCAATATTAAGAACTTAGATTAAGAAAAGTGGCTGGAGAGTTTGTTTTTTCGTATAATTTTTACCCAGCCAGACAGATCTCTGTCAAATATGTTTGCATTTACAACTTATTTTCATGTAAGATGCAACTTCGTTATAATGAGGTTTGAGTGTAGTTGGTATGGCATTCTGAAGTGTAACGATGTGCTGCAGAGACACACATGTCTAAATGACACAAGAACACAAAACAGACAAGGACCTTGTGCACCAACAACTTTTATTCAATCGCTTTTGCCCTCACAATAATATATACAGAGAATGAAAGGTGACGTGCAATGACACAAGAAAGCGTGAATTGTCAACACGAAAGTGTGGCGTAACCGCTTCGGTGAGCACGTGCCTTAAGAATAAAAGTTGTTAGTGTGCAAGGTCCTTGTCCGTATTGTGTTCTTGTGTCATTCGTATCTGTGCATCTATGCAGCGCATCGTTACTCCTCAGTTGTTCCAGAGCTAGCACAATCACTAGCAATGATGCTGGAAGGTTTGATAAGGCATGTATAAAAGCCGACACATTTCACAAATGAGCAGATTAGGCCGACACCCGGTGTCCATGCCTGCCACTATCACTGTGCAGCGAAATATTGCTTGTAGCTTAAGTTTATCCTTTTAGTGGGCACAGGTTTGCCCAGATAAAGAGTTTTTCATCTGTACCAGCTTGTGTTCTGCGTGCTTCACTGTCACAGCCACGCGACAGTATTCTCAACGTCTTGTGTTGTTCGAACAGGATCAAGAGGCTCGTGGTGAGAAACGGGAGTCCCTGCTCGGGGACGTGATGGCCCAGCAGGGTCGGTTTTCCGAGGCCGCCCGGCTGTACAAAAAGGCTGGCCGCAACTCCAAGGCTGTGGACATGTACACGGACCTGCGCATGTTTGAACTTGCTCAGGTTAGTGCACTCTCCTTGGAGTTTTGCAATGCCAGTGCTGCCATGAGAAAAAAGTGCCGGTGTTGATAGATATCAGTCATATGATCTCTGGTTTGACCCACTTATTATTTCTCATTGTGGGAATCAAGATTGCCCTCCCCTTTGGCACCTCGTTCTCCAGCTAGTGCATTTGCCGGCCCTGCACGGCTCGAGCACTAGGAACCGCCATTAAATGGCAACATTGCAGCCGTGGCAATGCAGCCAAGCCTTTTTGCCTGGTGCATGCCATGCGTCGCCCCCTTCCTGGCGTGCAGCCACCTGGGCATCACTCGCGCAAGACATGCTAGCACACATCACTGGGCCACGACTGTCCTCAATGGCCGCCAGTGACAGCACCTCTCCACATGAGCTCACTTCTGTCTGGCGCTGGCTCGGTGCGAGAGAAATGCTTGCACGCCTGCAACAAGGAAGTCACGCACTGCCTTTCTGGTTTGCACGTTCAGTGGTCCCCATTTGTGTGGCAACTGTAGCACCCCAGGCAAGTGTACTCGATCAGTCTTGCAGAGTTACTTTGCACAGCCCTCAATCCCATGATTGTAACACTGTGCTGCATCTTAAGTTAATAAACCCGTGGTTGTTGACAACCTGCCTTGAGTGCCTTTTCTGCGCCGTGTCAGAGAGTTGACGAAACTGGCCGTAGCGTCTTAGCGCACTGTGGCAGTGGAAAACTTCGCATCCCTTCCCGGTCGCGCTCATAACGTAAGCTTCTCTCAAACCTATCTCCACATCATATACAGCAGAATATCAATAACATAAAAATTGCTCATACAGAATAGCTTCTGTAATGGAGCATGTTTTCTCTTACCCTTCAGGTTCCATTTAATGAATTCTATGCTGCATGTGTGTGTAATAGCATTAAACAGGCATGGCCCTAGAACCCTTTTGTCACGAATTATCTCGGGAGCGCTTGCAAGGGATCGGAATGAGAGAGACGGGAGACCGTGGTGGTACGGCAAACAGACTTTATCACACGCACAAAGAAAGGACGGAGACAATAAACGCTAAAAAATGCACACAACAGCAATCGGCAACAAACCGAAACCGAAACTAGTCGGCCATTGACGTTAAAACCAACTCTACTTCAAGTCGCGTCTGGCCACTATGACTCTACACATGTCTCGCGCCCTCATCGAACGTCTATTGCTCGTGCTGTCCGCGCGAAACAAAGTCAGACAAAGGCTCACTCAGTCACGTCGAGGAAGTCCTCGGAGATGTCTCACAGTCGTTGTCGTCGACTCGTGTCCCCGCTGCTCGTCTCCCTCGCTTGTACTCCGGTCGCCGTCGGTGTCTTCGTCGGGCTTGCCAAGGTTAGGCCTCGTTCCTTGCCACCCGATCCAACCGAACTTGGCTCTCTGGGGATTGTCGGTTGAAGGCCTGCCGTCTGGTCAAGAAGTGGAATCGCTGCTGGTACGCCGGAAACCGCCGTGGTGAGGCTGCTGCAAGCCAGGGGAGCCTCGCTGGTCGCTTGTCCAAGTCGAGGACTGCTTCCCGCCTCACGCTGTTGCCATCGGAACCGAGCTACCGCTGCTCGCCGCAAGTGCGACGCTGACCTCTTCCAACTCCTTCCTAAGGCGCTCCACCGAACAATGCCGTTCCTTTTCTCTCGGCTCTTCGACCACGGCTCGGGTCGCGTGCCACGCGCCCTTCGTCGACCAATCGCTTGCGTGGACGTGGCCGTGTAGCACACCATCGGGTAACTTTCCACCCGCCGCGTACCATCACCACTCGCATACCTTCGGCACGTGCCTCGTGCGCCCCTTACTCATCACACCTTTCAAGGGTTTTAGCAAGGATTTGTGTGTTATTAGCAATAAACTGCAGGACACATAAGGCAACTACTGCCTTTTCAGACTTTGCTTTTTTTTTTATTATTTTACAGGTGAGTTTTGGTTGGCCTCTTTCTTCTAATTTTCTCTCACTTTGTCTTTCCTGTCGTCCCAGCAAGCACACTGAAAGCTACATTGGGTGGGGGGGTTTGACAAAGGGGTGAGAAGTAGGCTTGTGCGAATAGTAAATTTTAGGTTTGAAGTGAATTCGAAGCGAATAGTGATTTGGTCGGAATAATTTCAAGTCGGATGCAAAGGGTACATATCACATATTACAAAGAAAGTGAGCATATTTGTCATGACCCAACTAACCCGCACAATGCTTTTTTTCTTTTAATTGAAAGAAGGAATGCGCAAATGTCGCTCTTTTTTTGGTTCAAAGGAAGTAGACGCATCTTTTGAATAGTAGCAGGATATGACTTTCGGTACAATGCAAGGTGATAACGTTTAAAATTTGTTACGTTTTAAAAATTAATATACTTGAAGCACATAAGCCTGTATAACAAGCTTTTAAACTTCAAAAGTGATGAATCGATGTGAGGGTAATATGTTCATTTAACCTTGAAGTGGGACTTCACGGCAGTGCGTATTTCTTCTAGATAGGTGTTTTCACGGTATAGCACCTCTGCAATACAGTGAAGCCACCTTTACAAGGGGGTTACATGCGGACTAATATTACACCTATTCGGTCATTTCGAATACTTGAAATTTCCAATAATTTAAATTCGAATCGTAATGAATTCGAATACTGTAATATTAGTTAGAATATTCGAAGTGTTCGAATACTCGCACCCAAGCTTAGTGAGAATGCTATATCTGTACGTCAGCACATATCATGACCTCGAGCGCTTTCTTGTTTATTTTTTTTTTAATGTGAAGCTCACTTTCAGTGTGATCATGGGCACTGTGGTGTAGAGTGCAGCGTCGGTTTCTTACAGCTCACTACAGGGCCACTGTACCTATGCAGCTCACAGTGCTCCAATTCAGCCAATAGCCATGTTCACCTGCTTTTGGGTATGTGAGGCAGTTGATCTTAGGTATACGGCATCATTTGTCAAGAGAAGAGCGAGCTATTTTCAGCTGAATTTGAAATGTAATCGTAAATTTCGTGCCGTGTACTGCACTGTAATCTGAACGCTAAAAGGAATAGCCTGCGTAACCTTACACACACGTGGAATCAGACACACACACAAGTGCAGTTCTGCCAGACACACTCAAGTGCACAAGTTCTAAACCGTAGTGTAATGTTTGACTCATGTGTTCATAGGAGTTTTGACTACCAATCAGGCAGCATTTCCTGACTGCGTTCAAAAGGTGTTTCACGGCCCCTTTAATGTTCAGCAGCTGAACTGTCACTTCTTTCTACCTTGAACTGCAGGAGTACCTTGGCTCGGACGAGACCCTGGACACGCGTCAGCTGATGCTGAAGAAGGCCGAGTGGGCGCGCAGCATCAACGACCCCAAGGCAGCTGCGGACTTTTACCTGCTGGCCGGTGAACCCCTGAAAGCAGTCGAGATCGCAGGAAAACAGGGTTGGACTAACATGTGAGTGAAGACGAGTAGAATAGCTAGCAAAATCATGGAGGTTGCTCAGAACATTCTAAGAATGCAAAGGGGAAAGCCTAGTTGGACCTGTAGTGGCGCGGGATGAAGATATGAGCGTGTGCGAAGACGTATGAGCATTGTGCAACGAAAGAGTTCGGAATGCGAAAGCAGCGCAAGAACCCGCAGCCTAGCGACCAGAAGCAGCCACACTAGGCCTGGTCCCGTCTCTACTCGGCGACACCGTATCTTGACAGTGGAGCGAAGGCTACGGAGGCGGGGCTTCCGCACATTCGTGTTGCTCGCTCGTATAGTTAACGCATTTTGAAAAACATGTACATGAAAAATGTGAATGGGAAAGACATTTTGATCGTTCAGTGTACATTCTAATGTCATATTACAAATACAGTGGAACCTTGATTATACGTCCCCCAGGTTTTGCGACAACTCCCGCATTTTACAACGAATCGGTTTGGTCCCAACAAAACCCGCATGGAAATAATGTTTTAAACATCTTGGTTATATGACGCAAGTTTGAAGCCAACCCCGCATCTTACGACGACTTTCCGATTAGCCCCAAAAAAAATCACTTTTTTTTTACTAGAATCTAACACCGACCAGATATTCGCGGGTGAAAAATAAAAACTTACATTCCCCTAGGTTGACGATTAGAAAAGTAGAGAGAGTGAGACAGTATAATTTCTTAAAATGGAAAATTTATTCTCCTGGCAGTTCATGCGCTTCTGTGATCCAGTTTTCCCGGCATTAAGATTGCCTCTAGATATGCCTCGATTGCGTGCATATCCAGGATCGTTACCTAGACAAGCTCTGTCCACACATAGTAGCTTCAGCTGGTCAGAAAGCTTATCCTTGGTATCCGGATATTTTCACATTTTCAGTCCATGAAAACTTTTCCTGGTTGACATACAGCTTAAGATCTCCTCCCTTTGTTTGCGGCACTCGCAGTCACAAGGGCCTCAAGCACGCAAAAGGAACGTGACGCAGCTGTTAATACCGTGCAAAATAACTTTCCCTTGACGTGAGCGTTCGTAATAACAGCGGCACATCACCAGTTGCACCTCACAAGGGAACAAATATGATGCGCTACGGCTCAGTCGCACACGAAATCATCCTATGCGAACTCTCAAGCCATGCTCACCAGAAAGTGTGCTCCGTTGCCATTGTGTGATGGCGATGACACTGTGTTTGACTCTTCTGACTGGAGATTGTTGCCAGTGCAGTTTCCATTTGGTTTTATGTGCAGGCAAATTTCGGACTCGATTTATTGGGAAAAAGATGCGCATTGGATTCGCTGTTTTTTTTTTCCAAGTTGAGAATAAAGGTTAGCTCACAGCTCCTTCAACTAAATGCTTAGCTGCCATTTACAAAAATAATTTAATCTACCTTCCTTAGGGGAGCACAAGGTCGTGCTGTGGGCTTATTCAGGCGTTCTGTACCCGTTTTACAGGCAAAGCTGAGTGTCACTGCCTGTATTCTTAGTTTTTTTACGTTACGACGCCCGCATCATACGACGGTTTTGTGTGGTCCCCTCAAAGTCGTATAAATCAGGGTTCCACTGTATATTTTTCTTGGAGAATTAACGCATCTGCGACGTCACACTGACCCACTGACGTCACGCACGCCATGTTTACTTTGGAAAACGGGTGGGCTGGAAAGGTGGTGCCGTCTAAGAAATGGAAAAGAAAAGGGAAGGCATTCTCGCAAAGTGAACAATACCTGCATTTTACCTGCAATCTTCCACAACTGTTTGAGTCTCATAATAAATAAAGCAGTATTTGTTTCAGCAGGGCAAATGAGAAAATTATCAGTAAACTTAAGTACTGTTTATTTTTTGGCGCAGTAGCAGGCATGCGTTTCTGTTTTGTAGGCTTCCACAGTACTGCCAAGAAAAGCTGTCGCCGAGTATAGAAGCGAACACGATTCCCATGTCTCTGCCCATCTAGACTGTGCATGCTCAGTGGGGCCATCGCCACAGGACCGGTGTGGAGCACGCGTCTGACCCTTCTTCATGCCCCTACTGCGTTGTGGCTCACGCGAACAGGGCAAAGACAATGTGGAAGAAGTAGATGCGCAGTTGGTGTGCCCACTCTTTTTGGACCATATCTTTGGTACTATGATATTGAAGCGTAGGTATTTGAAGCCTTAAAGGTACACTAAAGTAAAACAATAACTTGGTTTAGGTTCATAAACTGTACTCTGAGAACTCTATTGTCACAAGTTTCGCTATCATAAGTTCATTATTAGTGGAGAAAATCGAGGTGAAAGATTCATTTTCAAATTTCGCGCCGAAATCTCCGTGCGTGACGTCCTGAATTTCAAAATGTATTTTTTCGTATTTTCGCGACATGGGCTTGATGAAATTTTCTGAAACTTCGTATGTTAGGTCTATGGTACCCACAGATAACAATGTACTTCATTTTTACCGATTAGAATCTACTTAGGACCCAGTAGACGCCGTCAAAATCTATGACGTCACGGTGTTTGGTGCGGGAATCTCAAGGTGGCGTCTCCACCCGCGTTTTCTTTTCGCGCGTTTTCTCGCTTACCAAACGTCATCTCGTGGTAAGAGTGGTGTTTTCGGGACTGTGAAATTGCACTTTGCTAATACGCGAAAAATCGTTTTTCTCTTTAGTGTCCCTTTAAAAAGTGTTCAGCCATACAGCATATTTATACTTCTGTTTCTTAGGCATGTGCGAATATTCGAGTGCTTCGAGTAGTCAAACTCGTTTCAACTCGAATTTAAATTATTCGAAATTTCGAAGTATTCGAAATGAACGAATAGACATATATAAACCGCATGTCAGTACCTGTAAAGGTGGTTTCACTGCAGTAGACAGGTGCTGTACCGTGAAAACACCTATCCAGGAGAAATCCGCACTGCCGCGAAGTCCCACTTCAAGGTTAAATGAACATGTTACCCTCACATCGATTCATCATTTTTTAAGTTTAAAAGCTTCTTATATTGGCTTACATGCTCTACGTATAGTAAATTTTAAAACGTCAAATATTTTACGGGTTATTACTAGCATTCTACCGAAAGCCAAATCCTGCTACTATTCAAAGTTGCTTCCACTTCCCTTTCAACCAAAAAGAATGGCATTTGCGCATGCCTTGTTTTAATGAAACAAAAAAAAAATACAGATTAGCTGGGTCATGACAAATGTGCTCATTTTTCTTTATAATGAGTGATACATACTATTCGTAGTCGATTCGAAATTATTCAACCAAATCACTATTCGCTTCAAACCTAAAATTTATTATTTGCACACGTCTGCTGTTTCTCCAACACAGTGATGGTTCTGTGATAGAAGAGTAACATCTTGTGTCTGCAGAGGTCTGTTGGTCATTATTTATTTCTAATTACTTCACGTTCATGCTAATAATTCACCTGTGTTATGGTCATCTGTATAATCGCCCAATCATTTTTCTGCGCAGACTCATCGATCTGTCCCAGAGGCTAGATAAACGTGAAAAGGAGGCTCTTGGCCTTTGTGCTCGGCTGCTTGTGAACCAGAAGCAACACCTGGCCGCCGCTGATGTTTTCCGAAGGATTGGGGACACGGAGAGCTTGGTGAAGCTCTACGTTGAAGCCGGCCAGTGGGATGAGGTGGGTATGGCTGATCGATTGTTGCCTAAAAAACATTGCTACAGCAAAAGCTCCTTGGTTTGACCCCCATTAATTCGGAAAATCAGATAATTCGGACACGTTCTCTTGTCCCGACCAGCATATCCAGTTGAACCCCTTTATAAGAGATATGCACCGGGCAGCAATTCTTGTCTCTTATATCAGGTGTCCCTTATCAGCAGGGTACCACGTATGCATTTTCTTATCAACCCTTATTTTAATGTAAGCACACTGGTGTCTCTTATATCCCAAGTGTCTCTTACATCAGTATCAGTGCCTCTTATAAAGGGGTTCGACTTACATGGTTTAATGGCATCAAACTCTTGTTAATTCGGTCATATTTGGCCACAACCCGGTTAATTCAGACAATCCCCGGAGCACGTCAAACCCAAAACGTTGCAATTGCAAATGTGCGACTTAACGAAGCGAGAACAGCGCCGAGAACGATTGAAGCTGCTGCGGGTCTTCATGCTTCGTTGCCATCTACAATCTTACCGCAATTGCGCTGCTGGCGACCAAAGCTTCAGCGGCTGCAGCAAACTTGTTTCTATTTCGATTTTGCTCGGCACTTGAGAACCATGCAGGCAAACTGCGCCTACCATTTTTTCGACAACAATATTATCCTGATGTGTGCATGGTGGTGTTGATGGTGGTGGTACATAGAAATGGATGGGTTCAAAGCATGTTTCAGCTTAAGGCGTGGAGTCTTGAGCCGCGGGATGATGAAAATTGGCTTTTACACTGCTGAAAATGTTGGGGGATGACGAAAATTGCCGCTTTTACACTGCTCTTATACAAAATAATTACAGGCATTACGTATTCGTCAAGAAAATGAAAGCGTATTGATGTGACACATTTGTTTATTGTTTTCTTGATATTTTCGGTAATTCAGAATTTGGTTAATTCAGAAATTTTTTTCCGGTCCTGTGAAATCCAAATTAACAAGCTTTTACTTTGGCACTTCAAGAGCTAATACCTCGTAGGCAAGCATAATCCATGCAAGATTCTTTTCATTTTCATTCTTTTCAGTTACGTTGAGACGAAACTCTCAGCACGGAAAAAAATCCCAGCTGTTTAACAACTGGTGATACCAATAAACATTTGCATACTACGACCATGAACATGGTGACAGAGTGGACGACCTGTTCTGTTTTCTAAAATGTGTGTGGACACATTGGTGTAGCGGTCTTCGGGTGAATCAAAACCATTGCCACTTTATTGAAATTCTGTACTGGCTGCCATGCGCTGCTGATCATCCTAAACTATTTGTGCCATGTGTCTTCTGCTTTCATCTTGCCATGGCAGAATGTTTCCCATACAGTCCATACATGTTTTGCGTTGATCAGAGGTTACCCGAACTGTTCCACACTGCGACCCCAACCCTTTGGTCACAAACTTTACTATATTCAATTACTGGCTGCATTCATTCTGTAGTAATTTAGTGTGCTGCTTGAATAAACAATGCGTTAAAGGCATACTGACACAAAAAATTTTATATCTTGCTTTTTCTGCTGCAATACGTAGCTAACAACCCACTTATCATGGCGGCAAACCTTGTTTTTTTTAGCGCATGATGGTTACTTATTTAGAGATGCTTTCATAGCACCCAGTCACAGTTTCGCTTTCAAAGAGTGCCAAGAAAGGCGGGACCCAACCTGATTGTTTTGTAAATGAAACTGGCCACATGAGCGCACAAAACAGTGACGCATGGCCACGTGCGGCAGAGAGCACATGCAAGGAGCATGGCTCATGATGTAGGTAGTTTTAGGGGCGAAGCTCCTAAGGGTGTGGGTCTGTCCCTCCTCTGTAGTAGTAGTAGTAGTAGTAGTAGTAGGTAGGTAGGTAGGTAGGTAGGTAGGTAGATAGCCATGTATAGTAGAATGTACCCACTCCACGTGATAAAGATGACGATGACGCAGTATAGTGGAATGTACCCACTACACGTGATAACGATGAAGTATAAGCGTCGTTCCAGTATAGTGGAATGTAACCACTACACGTGATGACGATGACGCTGATGACCATAAGCGCGTATAAGCGAAGTATAAGCTGCGTTCCAGACCACATTCTCTCTTTGTGCCGTGGATGAAAACGATCGAGCTTCACCCACTCATCATCATTCACATCGTGGATATGGCGTGATTTTTTTCATCATTTACATCAAAACCAAGTTTTATGTCAGTGTCATAGGAGGCTCTGTTTCACTCTGAATTGTGCAGCATAGTGTTAAAAATTGATTTTAAATATGTTTTAGGTGGAGCTGTGCAAATAGCAAAATTTTGAGTACGAAGCGAGTTTGAATAATAAAATCTGAGTGCGAAATCAAATCGATTAATTTTGAATATTTCTCTAATATTTTTTCGAATAACTTTGATGCCAAATTACAGAAAAAAAAGTTGCAGAGGATCCCTTAAGCATATTGTTACGAGGTAGGAACATGAAATTGTTTCTTTTGGCTAGGTTGATAAATCACTGGAGTGGTGCTGCTAAGTCAGGTTTCCTGGATGCCTTATGAAGAGTGAGAAAATAAGGAGGCTGAATCGCATTTATTCACATGACTTGATATTACCAAAGTGGTGCATACAACACTTTACACATTGGCACCGGCGTCAGTGCCAGTGGTAGAGGTCATTTGTTTTCCGCGCATGGCTTTTGTAGATGCCGGACAAGCGCGAGTGCATGAAAAATAAAATGATTTTTCAAAATCATATTTTCAGTTTATGTAGCCCTCTTTCTATCCGATTCCAAAATATATTCACTGAAAACTACCTAGATGTTCTGCAAAAATTTGTTGCCCCTGCCGACGTGGCAGAAATCATCATGGAAATCGCAAATAAACAGCGTTAATTATAGTTCCGCAATGGCGCAACAAGCCACCACCATTTTGCGCTCATCGGAGGAAGCGTTTCTCCATGTTCCAATTCCCGGCTTCAGCTAGCTCCTCCACTTAGAAACAAGCATACAAAAAGCAAATGTTCGACGTTTGTTTCAAGGCTTCCAATTGGCTGCGTCCACAATGTTCCTCCAGCATGTCTCACCATTGGCCCAATTCCTTGTTCTGGGAGAGCATTGCCTGCTGCTTGAGCGTCATGAGGCCACAGCTGTCTAAAATTGCTCGACCTAGGGACGCGTTCACAATCTTTCTGTGTTCGCGGGTCGACAATCATTTAGTAAATAATTACGCTTTAGTTTGGCACACGGTGTAAGACGTGGTTGGAGCGGAAGCTCTATCTTCAGATTACGATAGTGCACTGCGGTCGTCGCGAATGTAGCAGATGCGCGTCTCGGACCGACTTGCAGTGATAGGTTCTGCTTATCACCACTACGGACCTTGTGACGAAGACCATCACGGAATGACCTTTTGTACTTGCGATAGAGCATGATGTACATACTTTGAAACACCAGGCAACCGCGGCCACTCACACCGCAATCGAGCTTACTTCTCAGAGTTGTGGCTAGGCTTAACTCCGCTCACAGCACCACAATATAAGAGATGAAACCGAATTTCGCGTGCAAGAACATCGTGCTAGTGGATGTGGCAAAGCGAAGAAGCCACAATTGGCTTCATTGCAAGCAACGAATGCCGTCGCCCACTGGCTCCTTGGAACAGTGGATGGGCATTTTACGCATCGGCAGTGGACCCCCCAGCCAAGCTCATGACGCATCATGTCGCACAGTGACCACTTGGAGCTCCGGTGACGCGGCTAACAGTTTCGCCCATAGGTGCCCCAAAATGCTAGACCAAGCACGCTGCACGCCAATTTATATCTGTTTTATTTATTTTCCGTTATTATAAACTGTTATATCTTTTTTCCAGAAGTTCGAATACTTCCAATAGTAAAATTCTTGTGTGAATTGAATCGAATGACAAACACTATTCGAAACATATTCGAAAGTTGGAATATTTGCACACTCCTTTTAGGCTATGTTAGCCGTTGATATTTTGTGGGTAATGTGTGTGCATCCACGCAAATCTATCTCACTAGTTATTTCGCCTTCAAATTTTTGTGTCAGTAATCCTTTAAAGGACTTTAAGTTGGTATGTATCACTATGGTTGTGCATTGCCAGTAATACACAGCGACTTCAGCTACCCCCCAACTCCTGGGCTTTGCCATGCAAATTGCCTCCTCTGGTATTGATCGCCCTTACCTTGCTACGACCTTAATCGCAGTTTGTTCTAGTGGCTGCATTCTCTCCACAGGCGTTTGCAGCTGTCGGGACAGAATGCTGAGCTTCGTGCGAAGATAAGTGGTGACTATGCAAACTGGCTTGCAGAGCACGACCGTTTTGTTGATGCCCAGAAAGGTAGGCGTATACATACATTCTTTCCCTGACACTAAAACTGTGCCTGTGGTGCCTAACACTTGATTTCTTCGCAGCTTTCTACGAAGCTGGTCGTCAGGATGAAGCACTAAAGGTTCTGGAACGCCTCACCCAGTATGCCGTCGACGAATGCCGATTTCGTGATGCTGGCTATTTCTACTGGCTACTCTCTCGTCAGATTCTGGAGTCTGCAAGCAGAGAGAGTGAGTAGTCATTTTAATTGAATTTAGTTTTCATTTTTATGTGTCCTACATCAAGGATCACGAGAGTAATAGCTGCACTAAAGCAGCTACACTAGCTCCCACTACCTACAAAAGTTCTGCAAGAACAGTGACATCTAAATAAGAAATCAAAAGCTTGATATGCATACAAAATATGTGATATATAGTAATCATTACAATAGCAGAAATTCAGAAATGTTACAGAACATAAAAGTTAACAGGATGCAATAGTTATTCATCAAACACCATAAAACAGGAGAGAAAAAAACATGCACAAGAAAATGGGGGGAGGGGTGCAGCAGTGAAATGCAGACACGTGGTGTGAGGAGGGGGAGCCTAGGCAACCGAGAAGCCTTTTGCTCCCATTGCTCAGGCTGCTTGTTGTGCATGCGCTGTGCTCTCAATGGGCACCCGCGTCTGCATGAAATGCGCGTTACTGCAGTTTGACTCTTGGGTTTTCTGTCGGGAACAGTTCTGTCGTCGTAGAGCGCAGATATTGTGCGTGCGACCTCTATTCCACTGCAAGTAACAATGCTTTAAAATGCGACCGAGCTTTTGTCTTTGCCATCAGCAGGTGGACTTACTTGTTTGGGAGACTTTTTCAGGATAGTTGGGGTGACTGTCCTCCCGGCCATGAACAAACTTCATTTAACACGTGCTGCCTGCTGTTTAGTTTGGGAGTGCGACATCTTCTATGCCCAATAGCCATGCTGTCTTGGGCAAGCTTGCCACGACTGCATGCGGAGTTACAACTCGCATGCTAGGCCTAACGAGCGCTAGCTGCCTCGTTGGTAGTGGCTGTGGACAATCAAAGTTGCTGGTTGGTTCAGAGTCAGCAAAACGTTTTGCAGTTGTTGCATTTAGAAGGACTGAATTAAATCTTCAAGGAAAACGAGGGTGTGCATGTGCAACGTTAGAGAGGTGCTTCATAGTTGCCACTGTTTTCGACATCATGCCTGGAATTTCACTAGCCGTTTGACTTATAGTTTCTTCAAAGTGTGATACCATGGCAAAGTCTGCATAAACGAGGAGGTCCGAATAGAGTGCCGCAGCTTTCCGCTATGGCACTCTTTTTCTTTTTCTTTTTTTTCTTTTGTTTCCACGTTCGTTATGTCGACACCACAGGTCGCGGACATTAAGCTTTCAACATTTGCAAATTTGCCTCCAAGTTGCATTACTTGATAGTTGGAATCATGCGGCTGCCTGTTGGTCATGTTTTGTAGATGTACAGCCTTTCAAAAAAGTCATTATGTTTACAGTGCAGTACCGTATATAGTGTGGATATTTGCAACTCCCGCAAATTACGTTATAAGTGGTCAATGCTGTGTACAGAAAATCTAACTCATTTCTTGTTATTCTGTAAAGGTGTTACAAGGGGATACTGATTTATCTTATGTTTTATGTTTTCACGAAAAGAAAGGTATACAGTCCCTCATAAAGCTGTGCAAGTTACAGGGGGGTTGATTGTTTAAAGACGTGGAGCTTGTGTACCCGCCACGGTGGTGTGGTGGTTACGGTGCTCGACTGCGGACCCAAGGTCACGGGATCAAATCCCATCCACAGTGGTATATTCGGCAGAGGCAAAAATGCTTGGGGCCCATGTACTTATGTTGAATTCCAATGGCAGAGTCAGAGCAAGCTTTTCTGCTTCTCTTGGAGCATGTGTGTTCCAATGGCAAAGTGAGGGCGAGAGTCAAGCGTTCCAATGGGAGAGTCGGAATGGATTCAGAGCGGGAGTCACTCCGTGGAGCAGGAAAAGTTGCCCCGCCAAAATTGGCAGAGTTGGACCAGCACTCGGCGTGACGTACTTCCCTTAACACGTTTGCCTGCTTGGGGGCGCTGCCAGTGTCACGTGTTTTTACACGAATGGTGGACGACATGGGCGTCTGGGCAAATTGTGCAGCATTGCTTTCGCTGATCGATAGCGAAAGCCCCGTGTGAGAAAAATGCAGTTCCTGCACGAGCGATTCATCGGATAGTGAGCGGGAATTCGACAGAATTTGACTGTGGAATTAGCGGAATGGAATGAACTACACGCAAGGTATTCTGAGCAACTCAAGCACTTCTGCTTTCTCCTCGCTTCCATGCTTGCTCCGGCGACGCGAATTGTGTTCCATTTGCGGATTTGGAGGCATCGCTCTACACCAGAGTCGAGTGCTCGCTTGCAGAGTCCATCGGCTGCTCCAACTCTGCCATTGGAATTCAACATTAGATTTAGGGATACGTTAAAGAACCCCAGGTGGTCTAAATTGCGGAACCCTCCACTAAGACATCCTTTATAATCATAGTGTGGTTTTGGGGTGTAAAATCCTAACAGTTATTATTGGAGCTTCTCTATGAATACACATGTTAGAATGTTTTCGAATCAATTTTACATTTGAACAAATTGATGTCTTTTTGCCATTTATAGGTGACGCAGCAAGCAAGGAAGCACTAATAAGCCGCTCAGCCAAGCTACAGGATCTTGCCGACGTCTACTACATTTACCATAACATCCACCGTTACATTGTAAGCAGCACATTTCTGTTGTGCTATCTTCTGTGAACATACATACGGTATACGTGCGGACCTGTTATCTTTACAGTTTTATCTCGTAAAGTACCGCTTGCTCTTCTGTCCCCTACCAGGCACTTATCTGCCAAATGTCCACCTTTTCTTGAGCGTTGCCTTATTCAGTAGTATAGCAGTTTTTGGCAGAGTCCTAACAGTCGATTTGATAATAGAATGTAATTGAATATAGCCTGCAACAACAAGGTTGTGAGGATGACCAGGCAAAAAATGCTGCAAGTAGCCGCTTGAGGGGAACGTGACCAACTCGCACACATGGCAGCTTCTTTGTGGTTTGTAACGAGGCCTCTGTATTGATGGTGACCATTGTTGAGAAAGATTTCGTGGTACAGATTGAAAATGTGCTTCTGTAAGGGCATTCCTCTCATAAGACAAGCAGAGGAGGCCATGGTGTCTACACTCCCCTCTTCTTTTCATCTGCTTGTGCTAAAGTATTTTCTTCTCAAGAAAGAGTCGTTTAGTACATCCATAAAATTGGGAAACGCAGTGCGATATAAAACCTGACTTCAGTCGATTGTTTTTCCGTTGTTCCTCTTTCAGGAGGAGCCTTTCACAGCGTTCCTGCCTGAAGCCCTGTTCAACATGTCTCGCTATCTGTTCCATGAGCTCATGGATAAGTCAATACGTGGAGTTTCACTAGTGTATCCTGTTTAAGGTGATAGCATTCTTACGCTTGTTCTGTCACTTTTGATATTGTGTATCAGTTTTTGGCCATTTGTGTGATCTTGAGGGTGACATCGGCACATGCCCAGATGTGATTCTATATGTACAATTAAATTTCTGATTGTTGGCATTGAACACACTTACCTGAATTCAGAAGCCTAATGCATGCCACAGAACAAAATATTCTTAAAGGGAAACTCTAGCTTTTTTTTAAAATCATGCCATTCCAAAACTGTTGACAGTCCTGCAATCACAGGGGTGGTTCAATTTGCTTAAGCATTAGTCAATAATTTTAAGTCAATGATATAGTAAGATTTTGCACTTGAGTCTAGTTTGAAGCTGAGTGATCGTAAAAAAACAAAAATAGAGCACTGGTAAATTTTTCAGAGCCTGATGTTTAGGACCGGCTTGATTATCGACACATGCATGCAGCCAAGGCCACTCACTCATTGAGGCAATAATATAGTGACAGTTCATATTTTAGGTGCCATTTTGCCAATACTTAATTAATAAACTATGTGGTTATTTATGTTTGGGACATATCATTCTTACTTCAACTATAGAAATGAGGCACCTCTTCAGTGTTTGTATATAGTATAGAACAAAATCTAAATTTTTAATGAAGAGCCATCTCCAAATATTTTTCAACGAATTTTAGTAGGTTTGTGCAAATATTCGAATGCTTCGAATATTCACACGAGTATTGCAGTATTCGAATTAGCTTCGATTCGAATTTAAATTATTGAAAATTTCGAAGTATTCGAAACGAACGAATAGATGCATATCAGTCCGCATGTAACCCCCTGCAAAGGTGGTTTCACTGCAGTGGAAGGGTGCTAAGCCGTGAAAGCACCTATCCTGGTGTATATTAGTCCTCATGTAACTTCCTGTAAAGGTGGTTTCAGTGCAATGAAGTGGTGCTAAGCCGTGAAAACACATATCCAGGGGAAATCCGCGCTGCTGCGAAGCCCCACTTCACAGTTAAATGAAGATATTACCCTCACATCGATTCATTTTTTTTAGTTTAAAAAGCTTGTTATACTGGCTTATATGCTCTAACTATAGTAAACTTTAAAACATAACATATTCTACAAGTTATCACTTGCATTCTACCGAAAGTCAAAATCTGCTACTATCCAAAGTTGTTTTCACTTTCTTTGAAGCAAAAAAATGGCATTTGCACAGGCCTTGTTTAAATTTTTAGAAAATATTGTGCTGGTTAGTTAGGTCATGAAAAATATGCCCATTTTTCTTCATAATATGTGACATATACTATTTGAATTCGATTCTAAATTATTCGACCAAAATCATTATTCGTTTCAAATTCGCTTCGAACCTAAAATTCACTATTCGCACAAGCCTAAATTTTAGTAGTGTTTTGCTTCTATTGATAATTTTAACCCCTTAAGTGCTTTATTTTTTTTAACATTACCCGACCAAAAGTGCCTATTTTTTTTTTATTGCTGATTTCGAATCTGATTGTACTAAAAAACACCTAGTCAATGTTCAAAAAATATTTGTACCACATACTTATTCAAATCAACACAATAAAGTTCATTTCTGAACAATACATAGGAAATCAGCTACCTGCTGCTAATAAAAATAAAAACCTTATAAAGAAAACAGTGGCAGACGCCACATCTTTTTTCACTTTTGTAGGCTAAGCACTCTTGGGCTATTTCCCCTCGGGAAGCTTCGGAACTGTGTGGAAAATTTCAGAACACGGAATAACGCAAAGCGGCTTCACTGGCAAGCACTTGCGATGTTTGCTTTCGAGCTGTCTTCATCATCACCGGATGAGCTGCTCAATTCACCTTCATCGCTGTCTTCACTACTGGACACAAGATAAACATCTGTATTCGAATTATCATCACTCGAAGAAGATGACGAAAATGAAAAGCTTCTTTTTTGTGTTGACGGGCCAGCTATGCATGGGCCACCGCCATCGTACGCCGTATTTCTATACAAAAACTGCGCTCCTGCAACAGGAGAAAACTAATTGGTCGAGTAAATGCTGCCATCTAGTAGATGACACGCAATCTAAGCCGTAGACGAGCGCTTTTCGTCCTGGACACTACAGGGGAGTACGTATTCCGCTAGGACGAGCTCTGTTCGTCCAAAGCACTTTGGGGACAGTGTGGGCAGAGCTCGTCCAAAGCACTTAAGGGGTTAAAGCTGCCACCTCTGCTGGTACTCCTCTCTTGTTTCTTCGTGATAGAACAATCTGCAAATTTGTGTGTTCATTGTGTGCTGGTGTCGGGAGTGGTGTATTTGGCGAAGCGCGAAGTTCGCTCCAAGATTTGCGTCCTTAACACGAATGCACCGCAGTGGTGTGCTATACGCACTGTCAAAGCAGAGCCGTAACCTTGGTGCTCATCGACTCGCCCGACACTGTTACGAGCGGCTACAGAACCTCTATGTGCCACTTCGGTTCAGGGACACGTTGGACCTCGCTGCGTTGACAGTTCGGTCGAAGCCCTTCAGCGATGCCCAAGTGAGTCTGCACTGAAAGACGTGCTTGCTTTTGCAGTGTGGTGGTGCTATACTCGGCGACAACTTTTCTTGGCACTGAAGGGAAAGCTACGGGGGCGGAGCATCTGCACATGTAACCCTACGCGAAGTAGTCCGGCTTCACATGCGTCTCGTACCTCTGGGGAAAGTGATGGCTGCGCGCAATCAGCCATCACTTGTATTTCGATGCAGACGCCGCTGCAGCGTTTGAGGCACTGGCTGAATGTGCGACTTTCTCACGCGTTGAAAAACGCAAAGTGACAACCTATAAAGTAAAACAAGCACAAATATCTCATTGGGTTGCACTCCGTTGTGTCTGAAAGAGCTACATGTAAAAAAAATGAAAGAAGTATTTTTTATATCTTATGCAGAAAAGACAGAAGAAATTGTGAGATTATATTAATTAGCGGTGAGATACGCGCGATTTGGCTCTGTAGCCTTCGCTTCAGTGCCAAGAAAAGTTGTCCGCGAGTATAGCAAGGGTATAAGGAGACACTAACTTGCACAAATTGTAAATTCAACTGAGCCATGAACTCTCTTTCAAGCGAAGCTTGTTAAGAGATGCACATTTCGGTGGTGATGTTGATGCATGTGATAAACCCGGTACTGGTGAGCGTATAGAAATGCAACCCTCGAAAGTGTGCCGGTCACGTGTGTGTTTGTATGTGCAGTTTTTCAATAACTGACTCCCTCAATCGTGGGCTTGTCAGCGGTCAGCCGGCTTTGATATACACTCAAACCTCATTATAACGAAGTTTCATCTTGCACGAAAATAAGTTCGTTATAACCAAAAATTTTTTATAAAGGTATATTCCTAACACTAACTATTGCAAGCGTATTTTTCATTGACTTCATTATAACCGATATTTCGTTATATCCGGATTCGTTATATCGAGGTTTGAGTGTAGCAATCTGATCTTTTATCAAGGTCACTTGTCATTTCACGTTGCCATGTTTAATTGTTGCCTGCAGCTACGGAAACGTTGCTCTGCTAAGTACACAGATAAAGGTCCGATTCCCAGCATGGCGGAAGGAAACAGGAGGCAGCATTGCTTAGTGTGATGGAACAAAAAAAAAAGTAAAGTGGTACATCAGAACATGTTGTTGGGCGAGTTGGTGAGTACATAACAAGATTTTTGCGCTAATAAAGATGACCGCATGGGTGAAGACAGGTGAAGACAACGTGAAGGCAATGTGAAGACATTGGATTGGATTGGATAAAACTTTATTTGTGCCTGCAGTTGGGCGCTCGCGTGTCCCAACGGGGCATACGTCGTCTTCGGGGTTGCCGTTAATCGGCGCGGATCTCCGCTCGCCGTTGCCGGCTCGCTGAGTCCCTGCAACGTGAAGACAGGAAGGGCCTGTCCTGTCTTTCCTGATGTGGTCGTCTTTCTTAGCGCAGAAATCACGATGTTATGGTACATCAGGCATGCACGCGCCAGGCTTCGCTTGCCCCCCATTTTCCCAACAGGGCAAGGGCTCCCTGAAATTTATGTCTGTGTTCATGCAGTTTGCCAAATTCACAGTGGTCAGTCAGGCTTAGCCTGTTTATCATTCATGACTCACCCTTAATGATCTTCCTTTATGATTCAAATGATCATTCGGGATTCACTTCGATTTCTTGGCTATTGATGGAATTTTAAACTGTTGTCAGCATGACCGTAGAGCAGTCATTCAGGGTTCACCAAGAGTTCTGGCTGGCAACTCTGGTTGACACTGGTCTTCAACGCAGGACCTGTTGCCTCTATGCTATCGTTGTTCCTCGACCAATCCACTCATCAATCCACGTGGCCGTTGCTGTGTCAACTGCAGCCAGCCGTTCGTGCATTCCTTCATTGCTTTCGGTAGGCAAATTTCATGCACTGTGTGCTGCTCATGGAAGACAATTTTATTGCATATTTTCTGGGACTTTGTAAGGAAAAGGGAATTATAAAAAGTAATGCCCTTGCACCAATTTTGATAAATGCTTGCTCTCTTAACCCTTTGTAGGTCGTGCTATATTTTTGACATGGTGATATAAAAACCGGCTGTGCTTTATTGATATAAACTAGAAAGAAATAGTATGAAACAAATTTCATCAAAATCGAGCCAGTAGTTTACTGAAAAAAAGTGGGACATATATGTCCCACGTCACTCTATATGTCCCACGTCAGTGGGACATATAGAGTGTTTTCAAAAAGTGGGAAAACACTGTGCCACTGCTTCATGAAGGCACCATCTCGCGATTGCATCAACGGGAATTTTGGGATGAAACGGCCGAAGCAAGTGGAACAGAGTATCGCTTCTAAAGTTGTGAAGAGAAAAGTTGTGCGGACCTCATTTCAGCAGGAGAAGGCCGCCTGCAGTGGCGTCTCTTGAGTCTTCAAAGCGCTGTGGTATGTTCCTGTAAAGCTTACTTCACCGCATGCATCAACCACCTTTTTTCGTCCATTTGGGTGTCCTTGCTTTTGCTGTCGAAATTGTCGAGTACAGATGTTATCCCTGAACATGTGCCTACATTTCAAGAGGTATATGATGTCAAGAAAAATATTTCCACGCATTAATATCCGCAATTGCGTTACGGGATTAGCGGCATAATTTTGCAGGGGATTGATCAGATCAATTTATCGGTCAAGTTATTTTGCAAATTTAAAAAAAAACACGTAATGGCTGGAAGCTAAGATCACCTCTCTCAAAAACCAGAAAAAAGAGGAAATTATCCGGCATTTAGATTGGTAGGTTGTATCTCAAGAAGAGGAAAATTCAGAAGCGATCAAAAAAAAAATTGCCAAAATTCAACGCTATTGTACCACTACATCCGCCCTTCGAAAGCGTGGTAAAAGAATTTTTTTCGAGATTACGAAGACTTAGGTAAGATATGAGTGACTTAATGTTGCGCTAATTGCAACGGGTGATGTGGGAGAAATTTTTTTCTGTAGACGGAAAAGTGGGACGTATGTGTCCCACTGCCGCACAAAGGGTTAATTATGATGTAACTAAATCTTAATTTAGCTTGCCGCAGTTCATGCCATTTTTTTTTTTCATTATTTGAAAAACTACTAAAAAGCACATGCACAAGCTAATTATAGGTTGCACTCATTACAAGGAAGAAAAAATATTAGTGTTCCTTGCATTTTGCTTGCAGCGCACATCATATTGTTGTAGTGCTTACTGTAAACTGGACATGTCTGTAAATGCTCTGCAGATTATGAAGCCCTGTAAGAGTAAGCATAAGGCTCAGTATATGTGTGGGTGACATATACTGGTAGTGTACATTAATGTTTTATTTTATTGATTTACAGAATCGTTACATCGCCGTAAAGGCATTACGTTGCGGGAGGGACAAAGATATAACCAGTAAAAACACAAAAGCATTGTGCACAGATACATTTAACAAAAGCACTGTGATGCCATGTAGCACATGCAGTTGTTATTCTGGAGGGACATCACAGCATAGCAAGAAATAAATCATTATTTCATATACATTTACCACATCATTTGTTAAACGGTTCCATTCTCTTGTTGTGCACATTGTGACTAGAGCAGCGTTGCCAGATGCCTCCGATGTTTCAAGTAGATGACCACCCCAATAGAAGCCGCAGAAAAGCTGTGCAGGTTATGGGAAGAAGCCCAAAGAAGCGGTAATACAACAAATTTTCCCATTCTTGAAAATATCTTTGTGTATAAAAAAAAGTCTCTAAAAATACGAAGGGAAGTTATAAGAATAACTGATTATTTTGTATGGTAAGAATATGCGCAAGTCTAAATGAAAGCACATATTTACTTTCAGGATAGTCTTAGAGTAGTCTCCACTGTGTTCACTTGTGCATTTTCTAGTCCATGAATAACATTGATTGTTGACTCCCCCAATGCACATTGGACTTCAATGCTCCGCTACACGTAGTCATCAACAAACACGCTGTTAGCAAACATGACAAGAACTAAGGTTAACTAAATTTGCAGGAAAAGCTGGCATAAGCGCCAAAAAATGCATCAAGCGACTGGAAAATTTTTCAAGCGACTTGGGCAAAATGGCCAAATTCGCTTATTGTAAGAAGAAATGAAACTGCTGTGGTGGTCTAGTGGTTATGGTGCTTGACTGCTGACCCGAAGGTTGCGGGATCGAATCCTGGCTGTGGTGGCTGCATTTTTGATGGAGGTGAAAATGATTGAGGTCCCTGTACTTGGATTTAGGTGCACGTTAAAGAAAACCAGATGGTTAAAATTTCCGGAGCCCTCCGCTACGGTGTCACTCATAATTGTACAGTGCAGGGATTCTCAAGCATGTTGGTCCCAGGGAACCCTGCCAAGCTCCATCAAGTGCCAAAGAACTCTCCTCCGCCCCCGCGCCCCACGCTTTCATGCAAGCATTTTTCGTTCGGTTCACGCTACATTCATGTGCAATAAATTCAAAACCAAGGGTATATAAAAATTTACTCACTGGCATGCAACTGAAATCACTTTCCTTGCACCAACAAATTGATGTGAGGCTCAGTAACACACAGGGCCAGCCTCATGTCATCTGCTGTATTCAGCCGATTCCTGCGCTTGTTTTTCAGATAGGCTAGTGTCAAGAATGCCAGCTCACAAGAATATGTTATTGCAAATGGCAACAGCATGTGCACTGCGTTATCTTCATCACTTATCTTCAAAATGGAGAAATGCGCATGGGGGGTAATATAAGGGCCTTCAAGATTCAAGTGCAGTAGCTTAATCGCACGGCTCGTTTTCGTAGTCAGGCTGGCGACAAGCTGCTGACGGCATTTATTGCACAGCTTACGCATTTCTGTTATGCACTGAGATGTGCTTATTGATGCTCGGGCGTGAGTAATGGAGGATCCTTAAATCAATCACATCTCGGGTACGCCATTTAAGTGACTTGGTGAGTGCAGAGCAAGGGAAAACTTATCAGAGGCTCGCGGAACCCCAAGGAGGAGCCTGCGGAACCCGCAGGTTCCACGAAACCCACTTTGAGAAACCATGGTGTAGTGGTTTTGGGACATAAAGCCCCAAAAAATTATTATTATTATTATTAAGCAGAACTAGCAACACTGCTGTAGAGCACATAGGTTCAAGTGACTTTGAGGAAGTGGCATAATGAGGCTTCCTCATTCTTGGGGGGCATTTTCTGATCGCATCTTGTGCACGTTCACTTCGATCTTCCTCATATACAGAGGTCCTTCCCCTGGTGGAGTTCACTCTGGCCGAGGACATCTCGGATGCGGAAGCCTTCGAGATCCTCGAAGGCAAGGCCAGGGTAACAAAAGAACCGAAGAAAAACAGGCCAGAATCGCCGAGCCAACAAATCATCAGTGGTATGTGAGAATTATGCGCACTGCGCAAGTTGGCTGCTTGTAATCTTGCCCACTATAGCTGGTTAAAACTTAAGACAAAAATGCCAGCCTTGCCCATAACCACTGCTGTACCTCCTACTGAGAATTTGCATAAATTCTCAGCGATGTGATAGCTGCGCCAATTGCGCCAAACTGCGCCTGTGGGATTTCGCTGGGGAAACAGGGTGACACACTGTCCCGGTAAATCGATGCTGCCTGTCGACTTCGGTAAAACTTCAAGTTAAAGAACCTGTATAAATAAAATGTTAAGTCTTCCATTCAGAATAATACATTGAGTGCGGAATTGGTATTCAGACACAGTATAGCAATTATTTATTAAACCTGCCATTTTATTAACCCCCAATGAACAAAAGCTTAACGAGTCTGTCCATAAAGTGCGACAGCATATACTTCACCACGCAGCTAAAACGCCTGGGGCATTTGGGTTGCATTGAAAACACATAAGTCATTCCAGTAATTTCTGGTAGTAAAACGATTACGCGTTGAAACTTTACACAGCTTGGAGCATGAGGGAAAGAGAAGTCTATGAGAAGTCTATCACGAGGAAAAATCGAGGGGCCTGACGTCACGGACATGAAGAAATTTAAGGCTGTCCGCAGGAAAGCGAGGAAGAGTGGGTTAGCTCACCTTTTGGGTTATTATGTATAAATACGACTTTATGTGTGCATATTTATTTTTTTTAATATGGTAAAACTACTCCAGCATAGCGACTGTAAAAGTTTTGTTCGTAAATCTGTGACAGGCGACTGCTCCAAAAGGCCGACTTGCTACTCCAAAGTGAGGTTTCAGCTGCTCCAGAAGCTGCGCCAAAGTGGGTTCGGTCGATCACATCACTGAATTCTCCATCCAATAACATTTACTTACTTTCGGGGGTGATGACGACAAGGGGGCAAGAAGCTGTGCCCGCACATCAGCGCGAATCATGAACTTGAGCACTTTCTTTTCCTGCTTGCTCCTTTGAATACGCCGCTCACTTTAAGTGTGATCATGAGTGCACTGGTGTAATTCTATATGATGTGTAATTCCAGCGCTATAGACCTATCTATTCCATGTTTGTAAACAGGGGTTGGCGCCGTCGACATACTGAGGCACTTGTAGCGATGTCACGGCGCGATTCGCTCGGGGAGGCTCCCCCGACGCACTGTGCTCGGAGGCAGCTTTGCAGCTGCTGTGCCAGTTGTCACGTGATCATAGAGGTTGGTGGCGAGCTATGGGCTGGGCGGAGCCTACACGCCGCGACGTCGTTACAAGCGCCTCAGTATGTCGACGGCACCTACCCCTGTTTACAAACATGGAATAGGTCTATAGGATGCGGTGCACGCATGACGCAGCATCCCACGACAGCTGTGGTAAATACACAGCTCATGAAGCTCAAATCAGGCAATGGCAGCGACCATGTGCTTGTGGCACAGTAGAGGCTGAGCTTATGGCATCATTTGTCGATAGACGAGCAAGCGATTTCTAGCTGGCTTTGAAATTTAATTTTGGTTTCCATGCTGCATGCTGCGCTACAGTGTTTGACTCGCATGTTTTCAGAAGCCTGGACTACCAGTGGGCAGCATTTTGTGACCATGCTCAAAGGTGTTGTGGGGCCCCTTTTTTAGGAACCCAGGACAAATGTGCTTCCTCGCAAAAGCAAGACTTTGTGCACATATAACAATGAGTGCATGCGACTGTGAAACTAGAGTTATGGCTGGGAATGACATTGATTAACTATATCCTGTGGCATCATACTCGAGCACAGTTAGTTAAAAACTAGGGGTGTGCGAATATTCGAAATTTCGAATATTTTTCGAATAATGTTTGCTATTCGATTCGATTCGCATTGGAATTTTACTATTCGAACTATTCGAACTTCCCAAAGACAAATACAGTCTACGTCCGATTGGAAGTGACCCCTTCAGATTTTTAATATGCTTCACCTCATCACACTTTGGCATTGCTGCAAAGCTGTCCTTCAGGCTCCGCTACGGTCGAACTTCCCAAAGGCAGTCAACGTGATTGGAAGTGGCCCCTTCAGATTTTCAACATGCTTCATCTCATTACATTCTCTTACTGTGGCAAAGCTGCCTTTCAGGCTCCTCTACGGTAGAACTTCGCAAAGACAAATACAATCAACGTCCGATTGGAAGTGGCCCCAATATGCTTCACCTCGTCACACTCGTATTGCGGCAAAGCTGCCTTTCAGGCTCTGCCACGGTCACGAATGTATTGACTGAAGAAAACGGTGGTTCCAACGTGGAGATGATAGATGTGGCAAAGGTGGCTCAGTTAATGCTGTTTTAGATCGGAAATTTGGGCAGGAAGTCCGAAAAATTGGATGCCGAAGATTTTTAGCATCCAAAATTTCAGATGTTCTTATATATTGACGTCTACGAGGTAGATTTGGACAACACTTTGGCTGCACCAAACCATGTACATAAATACAATTTGGCCTCTGCATTGCCTCATTCTTGATAAGACAACTATGAAACACCACCCCACCAGCACTTCATCAAACTAGCGAAAAGAAACACTTTCATGTTGCTATCTTGTAAGAATATGCTTAGGGATCCTCTCCAACTTTTTTTCTGCAATTTCGCTTTGATGTATTCGAAAAAGGTTCTAGAACTACTTGAGAAATATTAGACAAATATTCGATACGATTCGCATTCATACTTCAATATTCGAATTCGCTTCGCACCCAAAATTTTGCTATTCGCACAGCTCTATTAGAAATGTTCCTGTACTGCCCAACTGTCTATACAAAAAAAAAAAAAAAAAGCCAGGCACACTTGTGTCTGCCAACGTCCTTGCACCAGCTAGTGAATAGAACTTAGTTGCCCAATGCAGATTGAATTCCTCTACTTTAGTTAAGACGTCCACCTCAGTAAAGCAGTGGTTATGGTGGTCAGCTGCTGACCTGTAGGTTTATCCCGGCTGTGTCGGACACATTTCGATAGAGGCGAAATACCAGAGGCCTGTGTAATGTGCGATGTCAGTGCACTATAAAGAACAATGAATGGTCGAAATTTCCGAAGCCCTTCTCTATGGCGTCTCTCATAATCATATTGTGGTTTTGGGGCGTAAAACCCCAGATATTATTATTATTAATTTGGTTAAACACAATGCCGAGCTGGATATATTGCAGACAATATTACCCTTTTCAATGTCTTCAGTGTCGTGGTGATGTACCTACTGTAACATGTATTATAGTTAAACCTCAGTCTAACGGAACTATCGATACAACAAAGTATTTCACTTTTCACAACTTCATGTCCACAGAACCTGACATATCTTGAACCTCAATAACGAATGAAGCATGTTACTCGTGATTTCAATATAACAAAATTTCGGTGCTTCCCCATGGGAAGATTGAAGCGATAAATTGAAACTTCTGCAGGGGCCGGTGGCCTTATGGTTGAGTTGAATGCTGTTTTTACGAGCACTTGTTCTATATTACCACAATGCATTGAACCTGCATTTCTGTCGGGCTTATGCATGACGTTTGGCCTCTGTGAAGAGGACTCTCCCTAAGCGTGGCATGAAAACATGGTCGCCGTATTTCAGGTTCAAGAAAATTTGTTTTTCACGTTATTCAAATTAGTTATTGTACTGCCGTTATTATTCAAACATTCTTCCAGCACCTCTCATGAAAAAAAAGAGGAAGCCTTTGGTGACTATACTTTGCCTAAAAGGTCAAATTTCAATTTAACAAAGTTTGAATATAATGAAGTAAGTTGCGAATTTTACTGACTTCATTATATTGAGGTTTAGCTGCATATCAGGCCAATGCTTCTTGTGAACGCAGTGCAGTTTCTGCAGAGTATACATGTTGCTAAACACTTAAAGGGGTCCTGCAATGCTTTTTCGTCTGCATTCTGCTGAGGTGAACGCAAAAACAATTATCGTAATTGGTGCACGGTAACAGAATTCATAAGTCTTCAAACTTCAAAAGTCCAGCAGATGACGAGAAAAAAACATTCTTTTTCACATTTCACTCTGCCACCCTAGTAGCACCTAATGTTGACACAATGTTGCCGCAACATTCAGGAAGTTGCTTCAACATTGTGGCAACATTTGGTGCTACTAGGGCACTGACATCAAAGGATGGTTCCAATCATCGCGCACCTCTAACAGAGACATACTGAAGACTTGCCTCGTGGTGGTCGTTGTGCAGCGCACGTAGCGTCGTTTTGCAGTTGTTTTCAAAATTTCATAGTTAAAAACAGAAATTTTTTTTCTGTCTGAGAAAGTGTAAAGAGTGCTTTTATAATTTTTAGCGAACAATAGTGTGTCCTAGCTGGGACCATATGAATATTACATGCGACTTGTCGCGTCGAACCAGTCATAACGCCCGGCCAATGTCACTCCCACGTGATGATAAGTCACTTCCGATAACAAAAATAGCCGTTGTGCATTGCTCTAGTCTGAAACCAATGTGGTTTCTTTGTTGAAATTATAACAGCCTTGTTTTTCGTGTTGCCACTTGCACAATGATATCGGTGTATTCCACTGTTCCAGGCGAACAGATGAAGACTACACGCTTGATTTGTGTCGCAGGGCCCCTTTAAAAAGCATTGCTACTAGAATCACTAGTGTCACACACTATGTAGCAGACAAACGTTAAAGGGCTCATCTTTCGTTGTGTCTACCTGTTGAGTAATATAGTATAGTTTATTAGTGAAAATGCTGCCGTTAAATTCATATGCTCAGGCGAGTCCTGTTGGCCATTTTCATTGTGGTAAAGTGAAGCTTCCTGTGACGCAGCTTGCCAAACAAGTACTGTCTGCATTTCTGCAGACAGTGCGTACAAACGCTGTGAAATGAAAAATGAAGATCCAACTCTCATTGTGTAAACATGCCTAAAACACAAGTCCCAGCACGTGCAGCTGGAATTTTGTCTTCGCTTGAACCATGACAGGTGGTGCCATTGGTTGGTTGAATGTAGAGTTACTATATATGCTACCTGTACTTTGTAGAGTTGCGCACTAATCTGGCTAGTACCCACAGCTATGCGGCGAAGCCGCACTCTGTTTTTGCAGGTGACATGCTTAAGCGTGTCGCCAATCAAGTCTGGCATGTCACTGATTGGAGATGAACAACAGGAAAGAAGAAACACCTCTTTTCTGTACTGTAGCACGGGAGTACAAAGGCTGACTTCACAGCCTTGGCAGTGCATTTTAGGGGGGGGAACACGACTATTTAGCACAGCCCAAAGGAGATTATAGCGGCGCCAGGTAGCCTTCTGTGAAAAGGTAATCCAGTTCGCTGCAGCGGCAGGGGAGTACCGGGTGATTCCACGAGAGATCGAACATGCATGTCCGGTCGATATTTTTGTTTTATCTGAGTTTTTTATATGTTATGCGGGCACATTCAAAGTGCACGGAACTGAAAATTTTATTTTCGAAAAACGCCTCCAAGCGCGAGAAAAAAAATATTTGAATGTGGCGGCGCGGACGCTTGTTTTTGCTCAAAGCAATATTTTTGGATTTCGCGGCCGAATTAAAATGCGAACTGTAAACGTGGCGTCGAAAATTTTTTGTGTTGGTTTTAATAGGCAATACTGTGAATTACATCCATGCTTTTTGATGCTGTCCTCCAAAGGGAAAAAATGTAAAAAAATGGCGAACACGGCCCAAATCGAAAATGTTTGCTAAGTTTGATGCGTCTTCGCCCGTTTGCAGTTTTACACAGAAACTTTAGAACTGTGCCACATATAGAAAAAGGCCTTTGAAATTTTTCTGCGAAAGATCACTTTCCTACAAGCAGTGCAAAAAAAGAAAAAAATAGTTAAAAAAGCAAGCTTTTTCAAAAAAGCCCATTTTCAAAAAACAAACTAAAAAAAACCCCGGTCTCAATTTTGACGAAAATTTTTTATCGAAAAGCGCTTATGTCAGTAGATGCACGGTTTCAATATCATATGTCCTCATTTGCTTTGTTAACGAGATATAACGGGCCAAAGTGACCCTTGCTGTTTGTTCTCACTTCAGTGCCTTCGGTGGTTGTTATCAGCTTGCATCGTGCTTAAATATACAGTACTAATTATTTTGCTGCAGCGAAACTTCACTCTGGTGGCCTGTCTTCAGTAAAAATGTTTTCTCAGATTTTGTGCGGGGGGTGGGCTGCTTCCGCTCTTTAAAGGACTACGCGTACACAGTTTGCAGCCTGCAACCTCGCATACAAGCATCAGAAGAAAGGTGGACGCCTGTTCATCATATTAATCGCTTCATGTTCCTCAAGAAATGCTTGGTATACCTCATCGCTGTTCTCAGATGTAGACAGGTTTTTCATAAGACACGTTCGGCCGCAAAATTCGGCCGCGAAATCCAAAAATATTGCTTTGAGCAAAAACAAGACGTCCGTGCCGCCACATTCAAATATTTTTTTCTCGCGCTTGGAGCGTTTTTCGGAAATAAAATTTTCGGTTCCGTGCACTTTGAATGTGCCCGCATAACATATAAAAAACTCAGACAAAACAAAAATATCGACCAGACATGCATGTTCGATCTCTCGTGGAATCGCCCTACAATAGTTGGCCTGAGTGTCAGCTTCTCTGCAATGCGCAGTTGCTAGCGGTGTTCAGGAAAACAGACGCGCAGCTCTGCTACCTAAAGGGAGCATATACAGTAACTCTAGTTGAATGTGCAATGTAGAGATGTGCTTTTGTGAAGTATAAAAAAAAAAAATATATCTGTGATAACTAGTTTTATGTGAAGCTAAGGTTCTAATGTACACTTTCTTGCTGTCTTCCCAAACAGGGTTTGAAACACTTCAAATACATCACGGTGATGCTGCAGATGATGACCCTTTCGCTTTTCAGCTCTCAAACTTGGAGGTGAGCTCAGCATGCACAGTGCTTGCACAGTGCTTGCACAGTGCCTGCTTGTACCTAGTCTAAGGTCGCAAGTGCAAGCATAGAAGCCTTTTATTAACAACAAGCTTGGCAAGATGGTTATTAGCTCGATACTAGAATGACAACTTTCCTAAAAGTGCCTCAAATAAAGTTCAACATCATGATGCAAACATTCCTAATATTTGTTTTCCTTTCATAGCTTTGCTTATCTATGGTAAGCTCTTTCACGCGGCAAATGAGCTCTGCAGCAAAGGCAGACTCTCAGTTGTCCAGCAATAATGCGATCGATCAATCAATCAGATTGATCGATGGCATTATCACATTATTGATTGATCACAATATGTAAATGATTACATATTAATTACATGTTTATTATTACATATTAATTACATGTTTATTATTACATGTTAATTACTCGGCATAAAATGTACAGATGAGGGTCACATAGTACTAGACTGAAATGAGACCCTTGGTGAAGATTACTAATAAGTAATACAAGGATTAGCAGTAGGTTGAACAATAAAACTTGTGTAAAGCAGTACACATACCCGGATCAAGTACAAAAGGGTGTGAAACAAAGAAAGCAAACACAAATGTATTACAAAAAAAAAGATAAAGCAGATTAAATATTTAACAAATAATCTTTTAATGAGATTGCACAGAAGTTTGAAGATGGCTTTACTGTAATTAGTATGAACCTTAGAAGCAACAGTCATGCACTTGCAAAAGGGGTTGCACAAAGCTAGGAGCCTCACAAAAAAAAAAAAAAGAAGAAAGCAGAGTTGAGCAGTCCCAATGAAAACTGGGAAGCATGCCACACAAAAGAAGTATCAGTTTAGATTGCACAAACACAAACAAGTAACTAACTTCAATGTGCCCTGACATTGGTGTGCCACGTCTTTTTGCATAAGCGTGCACCTTGTGCAATTGCCTAGGCACAAACTGAGCATGGGACTGAAGTATGTGCTGTACCACCCTCTTTGCTTGGCCCTGATGTCATGTCTCCAACATTTGACAAATCTTAAATGTTTAGAGGTTCAAATTTATGCATTATAAAAACTTGCATGTTTGAATGTTTTAAGACACAAATTGTTCTCTTGTACATTCTATTGTACAAGGTTGGTATTTTTGATGGTGTGATCCCTGAAAGAGTTTGCATCTCCTAGCACATTAACCCTTTCAGGCATGACCTATTAGGAACTGTCTGCAAATGCGTCAAATTTGCATGTTATTTCAAGTCATTCAATATTGTATTGCAACAAAAATAATGCCATAGGAGGTTAATTTGTGCGTTTTATAGCACACACAATTTTTAATTAATTCATCTAGTTATCGTGAAGTTGTTCGTCTTCTGTTTTTGCACAAAGCAGAATCAAATCTCAGGCTAGAAACACAGTGGAATTTTACTTTCATTTGTATTCATTTCAAGGAAAGAAAAATTGTGCTTTTGACATTGGCCCGTGGAAAGGCAGCGTGTCATATGGCTCGTCAGACGTGGTAGTGCTGTCAGCGAAGTGAACAGTACACTGCAAAATGAAGTTAAGTGAAGATGCATTTATTACGCAGGAGATTCAATTCATCCAAACTTCAGTGTATGTTGGTCTTTCCTTAGCCGCTATATTTGAGACAACTAGCAAAAACAAGGTGTGAACACAAATCTGTACAAAGTGCCTCGAAGGGTTCAGCGATCTCCCAGGAATACCTGGCCCATTGTTACCTGTAGTCATGCGTGTTGGATGTATTCTTTTTCCTTCTAGGAACCAGGAGAAGGGGCCGGTGTTGTACCTGGTGATTCTGGATCGTGAAGCACTGTCCACGCTGGGGCCCCGCGATGTCGTTGTCTGCCGACAGCCCGAACCCCTGCGCTGCCGCTTCTACCGAAATGTTGTGCCAGATGTCGTGGTGGTGTCCTGTCCAAGTTGTGCCAAGGTGAAGGGCCCTTGAATTTCACCATGCCGGACTGGTACTTTGCGAAATAAGTTTATGGAGATGTATACCATATTGCACTAAGTGAGGGATCCCGTAAACGAGCTTGTCTACTGACCATTAATTTATTGAATTCAGTGAATCGGGTGTTTTAGCAGGGACGGTAATAACGTACGGTAAATATGGAAATATTGCACCATCATGGGCAGCACGCAGTTTTTTTAAGACTTCTCAGCTGCGAAAGTTGCTCATTGCGTATGCTGGGGTGATGAGGTGATCAAAGTGGCTAATCGAGGTCCTGTAGATTAAAAAAAAGGCATGTGCCAATGACAACGGTACGGTATTTTCACACTTACCGTACGGTATTATCGTCACTTCTTAAAGAACCTAACGTCCCTTGTGTTCGGCGCAATTAAACATTAACCCCTTCCTCGTTTTGATGAGCACAGTTTTGGAGACAAGCTCTTGCTGAACTGTCTCCAAACATTTTGGATGAGTGCGGCTCGTCCACTTGATGGAACGGCTTTTCATCATTCTCAGGACTAATATGGCCAGAATGTTGAAGCCATTCTCAGAATGCTGTAAATTTCTAACAACAGTCTTGTTATTGTTTTGTTTTTGCTGTTAATTATTAGCAGTTTGCTGGCCTTTTTTTTTTCATGCGTAATTAACAATAAACTGCATTAAGCTGATTTCAGTCTGTACATGCTTCAATTTTATTTTCCAAGAGCAAGAACTTGCTTTGTAGAAGAAAAATATTCAAAACCAACATGAAAAAATATGACCAATTCAGCCAGAAAACTTCTCAAATTATTAAAACGGTTTTGTCAATTTTGTTTCATTCATATCATTAGTCACTCAGATGTCCTAACGAAATAGTGCATGATAGTAAATGGCTTCATTGAAATTCTTTTATTTTATTCCTTTGGCATAGAATTTTCATATCACTTGGCACAAGAACCCATCCTTTGGTGATCATTCATAAAAGGTATGTGATACTACAAAAAAAAAAAGGAGTATTAAATACTTAAAGGAATTTACCTGTGCATAATAACTCTGTGTGTAGTACACATTTTACAACCGCTCTTCACTCATCAAGTGTCAAACAAAACCTTCATCTTCTTGACATCACTGCATCATGCATCCACACAATTAGGTGTTTACTTTTCAGCGTAGTGTTTTTTGCGGCGTTGTGGACACCTTACAAAATCCGAGTTCAGTGTCAAACACAGCGAACAGTGCAATTGTTTCAAATCTTATTGGTATCCCTTCGTTGTTGCAGGTGTTCCATGGCGATGACTTTGAGATGCACACCCTCCAAACCAATGCCTGTCCATTCTGCAGGACGAAGCTTGAGGATGCCGGTGCCTAGAGTTTGGCTAGAAGGAATACTGTTGCTGTTCACGGTTTGGGCAAGTACCGATAGGCTCATAGTGGATACGTTTCTAAGGCAGCTGCAGGTGAGGTTGTGGGTTCAAACCCGGTCATGTATTTACGTTTACTTGTTGAGCAAGAGCAAGCGCACCAGGGGAATCAGCAAACTGGCCAATATGGAGAAATTATCAAAGAAGGCACGCTTTTTAAAGATACAAGCAAAGACGTACGTACGTCATCGACCCTCTTGAAGGTGATCGCCGAGCACGTACAGGTACGTCATTTACCCTGAAAGGGTTAGCGATCATATGTTTCATTCTCAAATGCCAAATGTTTCTTTTGTTATGGGTCCAGTACAAGGATGTTCAGATGAACTTAGCTTCAAGCACAAACAACAAAGAACACCGCCATAGGTGTTCAAACAATCTATTTCGCACACTCACAAAACACTCCATCCCATCTTGTTTCGTCGTCTCTTTAGTTAAAGACACAGTTAAGGCTTCGGAAGTAGCCGAAAACATCTTTATTCGTGTAATTGGCACATGCTCGTGGGAAGTACAACATCGTAGAAGAAAGAACAAGATGTGGCGCAAAGGCGTACTACATTCAACAACTATACACGTGTGAAAACTGCACGCAACTTCACCAAGCATTCACAGATACCTCATAAATGCTTAGTCGCTAGTGGCTCCACGGCAAACCATGGTGTGGAAAACAGTTCTTGGCTGTAACGGTAGTTGATAACACTGATGCGTAGAATTTAAAGGTGAGAAAAGTAACAGGGTGGGTTGTGCTCTTCAATATAACAAATGATGTTTATGTACAACGGCACTTGCGCAAACTGAACTTGCGTGCATTGTGCCGCGTCATGCGCATATAGGTAAACCACTGTCCGGCACTACAAGCACTATGCTACGTAAGGCTTTTGGGCAGTTGCAACGTCCATCTCTTTCAATCGAAAGGGACAGCATAGGTATACTGGAGGCAGCCAAAATCGCCAAGTTATTCAGGACTAGAAAGCACATTCGTATTCTATGACTAAAAATCTTGATGTGCAAAGGATAACAGAGTCAACAGGATGAGCATTAACACTTTTCTGTGTTGGTCACTGTATTCCTCTGATTCTTTGAATTTCAAGTTTATTGGTCATTACATTACTTTTATGGAAGTGAATTGCCCTTATTGGATTGACAGCTTTTTATGAACCCTCAAACATTCCTTTTATGCAAAGATATAAATTATGGAATTGCAATGTAAGTTGCAGCTGAAAGGGACAGTGAAGCCATAAATGCAATGAGGAAGCTAATTTTAAATTTGTTAAGTTGTGAATTGTTGAAACATTATGCTTAAGTTCCTTCATGTTTTCCAAGGCTACACTGTCCATTTCTTTGTAGAGTTGTGACTAAGAAAAAATTTATTCATAAATAAGATCTCTAAGATCTTGTTCTTCACTCAAGGGGGAAAAAAAAAACCTACATAATATACTTGTTAAATGAGTCACAATCCCGCCTTTTCTCAACACACACTGCCAGGTATATCGCAGCCAACACATACTTGAAATGCTGAGTGATGTATAAGTCTAGCCAAACTGCACTTCTTCTCATGTTAAAATTCAGGTGCAATTAGCTTTTTTTTTTTAATTTATAATTGGTGGCCTTCCATACGCGAGTCTTTAACGTCATGGGAGCTAGTCTTTCGCACCATAGCAGAAAGTGTAGGCCATGCATTTCAAGTCGAGAACAGATAGAAGATGCACGAACAGACAGTAATAATCTCAACACTCTCAAATTGCAAGTGCACATTTCCTGCCAGGTAACATCGCATCAAATGTCCTCACTAGTTTTTCATTGTACAGGACCACTGAGTTGTTGTACATCTAGCGTGAGCAGTCGTCTACCGCAAAACGAAGGTGCTAACGAAGCATATTGTTCTCGCAAAAGGAACAAGCAAAACGTTAAAACTACCTGGACATGCGTGCACCAGAATTTGCTGCATCGAATTTCCACTGCAGGTAGCCGTCACACACCAGTGCTGTTTCCTCATTGTAGTGATACTAGTGAACAGTTTTGTACATGACTGCTTTTGTGAGAACACAGTAACATGTACTGTTGAGAGCTAGTTATTGGAGTTGCATTTCCTTGACTGTATAGTCTACAATATTTTTCATCCTCATCTCAGCCACCTTTTCATCTCAATAATGAAGTTGACCAGTTGTGACTTTTAAAAAAATTGTGTTCGTTTTATGCACTATTTGCATTTATTTTTTTTAAGAACTACCACTCCAGGCACTGGCACTGTGCATACTTCTTGTGAGATTGGTAGACTGGGAGATACATGGTGAGGCGGCCATTATGCTGGAAGATTTCTTGTGTGCTTGAGCAACTTGTCATATTCTTAACGCTGTCGAGGGGAGCGGTAAAATTTCCATCATTTTCAAAATGCCATGTTGGTTTACCTGAGCTGCTAGAATGGCCAGGGGAGTGTTAATGATGCTTTGACAGGGATTTTTCCAGGGCCTGTTGCATGCATAGCCTTTTCTTGCTACATTATTCAGTTGTTACTTAATGTTGGTCTTCCTTTTTCCTCTATGGGGGGATTTAAAAGAGCCTAGTGATAAACTTCAAAATTTCATGAAGAGTTCATGTATGTAAAGTTATTCATAAATAGGCATTTGTGAAATAAATTGCCAAGTGTCTGCACCTCAAAAGGGAATATGTATATGTAAAGGTGGCACTGTTTGTCATGCTAGTAGAGTGTAAATGCATTGTAATGTTATAACTAATCGAGGTAACTGAACAATTTTGATGTAAGATAGGTAGTGGGTAGTTGGGAGGTTACCAGACAAATTCCTTACAGTGCTCCTTGGTTCCTTACAGTTATTTCATTCTCAGCTAATGCCGAACTAGTTGATGTCATGGTAACAGTCAAAACTGATAACAGTTATCATGAGAATCGATGAGGATTTTTATATGGTCACAAACCATGTAATTAGTGCTCAAAATTTGCACAGTGAATTTGCCGCAAAATTTTATTATCTGCATCAGTGATGACATGTTTTGTGCTTTCCTGATCTGTTGTTGCTTGGCATTGTTTGACTTTACTGCCAAGCTGTTGGGCACTTTATCTTAATATATGCAAAGATCCAACCCCCCTTGTATGGCAACCCCCAGCTTTCCATTTGGCTCTCTGTGTTGGTGCACCCGGGTCATTTATTTTTTTATTTGTGACATGTGATGAGTACTCCAAATGTCTGTATTGATGTATGTTGTGGTTGTACTTGATGACAACCTGTATCAGCACTGCTGCATCGAAATTTCGGATGTATTATGCGCAAAGTTAATGAGAGCTCAAGCCCTTCTAAAACTGTGCTGTGATAGCCCGATTTTCTTCTCTCATGTTGCCCTTGGAATAAAGCATGACTTTTCTTGAAGAATATGCATGTAATTTTTTCATAGCATATCCTGACTGCTAGATGTGTATGTGTGAACATCAGCAAGAGCATCTGCTTTAGTATTTGTAATGCAAAGTACAGCAGCATGTGTTCTTTGCAGATGTGTAAAGTCACCTGCACATGAGCCCGCTATGCATTTTTTGTTTTGATACACTGCACATCAGGGTCATTAACTCTTTGTGTGACATCATCGAACGA
Source organism: Rhipicephalus appendiculatus (assembly GCA_030522465.1). Classification (NCBI taxonomy): domain Eukaryota; kingdom Metazoa; phylum Arthropoda; class Arachnida; order Ixodida; family Ixodidae; genus Rhipicephalus; species Rhipicephalus appendiculatus. The sequence goes on along the minus strand of JALIZH010017162.1, from coordinate 579 downwards.
TTTCATTTTGGCTCATACATATGGAGCTTCATATATACTGTTTTTCTCCCAAATTCTTGTATGCAACTTGAAGACATGAAAAATAGTGACAGCAAAAGGCAATAACAAATAAACTGCTGATGCATATTGTAACAGCGACATTGAACCAATCATAAAGAAATATAGGAATATTTTTGCAGCTTTCTGAAGAAAAAGTTCTGACCTAGAAAAGGTTCCATTTTGCGTTAAAAGACACTAACACATTTACAATGGCAAAAAAATAAGTAGTACACATCAACATAAAAGGTGGACTATGTAAAACAGGAACTTCTTGCTTCTACTGCAGTGTTTACCTTAAACAAAGTGTTCAGCTGCAACAAATTATAAGTATTTGTGTGTCGTAAAAGGATTTCTTGGTAGTTAAAATAAAGCAAAAGGATTGTTTATGAAGGTTTACACGTCCTGTTGAAGTTCAACAGATTAAGTCACCCATAACAACCGCAGTCCTGAAATACATTGTTTAAAGTCACCTTGTAAGATGTTTTTCAACAAGCAGAGGTCGATCAATGGAAATAATCTGTTTGTAGATATACATCAGAA